>OZ007592.1:347910870-348328370 GCA_963931845.1 Maratus michaelseni
GTCAAACCGTTTGGAAATTATATTAAAAAAATAGATAAAAAAACACAATTAAAGTACATACGTCACGAAAATTTTGTGCGTACGTCATTTTCACCGGCGGGAGATTTTCGTAGACAATCGGAATTGAAAAGTTCATGGAGTACATGGAGCAAAAAATATGCACGCACCAATATTCAGCACAATAAAATATATTTCAATTTAGTAGAAATCGAAAATTAATCTGGATTTTTTTTCTGTTTGAAAGAAAAACCCCGCAATAACTTAGTAGACTTGGTATTAGAGATTTGGCGAAAATCTCAGCAATAGAAGCTTTTTTTATTTTGCGTGTATAAATAAAAAAAAATTCTTTGGTGTTTAAATAAAAGGTTTCGATTTATGGCATTATTTCTTTTTTTTCTCTCTTTTTAGCATTTTAAATGGGATTAATGAAAGGCATGTATTTTAAATTAAATGAGTGAAAGGTTTATATTTAAATGAAATGAATTCAATATGAAAATGTTATAGGAACAATATTTGGCGATTTATCAACTGCGCCAGGATAACATAAAAATAGTACCAATATGTCAAACGGTATGTAGTATGTGAAATGAAACAATTATATTATAATCACCCATCGTACAAGGAAAAAAAAAACTAATATTCTGCATTCAGAGGGAAAAAATCCATCTCCTCGTAAGATTTGGCGAGTTCTTTTTTGGTGATAAGTTTTTCGATGTGATTGTTGGGATCTGCAGGATTTAGCTTTCTTTTTCTAAATCTTATTTTTTTGCAGATGTAGTATTATGTAAATATATTTTTTTGCAGATATTTTTCTATTTTGTATATTTGGCATTCTATTTTGTATATTTTCTATTTGGCATTTGGAAAAGAGATTTTTACCTTTTTATCTGTGCCTGCGGAAATATTAAAAAATAAAAAAAGATTTACATATATCAAGCGTTTAAGGACCACTTCTCCATTTTTAAATTTTAAATGCTATTTATTATTTACTAGCCGTTTATTAATTGTTTACAATTTACCTCCCCTGACAATAACAATTATTTATCACAAAAATGCCTCTTAGGTTTGTTAAATAAGTTTGTTTATGTATTTTCATTACTTATTAAAATATCGAATAAGGCAATAAAATTTTCTTTTAGCATCGTGCTTAAATTTTTAAGATGGTGCAAACACATGCTTTAATAAACGTATGTTTGTAAATATTTGAAAAACATGTTTTACCGCTCTCTTGAAAAATTTTGTAAGATGCTAAAACTACCTTTAGGCACCATTTAAAAAATTTTTCGCCAACCGACATAGGATACGAAAATTTTTCCCATTCAGCAACGCTGGTTTCAAACAAGAGTAAAGCTAGCAACAATATTGTTTTAACTCTATAAGAGTTACAATAATGATATTAAATACTCCGATTGGCTTTGGGCCCAATTACGAAAGTTTCTCCTAAAAAAAACTGTAGAAGAAGTCTTTTACATTTGTTTCAAATGAAGCTCGGTCTAGAAGGTATTAGTTAATAATACAAACAACACTAATGGCATGGAGGCAAAAGTTTTAATTTAAATGTATATATTTGAAACCCTTCTCCCCCTACCCCCCCCCCCCCCAAAAAAAAAAAAAAAAAGAAACGAAAAGAAAGTTACAGTAATGAATTTAAAATGGCGTTAAGCCACGCTTTCTGACATAAGCAATTGGCTGCAAACGCGATAACGAAACTTTCACTTAACTTAATAACATGTAGCTAATATAGCCCTCCGGGTACTTTACAGTTATACAGACCTTGTGTTTTTTTTTTTTTTTTTTTTTTTTTTTTTAAGTTTGAGACAATTCAGGTTTAAGAAGTTGAGAATTACTGTCAAATGATATAAACAACTATGAACACAAAACTGATGAATTATTGTTCAGGTTTATGCATGTATTTTTAAAAAAATTGCATCTGATTACACCTATTAGATAAATTACTTCTGTTTGCATTTAATAACTGATAAACGGCTTCTGTATATTAAATGAATTGTTTAAATATTGGGAAGAAGTGGCGAGAGGTAGAAAGACGAGTAACAGACGGGTAGTGAGATGGGTAGAGAGACGAGTAGCGACATAGCTAGGCTGACGGGTAGCGAAACGAATAGACAGACTGCTAGAGAGAAAGGTAAAAAGAGGGTTGACAGAGGGGTAGCGAGATGGGTCACGAGACGGGTAGAGACACCGGTAGACAGTAATATAGCGAGAAAGGTTGCGAGACGCGTAGCGTGGTAGATAAAGAGACGAGTAGAGAGATGAGTACAGAGACGAGTTGACTGACGGGTAATGAGATTGATAGCGAGACGGGTAAAGAGTCGGGTACAAAAACAGACGGATAGTGAGACGGGTATACAGACGAGTAGGGAGACAGTAGATGGGTACGGAGATGAGTAAGAAGATGGGTAGTGAGGCGTATAGCCAGACGGGTAGAGAGACAGATAGACAAGTTGTGAGACAGATAGACAAATGGGTAGCGAAGTGGATAGAGACACGGCTAGACATACAAGTAGTTAGACGGATAGACAGACGGTTAGAGAATTAGATTGGCGGGTAGCGAGACCGGTAGAGAAATATAGAGACAGGTAGCGAGATGTGTAGAGAGATAGACAATCGGTTAGAGAGACGGGCAGAAGAACGGATAGGGAAACAGACAGATTGTGGAAAGACAGACAGACAGGCAAAAGAAAAGTCTGCGGATTGGCGCAGTAAAGGCGCATTAAAGGTGCAGGGGGCAGAGCCTCCTAGAGAATAATCAAGAAGTATCTGTTAAGCTTAACTTTGTAATATATATATAATTTTTCAATTTTGTCGATATGGAGATTTAATGTAAAAGTTATTTTACAGAAGTCATCGAAAGATTTTTTGTATACTTTAATAGTAATTTAGACTATAGTTTTGCAATCTGGTTTGTAGCAAAGCATGCTATCAATGTGGTTTGAAGTTTGAAGTGTAAGAGTTTCTATAAACAGTTATACAAATAATAGATATATAATCAAGGAAGAAAATTTTTAAATTCACACACAAAAAAAGGTGCAACAATGAAATTAAATTTGCGTTAAGCCACTCTTGATAGAATAACCTATTGGCTGCTAATCCAATTACGTAACTTTAAAAAGCTTGCCGTTTTAAAAGATCCGGCGGTTTTTTTTTTTTTCAAGTTTTGCGCAATACGCGCTTAAGAAAATGAGGAGATTCTTTGCCACATGTTAAAAAAAAATTATGACAACACATCTGATTAACGGTACTTCTTTTCTATTTTTTTAAACAGTCTATATGAATTTATATATCATATTTTGTAATTCTATCATTTAATTTGCTCTTTTTCTTTATATTGTAATTGTAACCCTATGGTCTCAGCAATATCACTCAGACTAATCCCTTTGAGGGAAGTCCTAGTATTCAAATTTTAATTGCTTAATAGGCGTAAAGCAAACATAGTGACAAAGTATCCAAGCTATACTGATGCGCTATACTGATGACCCGGGTTCGAGTCCCGGCTTAGGTACTTTTTCATTATGTTGGCTTTACGCCTATTAAGCAATTAAAATTTGAATATTATGAATGCAAGATATGTGAAATTTTCTGTGGAAAAATTTCCAAGTATTAAATATTCTCATCTCCTTAAAATAAAATATTCATATAAAAGGAAATAATACTTTCAGGTCCGATCTGTTTCCTCTGTATTTGCTCCTTATGTATAAACAATGTAGAATTTTTAATTCTCATTTTCTTATATTTATTCTGAGAAAATGCATATTTTTCAAACACATACAGTGAAGGAATACACATTTTGTTTTATCATTTTATTGATATCCTGAAAAAGCTGCTAATTGTGTGGCATTAATAGAGGGTATCCCAGATGAAACGCCCTAAATTTAAACACTTATACTGAAGATAATAAACAGCCAAGACAATTTTGTTAGGATGGGTTTGATGTGGAAATTTACATTATGTAATAGCAATGATGTTTATTTCAGGTGTTGAAAATAGAAAAATATTTAAAATTTAAAAATGGCAAAGAATTCTGAAAAAGCATAAACCTTTCGGTGATATGCAGAGTTGGGGTTCATTGACAGGATGGATCATCTCCACGCTGGCATTTGGGAGTCCGGAACATATTGACTGCCGAATTCACACAAAGATGGATTGAGAGAGGTGAATCAGTTTTCTGACTAACCTCCTTAGAAATCCTGGGGACACATGTCCCCAGGTTTTGTCCCTCATGGGACATATTTGGAAATGATGTGATTACACAAACAAAACTTTATAACTATGTGTATTGTGTATCCATTGTTGTTTCAATCTTCTTAATGCAACGATTACATGTTGTATTACAGACTGTTGAAATTAGGGCGTTTCGTCTCGGACACCCTGTATTTTATCGATAGAGTAATAACATCTTCGTGACAAACGGCACGTATATGGTGCTCAGAACCGTTGTTTATTCCTACCGATACATTTGAACAGAAAATTTTGTTTTATTCAATAAATTTACTTTATGAATTATCGGTGGAAATAGATTAAAAATTCTGTAAATGATGCTCGTCGCGCAGAGGTTAAATACCATTAGCATTAAAAAAAGAGAAGAAGCAAAACTTTCTTCTACTATATTTATCTCTGTATCTTCTACTGATATATACTTAGAAAAATAGTAATAAATTGAAATAGATAGATTAAGTCAACTTTTCTGTAAAATAGGTTCTTCTATGACATGAATGTAACATCGTTTACAAACATGAATAATTTATTCATAAAAGGGAAAATAAAGATTTCTTAATATGGACACTTCACATTGATTAGGTAAAATGTAGTTAATAAAGATGGATTTCTATTAAATGAAGCATATAAATAAAATAATATTGAATAAAATAGTTTGCACTCAGAAAAAGGAATTGATTAAAACTACAGAACATGTTTTGTTGAGTACATTTTGGTTGTTTTAGCAAAATTCAAGTAAAATTGAACCATTTTGCTAGAATTAACAAAATATTTTTTGCTGACAATCCATTTTTTTTTAATTGAAAAAAAAAATTGTTGATTCTAACAAAATTTTCATTGACCTATATTTAAACAAAATTTTTGTTTAAATATAGGTCAATGGAAATTTTGTTTGAATCTACAAAATTTATTTTTTTTTTTTTTTTTTTTTTGCAATTCCAAAAAAAGTTTTTGTATCGTCAGCAAAAAATGTTTTGTTAATTCTAGTAAAATGGTTCAATTTTACTTGAATGTTGCTAAAACAACCAAAATGTACATGTTTTGTAGTTTTAATTAATTCCTTTTTCTGGGTGTGATCTCGTCTTCAGATTCAATCCTTAAATTTGATTTATGCATAGAAATATAATGATTAATCTCAGTGCGTTAAAATGAACTGTAATTTAATTAATTAGAGTTAATTTATTTTAATATTTTATCAAATAAACTCTAATAGATAACAGGTTTAATTTAATTGGTTTAATTCAATTAGTAACAATTAAAAGCAAAGACAAGATATGCCTATTGTGCATTTCGCCAAAAACGCGATTTATGGTCATTTATTATCAAAGAATTGTGAACATAGACAAAATTCATTATTGAATCGATTATTTTTTGTTTTATATTAATCATTTTGAAAATATTCTGATTAGTTCATAAATTTTTCAATTGTTAAAAAACGCTGCTATATCTCTTTGTGTATTAAAAAGTTGTGTATTAATATTTATGTATTTGTAAGATGCTGTATATAAGTATGTGTGTACATATGTTACACGCTGTATGTAAATATATAAATATGAGAATGATGTATAAATGAAGATTTAGAAAGAAAGTAATTAGAAGTAAAAAATATATATATATACTAAGCAATTAAGTGAGTAAATGAATTCTGTCAATTATTTTTTTAATACTGATTATTTATGTATTTACTATATACATTTTGAATAAAAAAAATGCTTTAAGCTTAATTAAACAAAAATATCATTAGTTTAATATACCTTGCTGCTTTGAACGAAAAACAAAATTTTAGTAAAAAATAAATAAACATATAAAAATAAAATAAATCAGCAATAAGTAAATAACTTGCAAAGTATTTCCAATTAAACATTTATTTTTAGCGTCGTATGAAAATAGATTTTTTTCTCAAATAAATAGGAGTTCAGAAAGCACAATTCCATTTATTACGTGGATTTTTTAGAATGTTTTGAAATCCCGGGAAAAAAATTGTCTGTGCTAGGGTGTTACAAATGGATCTCCGAAGAGCCATAAGTATTATAAAAGAAAATACAAATTCTTTCTAAAATAAAATGACACTGAGATTTATCAGAATATATAGTGGAATCAACTTTTGTGGGAAAATAAAAACATATATGATAAGAAAGGGAAAATATCTTTAATGAAAGAAACGTTTATTTAATTAAAAGAAGATACAAAGGGATTTTTTAATATTTCACAGTGATTCGTTGACACGTTATATAGTTCAGATATACGTGCGGAATTAAATGCACAATAGAGAAATAATCAGAAAACAACAATAAATGAATTCAAATTGAATTATTTTATTCTATTTATTCAGAGAGATGGAAATATTTTTTCTCAAATAAACAGCAGATCTGGGAATGTACATTTGTATATTAAATGGACTTTTGAAACCACTTTAAATCCCTGGGGAAAAATTGGTGTGGCCTTAGAATTTTACAAATGGATCTCTAAAGATCCACTAATAAAATCTAAAAAAATTAAAACGAATAGTCCATCTAAAATAAAGCGACACCGATTTTAGAAAATAAATGTGAAAAATAAAATCTGCAATGGAGATTTGTTTAAAAAGAAGAAGAAAAACATTTGATGAGAAGAAAGGGAAAACACCATTTAAAAAAAGTTTATTTGATAAAAATATGAATAACTTTGTTTAAATAAATAAAAGAATTTGCTTGTATGAAATTGAAATCAGCAGGAGAAATACGTTCTGGGCACAATTTTGATATGTAAAAATCCGAATAATTGTAGTAAAAATAATAAGTTATGTTCTGAAAAAAAAGTTTCTTTTAAGTCACTTTTTTCAATAAACAAGAAAGATAACTCTTGCTTCAAGGTTAGATTACGAAACACTTTGCAACACATTCCGAATACTGTAGCAAAACTTCGTTTAGTAAGGCGAAAGATGATGTCTAAGTACACAATTTAGAAAAGGCATAACACATTTGAAAACCCAATTTCATCAATTACCACCTATATTCGGAACAATATACGAACTCCTTTGTACAGTCCTGTATATGTTCTATAGATTTGTATGGATACTCCATAATATTTAACAATTTATTTCAGTTACGAAACACATCACACAGTTGACAATTCCATTTCAACAATTTTCAATAATAAGCAAAAATGTAAGCAAAATCGTTTGTGCAGCCTATGTGTATACACAATGTGCAAAATGCGCAACTCAATTACAAATACAAACTAAGCAATTCACAGTCATACACAGTAATGCGTACGGATTATTTTGTATACGATCTATCGAATTTATACACACCATTATTATACACTGTGTGTTATGGCTTTCCTAAATTGTTTACTTAGACATCACCTTTCGCCTTACTAAACGAAGTTTTGTTTAGTATTCGGAATGTGTTGTAGAGTGTTTCATAATCTAAGCTTGAAGCAAGATTTATCTTTCTTGTTTACTTAAAAGTCTTGTCTGTAGCATTTATGCACGCTATGTAAAAAAATAGATAAATTTAAAATCGCATACCACAACTGAAAATTCACTTCCAGCAATTATTGCTCATAGACCACACCATAATCGAATTCTTTCGTGTGTCTCTGTAAATCAGCCATATTCAATCTGCGGCCCACGGGCCACATGTGGACCAGCTGACTTTTATGTACGGCCCGAGACACTCAATCATTTATGAAATTTATAAAAATTTGACAAGTGCAAAAAAAGTATTTAGGATCTATGTTATTGTTTTATACAGCGTGTCCACGTATAACCTGACCGACCTTTATTTTCGCAACCGTTGGTACTAGATGCATACTTCCAATTACAAGAATGGTTTAAATAAGGTAAATAATTAATTTTAACGTGATTTGGGTCAAGAAATACATTTATTAAAAAATTACGAAAGTTAAATTTTTATACTGTCCCCTGGTCCTATAAGTGATATTTAGTAAAAATTTACTGTGACACTAACAAGTACGACAAAAAAAAGTCCCATTCATTTAACATTAAAATTGACCGAATAATAGCTGTTTAAAGTTGGAGTATATTTTTTGCTGCGAAATAGGGGTCATTCACAAATGTAGTAGAAATATAAATAATCGTCAGATATATAAAAAAAATAGTTGAGAGAAAAATTAACATTGCAATCTAATATAATTGTGAAATCTATAATCATTCTGACATATTAAGAAAGTGTTTTAGATTAGATAGCATAAACCTGGGATGGTTGTGTTTTTTAAATTTTAAAATTACGTTTTATGTATTTTTTAACGCTGAATAAAAAAAAATTACCTTCACTTTTAACCATCATATCAGGATTTTTCGCAAATTGTAAATTTCAAGGTTAAAAAACAGCGAAAAATTTGATATTATAAAATAGATGTAAGACTTTTTTTATTCAGTTTAATTTTATTTAATTCAATAGTTTATTCAAATTTTTGGCTTATACTGGGTTTCTTGCAGCTAAACAGCTCAGGGGTCCGATGAGGTTGGGAGGGGAGGGGGGGATCAATTTTAACTTTGAGCTTTTTAACTTTGAAATTTGCGATTTGAGAAAAATCCTAACGTGATAGTTTGAAATGAAGGTCATTTTCGGATTCAGCACTAAAAAATCCATAAGAATCAATTTTCAAACGATAAAAAACATGGCACAATCCAAAATTTGAAAGACAGTGTAATCTAACAGCATTTTAAAATCTGTATCATTTTGTAAAGAATTGAGGCTGTTGTTTTTCATCCTTTTATTTAACAAAAATTCTGTTATTTTTATCCTTTTACATGTACAGTACAAATTGTATATTTTGCATTAAACTTGTTGACGATAATCTATCCGATTTTTTTTGTGTTATCCTCTAATATAAGTATGTATAAGATAGTAAGCGTCGAAAATCATAATAATATTACATTGCCATCGGATTTAAGTCAGTATGTAAAATTTAACTTCGATCGGACATTTGAAAGTGAGTTAAACTTCGAGTACAAATTTTAAACTGGAAAAACGATCGTTGCAAGTTAAATAAAACCTTATGAAAATAACATAATTTTTGTTAAAAGAAATCATAGCCTCAAATCCTTTCAAAATAAAACATATGTTAAAATACAATTATTTTAATTAATCTGAAACTTAACTAATAAAAATTAACTCAATCTTAATAGTTGTACGATTTATTTCAAAGCGCAGATACCTTGAAATAAGTTTAAGTACTTTATATACGACCCCTGAAAGCATTGCCGAAATCATCTCTTTTTAGATGCAAAAAAGTGGTATAAATCATGCATTTCAAAGTTTCAGAACTCGGTCAATTTTAATGTTAGATGAATGGGACTTTCTTTGTCGTACTTGTTAGTGTCACAGTAAATTTTTACTAAATATCACTTATAGGACCGGGGGACCGTATAAAAATTTAACTTTCGTATTTTTTTAATAAATGATTTTCTTGACCCAAATCACGTTAAAAGTAATTCTTCACCTTATTTAAACCATTTTTGAAATTGGAAGTATGCATCTAGGACCAACGGTTGCGAAAATAAAGGTCGGTCAGGTTATACGTGGACACGCTGTATATTTTAATGGGAAGAGAAAATCTTTTTTTTTTTTTTTTAATCTTTAGAATTTAGAAATTCTGCGTTATTATACTCGTTTTATACTTAGTATACAGCTGAAGCTAATTATATTAATTTTGTTGCAATGCTTTTGTTATATTACTTTGTTATGTTTCAATTTAACTACGTTGTTTTTTGGATTAGTATATAACTATAGTGTGTTGCAGCCCGTGAAAGAAAAGGATGAGTAGGGCTGCTGTAAATAAACGATAAATGCTATGCACACCATATTCTATAGTAATCATGTTGTAGTGTACCTCTGTTATACTAAATATAGTTCTGCTGGAAAATGCACAACTTAATTACAAATACAAACTAAAGCAATTCAGAGTCATACACAGTAATGTGACGGATTATTTTGTATAAGATCTATAGAATTTATACACACCAGTATTATACTTGCAAACATGCAAAACAACATGCAAAAATTTAGTTAAACAAAAACTCATACAATAACTAAAAACCCACTTGAAAGTACCATAACCGAAATCTTTTGTTTGTCCCTGGAAAACGAACGATAACTGTTATGCACGTCATATTCTGTAATAAGTATCTAAAGTACGGCTCAATAATGTACATAAATTTCATTTTATGTGAAGTGTAACATCATTGAAATATGCTGCAAACAATTTTCCACCCATAGGCCATTATGTAAACGAATTCTTTTGTCTGACTGAATTAATGATAAGTTATATACACTCCATATTCTAGAGAAATTATGTTTTAGTGCACTTCAAAAGTGCATATTATTTTCATTGTGTTTGAAAAAGTATAACATCATTATTATAAACCGCAAACATTTTGCCCAAAAGATATTAATGTAACTGAATTCTTTTGAATACATCTCAAACTGAACTATAAATGCTATACACTTCATTTTCAATTGCAAACATACCATTATAAAGATCCCTAATATACATCAAATACACAGTAATCCAAGTACATTAATGCGGGTTAGAGAACGGAAAGACAACAGACAGACAAACGGACAGACAAGCCGAATTCATTAACATTTTTCAACGATGTTGGAAAGTGTTAAAAAAGTAATAATGTAATACAAAGGATGGGAATTATCACTTTACTAAGCAGAGTACAACCAATAGAGTGAAAAAATGTCCAGACCGGGGTTCGATCCCGGATCACTTGGTATAGCGCACCAAGTGCTTTATCAATTAAACCATCCGGACGATATCCGGTCTAGCATTCTCTCACTCTTATATGGGTAGGCTACAACCTTGCAACACAAGTTGGAACATCAATCATGAGCCCAACTTCCAGCGGCACACATGGGACCCTTGGTGCGCTATACCAAGGGATCCGGGATCGAACCCCGGTCTGGACATTTTTTCACTCTATTAGTTGTACGCTGTTTAGTAAAGTGATAATTCACATGCTTTGTATTTCATTAATTTACAGCGTAATTTCAACTCTGCTGAGAAATTAATTAGTATATAAGTAATAATGTATGATTAAAGTAAAATCTCATTTAATCCAAACTATTAGAAAAATCCAGTATTGTCACATGCATACATTTAACAATTGTTCTTGATTTTAAAACAAACAGAGAATAGTTTAATTAACTGCTTTTTTTGTTTGTTTATTTAATAAAAAAGAAATTTTCTTGTTAAATTAACAACTGTTTGATCCGGTAAAATACATATGTTAAACGAACAACCTGCGTTCGACATACTAAATTACTTAGCAAATTAAAGACATTAGCATAATGACGCGAACGTGCAGATATTTTTTTCTGATTTTTTTAAAATTAATTTTAGTTCACGTTTGTTTAAAAACATATATGCATAAAACATATCTGTATAAAAAAAGAAGAGAAATTAGAAGAGAAATTAACTTAAAATCAATCATATTTTTGTATCTCTTTAAAAATAAATTTTACTACTTTTACTTTCCCCCTCCCCCCCTGTAGATATGTTTTTATTAACTTTAAAAAATTAATTTTAGCAATTGGTAAAGTTTAACTGTTGTAAACATTCATTAAAATGAGAGAAAAATGCTGTATCAAATGTTTTCTTTTCTTTTTTTTTCAGAATAAACTTACTTAAATGAAAATGAGTTTAAACTATATTCTGTTTTCGATTAAAAAAAAAAATTCTTACAAAAAAAATCTCAGAGTAGATTACTTTCTAGTCAAATGTAAATATACTTGAGCATGGAAAAACGACTAGAGAAAAATGATTTTAAAATAGAGCTTATGGTGTAGAATTATTTGCGTAATCCTATGAAAAACAATTGATATTAATGGTAGGGTAAATTGGAGGTATGTAAAAAGTGGAAAATTAGTGACACTAACGCTCATTCGAGCGTTGTGAGAACTAAGATATTATCGAAATATTATCTATTTTTAGGTAGATAAAACAACGTTTGAAGCAACACAATTTTTTAACTAGTTACAAAATAAGTTTCATAGCATTCAGCGCAATGTCATCTCTAGCATCATCAGCGATGACGATAGACTAAATGATACCAAAAGTAGTCTGCAGTTAGTTAAAATGTTCTGCTGCTCAAAACTTTGTTTTATCTAAATATATTGTGTTGCGGCATTATCATCTTAATTGTCACTTATATCATGATTACCAGAAGTGATGTTACTAGTATGCCACCATTTTTGTGCTTCATTAGCAAAACCATCTGAGAATGTTGACAGTGTTGGTAAAGTAAGTTTATACCTCTCATTATTTATGGCTGCTGTTAAATATAAACCAAAAGTAAGTATTTTTTTAATTTGTTCTTACTAGATATATAGTTTACTGACAAACTATTTATTGGCAATTGTTTCTTCATGTTTCTATGGTCCTGAGGTATGTTTACAATCTCTCCTTACTATTTTGATTATGCTGTAATTGTAAACAATATCATATTTATCTTATTTCGGTCTGAGGAACTAGCAAGCAAACATCTTTTTGCACTATAAAATTGTGATCTTGACTTCGCTCTAGCCTATAGCTGTTAAAAATCGACATGATACCGAAAGTAGTCTGCAGTTAGTTAAAATGTTCTGCTGCTCAAAACTTTGTTTTATCTAAATATATTGTGTTGCGGCATGTATCATCTTAATTGTCACTTATATCATGATTACCAGAAGTGATGTTACTAGTATGCCACCATTTTTGTGCTTCATTAGCAAAACCATCTGATAATGCTGACAGTGTTGGTAAGCTAAATTTATACCTCTCATTATTTATGGCTGCTGTTAAATATGAACCAAAGTAAGTATTTTTTTTAATTTGTTGTTACTAGATATATAGTTTGCTGACAAACTATTTATTGGCAATTGTTTCTTCATATTTCTGCAATATGTTTACAACCTTCCCATACTATTTTTTATGGTGTATTTGTAAACAATATTAATATATATCTTATTTCGGTCTGAGGAGCTAGCAAGCAAACATATTTTTTTACTATAAAATTGTGATCTTGACTTCGTTCTAGCCTATAGTTGTTCGATAAATGTAAGCGACAAATACTCCAGACAGCCGCGATTATGAGGGATTTGTTTCTCAACTAATTACTTACTGCCTGTACATCGTCAGCCCGCTCTTCAAAACTTAGCCTTTTGCTCATATTAAAGAATGCAGAATTGATTAAGAACTACCCACTTCCAAAAAATATACTATATTGGAGATAGAACTAAGAGGATAAAACATGAGAAATATTTCAAAAGTAAACGAAAGTAAGTACCTAACTGTTGAAGAGAACGGCGAAAATTTTATTACAGAAGATGATTCAGCCGTTAATCAAGAAAATGTAATAAAACAAAAATAATAAGAAGAAATTACGGCCGTTATATATCAGAAAAGTCCATTCCATAATTTCTTCTGTTAATCCCTTCACAACGAGCGGCACAAATTTGTTCCGCTTAGAATGCAGGAAATCCTTGAATTTGTACACTAGCAGAGTTTAGTACAAAAATGTTCGCTTTAATTAATTACACGTTTTCAGCAGTTAAATATTGTAAAAATTACAATTTAAAAGAAATCTGGCACCAAAGAATTAAAAACAAATTGCAAAAGACGCTCGTCGTGAAAGAGTTAAAGGATTGTGCTGGATTTTTTTTAAACACTACACTCAGAAACAGGAATCGATTAAAACTACAAAACATTTTTGTTGAGTACATTTTGGTTGTTTTAGCAAAATTGGAGTAAAATTGAACCATTTTACTTCAATTAAACATTTTTGCTGACGATACAATTTTTTTTTTGTTTGGAATTGCAAAAAAAAGTGGTTTTCAACAATTTTTCTTTTGTTGATTCAAATAAAATTTCCATTGACCCATATTTAAACAAATTTTTGTTGGGTCAATAAAAATTTTGTTTGAATCAATAAAAAATTTTTTTTTTTGCAATTCCAAAAAAAAAATTTTGTATCGTCAGCAAAAATGTTTTGTTAATTGAAGTAAAATGCTCCAATTTAACTCCAATTTTGCTAAAACAACAAAATGTACTCAAAAAATATGTTTTGTAGTTTTAATAAGTTTCTTTTTCTGAGTGTAACTGTTTGAATATGGTGTTATATACTTTCAAGAAAATATATTTAAAATTACATGCGGCGGGCCATATTATTGTCCATGATGTTTTACAGTATCTTCAATATTAACTGAAATATTTCAAAATATGTCGAAAAAAGCATATTTATATTCGTGTAAAAAATTACACTATCAAATAGAGCTTAGATTCTAGTTCAGAACATAGTGAGTAATCATTGAATTCGCTAGCGATGCCTGGCATAATGAGATACCCGTAGAAACGCAGTCACATTGAAGCATCAGATCTTGTGACCAAATGAGGATTCTATGCCGTGCATTCTTTAGAAAAGCTACGTTAGTTCTAATCGTCTCTAATTTTTAAAGATGCCTTCTTAACAATCTACATCAGTCACGCGAAAATCGCGCAAGCTAATGTTCAGTCTATGGGAAGGTTCTTGCGCGATTTCTCCCTCGCATTTTAATATTTTTAAATGATTTTTTTTGCATAGGATAGCTGAGGTCGATCTCTAACATTTTTAGTTTATACTTTTTCGATTTTGGTTCCAGTTTTTTTTATATAAGGGTACTTTCACTTTCAGAACCGGTTCCAACCGGTTCCGACCGGTTCCGACCGGTTCCGACCGGTTCCGACCGGTTCCGAATTTAGAAATGTCCGCTTATAAAATAACTGTAACTAAAATCAAAAAAGTAAAAACTAACAATGTTAGGGATTGGCCTCAGATATCCTATGCAAAAAAAATCATTTAAAAATATTAAAATGCGAGCGAGAAATCGCGCAAGAACCTTCCCATAGACTTAACATTAGCTTTAGCGTTTCTTCGCGTGACTAGCGTAGGCTCTTAACACATTTCAGATTTAAATAAAGTGGAAAGAGCCTAGAATGTAAGTTTTTTTAATACTTTATTATACAATACGCATAACTTATAGTGCGCAAGCATCTCCAGAGTCTTTTTTTATACTTCTTGATTTACGCAAGTATGAAAACTGAAGATTGGAGTAACTGTAAACTGCCATATGGGGTAATTGTAAGCATTACTTTCGTCTGGTAATACAGAGTTTTACTATCTGATATTCATTCATCAGTAACTAATATTTCTTCTGACCTTCGTGAAAAAAAGAAGGTATCGGCCTACGTTTGGAACGTTTTGTTTAAACGTATAATATTGAATAAACACACATATTTTTAGTTTAAGTGTAATACAGAATAATAAAAAAACATAGAATTCTAGCAATATCTTCACAACATTTTAAAAAATTGGGGGTGTTTGATATTTTTTAGCAAACTTTCATGCTTACGTCAGACTGCATACACTCAATTCAACTTTATATATATGAATTTCCTTTGTACTACATACTACTGCTACTCTTACCTGTACACGGAACTAGGAATTTTACAGTATCTTCAAAATTAACTGAAATATTTCAAAATATGTCGAAAAAAAGGATTTTTTTATTAAAAATTAGCATTTTTTATATTCGAATACCTATAAAAAATTACATAATCAAACAGAGCTTAGATTCTAGTTCAAAACATAGTGAGTAATATGGAAAACATTGTGAGAAAATTTCACTGAAATATGTTTAAAACATTTTATGCAATGAAGTTTATCGAACGTGGAAATAACGAAAAATCGATTTTCCAGAAATCGCATTTAAGATTTCTTTTAGTTTCGAATTAATTTTAATTAAATTAATCTAGAAGTGACAATTAAGGTTTATTGGTGTTTTTGTGCAAAAATGTAAGGAAATCATGCATAGAAGCCATGCTTACATTCCTTCCGACCTTACCATGACCATTTCCGGTATTTGACTTATTACTTCCTGTTTATTACATTGGTCATAACTGTTCATCTTGTACTAGTTGGAATAAAACAGGTTTGAAATCGTAAACGATTGCTCTTTCACATAAAATAATAATTTCGAAAATTTTCACCAAAACGGCGATTTTAATGTAGGCAGATTCCTTAAACACATGGGCACATGTAAACAGGCTGCACTTTTTGTTGAATTCGTGAGAACTACTGAACGGATATGTGTAATGTTTTCATAGTTTTGACAGTAGCTAAATTATATATCGTTCGTTTGGCAAGAAATAACAATAAACAAATGGGTAAGTGTGATCGAAGATCGCACAAAGGGTTTCGTTTAATATTCCTTTCAAAATACTTTATCCTCTCTTTAATAAATCCAAATAAATTTCATTTTCCAAAAAAAAAGTCATGTTTTTTATAAATAAAAAATTTACCGGTGTATTTTTCTCGTTTTTTCGAAAATCGGAACCGGTCCGATAGCGGATGAAGCCCGCTATTACACTCTACCATTATAATATTTGTCATGTGGACTAAATGCGATATTTAAAAAAAATCATATTCAAAACTAAACATGTTGTATAGAGACCTTCAAAATGTTAAAATATGCCAATATTTCCATAATCGGGTTTTTATCATGATTCAACACGTTCCTCAAACTCTTATGACTTTATAATCACTTGCTGACGTCATATCTACTTGCTTTCTCTATTCCTCATATTGATACTCTCTTTATATTATTCTCAAACATTTTAAAAAGTCTGTTAAACTTCCAATATGACGTCAGATTAATTTTTTTTTAATTCTCTACTGACATTATATTAACCTGCTTACTGTACTTACACATACTCATACTCTTTGTATTATTGAGAAATGTTTGAAAATTTCCGTTTTATTATCAATAGGACGTCATATTAATCTTTTTTTCAATTGGTGAAACTTTTTATTTCATTTTTCACGTGGAAATCTTTCAATAGAAAATTAATTATTGTAGAAAGGATTTTCTTGTGGATATTTAATTGTTGGCAACTGCTATAACGAAAAATGTGTAAATTTAATAGGAAAAGGCTGTTAGATTTTTGGTTTCTTATCTCTCTATATTAAAATAATACGATTTTTTCAAAATTTTATGATTTTCAGTTTCATAGTAGGTATTCAGCTATGAGTACACAAAATCTCAAGTCTGTTAGTTATATAGTTTCTGACAACCGTTTCTGAAACGGACAGACACATTAGCAGGACGAATGGGGTTTCGTTCATCTCACGAAACCCTAAAAATGTAATAGTTACACGTCCATAATTGTAGAGTTTATTAATCATATTAAATCTTTTGTATAATATTTTTTATTTATCGTCTAGACAATTTATTTTTCGCATAAATTTTGTTCAAGATAAGTGAAATAATAGCTTAAGATTGTTCTCAAATTCCATGCTCAAGAACGCAAAACTTTCTGAATCACCTTCTGGCTCATTTTTAAATGCAAAGGAATAAAATTAGCAGACCTGACTACTGAAGCGATGTGG
This sequence comes from Maratus michaelseni, assembly GCA_963931845.1. NCBI lineage: Eukaryota > Metazoa > Arthropoda > Arachnida > Araneae > Salticidae > Maratus > Maratus michaelseni. The sequence continues at coordinate 347,928,524 of OZ007592.1, forward strand.
AATCGCATAGCGTTTTCAATTTTTTGATAAATAAATTCTTATCTAGTTATAATAGATTCCTGTCACGTGACTGCTATGTTTTCCCCTTTCTCTCGGCAGGAATTGTGTTCAAATTCCCCACTTAGGAAATATTTTCCGACAGATCTTCTGCCTTTACCAAAAAATGGAAAATGCTATTCGATTACATAGTTTCTGAATAAGAACACTTGCTAATTTCATGTGTTTCCAAACAAAAATGAAATCAGAAATGTGCTAGAATGTAACTCCTTTGGATTTAAGAACAGCCTTAACAAGAAGAAACTGGATACATAAATAAAAAATTTTAGACGTTTCTGTAAAGTGGAGATTTTTTTTCTTAATTATCTACTGAAAATGAGAACTACTGAACAAATATCAATATATATATATTTAATTTTAACAGTACAGAAACTATAAATCTCATCAAAAAGTCACCTGTAAAAAATGCAGCCAAGTCTCGTAACTCATTTACCGTAAAAAGTACTGAGATCGTATAAAGCTAAGTTTAACTAACTTATTAACTCTGAAATTTTCATTCACAAATCACTCCTAGTCTCTATATCTTTAGTTAATTATCTTTCTGATGACGCGTGAATGAGTAGTGAGTGAGTGACAAAAAATCGAATGTTTGAGTTCATATATCGTCTGAACTAGAAAAGACAGAAACTTGTAATTTTAAATTTTGGTTCTGTGCGCCAAATACTCTAGAAAAACGAAGTTCCGGGTTTTTGAGAAACTCCAGCGCAGAGATATGGGGGGGGGGGGGGGGATCAAAAGTGCCCTAAGTTGCTTCCAGAAAAGAATGCTTACGGCTGTGCTCTCTCGACTTGGCGGAGCCACTGCCGTGCCTCCAGATTGCTCGTTCGGCGAGAAAATAAAATTCATAGTAACGCATCCATAATTCTATGAATTTTTATTTCACATTACCAAAAAATATATAATTTTCGAGAACAACGAAACGATCATAGTAGAGCTATTTATAATACCAAAGCAGTATTAAACATATTTAACTAGCTTCAGTACTTCCCGAGAATAAAGTACACCAATGATCTCTTAAGCTTACGAACAGTGTTTCATAATTTCTAAACTCATAACATTTTGTTAGCTTTTATGAAAATTTTAAGAAGTTTTGACAAGTGTTTTGAGTGTATAGTTTATCAGTACAAAAACCCTTAACGGGTTAAAAGTTGTGACGCAGCACTTTCTTTTGGCTCTATGAATTTTAAATATGGGTCTTAAAAGCAATGATATCAAATTTAAGTGACGCTATGTTAATAATTTTTTTTTAATCATAGTTTTCTTTTTAGTTTTATTTATATTCACAGGTGCAATTATTATCTTAATATGAAAAAATATATAAAATTTATTCGCTGATGCTTTTTCATTCACATCTCTCATGAATTCAAAATATGGGTTTTAAAAGAAATGATATCAAAATTTGAGTGACACCTTGACGTTAATTTAATAGGACTCTTTTAAAATTCAATTTAAATTATTTTTGGTTTGTCTTCTAAAGTATATTTACACATAAAAACAATACTTTTAATTTTTCAATACACTTTTAAATATATTACTTTCACTGAGCCTATATTATGTATTGAAATGTATTTATTTCAATAAATTGATTTATCTTCTGTGCCACGCTATCCAAAATCATAAGTAAAATTTATGTAAATGATTATTTTGCGTCATAGTATCCACTTGCATACATTTCCCTTTGTTTGGATACTATGACGCAAAATAATCATTTACATAAATTTTACTTATGATTTTGGATAGCGTGGCACAGAAGATAAATCAATTTATTGAAATAAATACATTTCAATACATAATATAGGCTCAGTGAAAGTAATATATTTAAAAGTGTATTGAAAAATTAAAAGTATTGTTTGTATGTGTAAATATACTTTAGAAGACAAACCAAAAATAATTTAAATTGAATTTTAAAAGAGTCCTATTAAATTAACGTCAAGGTGTCACTCAAATTTTGATATCATTTCTTTTAAAACCCATATTTTGAATTCATGAGAGATGTGAATGAAAAAGCATCAGCGAATAAATTTTATATATTTTTTCATATTAAGATAATAATTGCACCTGTGAATATAAATAAAACTAAAAAGAAAACTATGATTTAAAAAAAATTATTAACATAGCGTCACTTAAATTTGATATCATTGCTTTTAAGACCAATATTTAAAATTCATAGAGCCAAAAGAAAGTGCTGCGTCACAACTTTTAACCCGTTAAGGGTTTTTGTACTGATATCATTACTTTTTTAAGGTTATTGATGAAAATGTCAATTAGTCGAAATTAAGTATAGGGTATAAATTAATCATTAGAATAAAATTTTAAAGAAATACTAAAAAAGACCCCTTGGACCCCAATAAAATATGAGGGTGGTGGCCCAGGGAGAGGAATCCAAGACTCAACTTTTAAATTATACAGCAAGAGAGTAACACAATTAGAAGAATGAAAATGCATGGCAAAACCCGTTTGTTCCATCTTCCTCCGCCAAAGGGCGCAATCTTTTCCATACAAACATAGCTGAAAATTTTCAGGCTGTCGATTCCGAGTCAAATCAGCCATACATCGTCGTGATCGGGCCCATAGAACACAAGATAGGAAAGCGCACCCTGGTGGTGAAACTTGTAACTAAAATCTATATATCCTGTCGATGTCAAGTTGAATAAATCAAACTACATTGTGATGGAACCCATTGGACTTGAGATAGCTTCAAAATCCGTTAGTTCCATCTTCCACCACCAGGGGGTGGACTCTGTTCCATACAAACATAGCTGAAATCTTTGAGGCTGTCGATTTCGAGTCGAATGAGCCATACTTCGTCGTGATGGGGCGCATAGGACCCGAGATAAGAAAGCGCCCCCTGGTAGTGAAACTTGTAACTAAAATCTATATATCCTGTCGATATCGAGTCGAATGAATCAAACTGCATTGTGATGGGACCCATAGAACTTGAGTTAGCAGCAAAATCCGTTAGTTCCATCTTCCACCACCAGGGGGCACACTCTGTTCTATACAAACATAGCTGAAATCTTTCAGGCTGTCGATTTCAAGTCGAATGAGCCATACCTCGTCGTGATCAGGCCCATAGAACACAGGATAGGAAAACGTCCCCTGGTGGTGAAACTTGTAACTAAAATCTATATATCCTGTCGATGTCTAGTTGAATAAATCAAACTGCATTGTGATGGGACCCATAGAACTCGAGCTAGCTGCAAAATCCGTTAGTTCCCTCTTCCACCACCAGGGGGCGCACTCTGTTCTATACAAACATAGCTGAAATCTTTCAGGCTGTCAATTTCGAGTCGAATGAGCCATACCTCATCGTAATCGAGCCCATAGAACACGAGATAGCATAGCGTCCCCTGGTGGTGAAACTTGGAACTAAAATCAATATATCCTGTCAATGTCGAGTCAAATGAATCAAACTGCATTGTGATGAGACCCATAGAACTCAAGTTAGCTGCAAAATCTGTTAGTTCCATGTTCCACCACCAGGGGGCGCACTCTGTTCTATACAAACAGCTGAAATTGTTGAGGCTGTCGATTTCGAGTTGAGTGAGCCATACCTTGTCATGATCGGGGCCATAGAACCTGAGATAGGAATGCACCCCCTGGTGGTGAAACTTGTAACTAAAATCTATATATCCTGTCGATGTCCAGTTAAATAAATCAAACTGCATTGTGATGGGACCCATAGAACTCGAGTTAGCTGCAAAATCCGTTAGTTCCCTCTTCCACCACCAGGGGGCGCACTCTGTTCTATACAAACATAGCTGAAATCTTTCAGGCTGTCGATATCGAGTCGAATGAGCCATACCTCATCGTAATCGGGCCCATAGAACACGAGATAGGATAGCGTCCCCTGGTGGTGAAACTTGGAACTAAAATCAATATATCCTGTCGATGTCGAGTCAAATGAATCAAACTGCATTGTGATGAGACCCATAGAACTCAAGTTAGCTGCAAAATCTGTTAGTTCCATGTTCCACCACCAGGGGGCACACTCTGTTCTATACAAACAGCTGAAATTGTTGAGGCTGTCGATTTCGAGTTGAGTGAGCCATACCTTGTCATGATCGGGGCCATAGAACCTGAGATAGGAATGCACCCCCTGGTGGTCAAACTTGAAACTAAAATTGATATATCCTGTCAATGTCAAATTGAATGAATCAAACCATGTTGTGATGGGACCCATAGAACTCGAGTTAGTTCCAAAATCCATTAATTTGCCCTTCCACTGCCAGGGGCGCACTCTGTTCTATATGAACATAACTGCCCCTGGTGGTAAAACTAAAATCAGTAAGTTCTATCGAGGTCGAGTCGAATGAGCCAAACTGCATCACGATTAGGAATGCACAACCTGTGGCCCGCAGAGACCATACATGCCAACCTATCCAAAAATTTCGAATTTCCTTAATAATTCGTGAGAAAAATGTGCAAATTTTGTCCATAGATCGTAGAAAAATATGAATTTCATCGATCAGGTGCATAAAATTATGAATTGCATCGACTGGATGCAAATTTTGTCGAATGGGCATGGAAAAATTACAAATTTCGCCATTTTGTCGCTAGAAAAAAAAACGCAAATTTCAATAATCGGTCAACAGAAAACAGAGATGTCAAAATCGGTAATTCCGGAGTTGTAAATTTCGTCAATCACTCAAAATCTTGAATTTTGTAAATCAGTTGAAGAAAACTGCAAATTTTGTCGATAAGGCACTTAAAATCGCAAATTTCATGGATCGAGCAACGAATTTCATCGAATGGCATGGAAAGATCGTGAATTTCAACGAACAGCCGCGGAAAAAATTTGCAAATTGTCCATAGATTGTGGGAAAACATTATGAATTTTGTCTATCGGTTCTGCAAAATTATGAATTTTGTCGATAGGCATGGAAAATTGCAAATTTCGTATATTGGGCGTGGAAAAATCAAGAATTCCATCGAATGTTTGTGAAAAAATTGTAAATTTCAACAAGCGGTAAAAAAAAAAAATGAAAATTTTGCCATTGTCTAGAGAAGAAAAATTGTGAATTTCATTAAATGGCAGATGGAAAGCATATCAGTTGAAAATACGAATTTTGTCAATCAGGCACAGTAAAAACATGAATTTTGTGGATCGGGAGAAGGAAAATCATAAATTTTGTTGAACGCATGCATAAAAATCATGAATTTTGTTTATCGGGCATATAAAAATCATTAATTTCGTCAAACGGATCCATAAAAATCAAGAAAGTCATCAATCGGGTACGTAAAAATCTTGAATTTCATCAATCAGGCGTGTAAAAATATAGGACAAAATTGCCATTCGCCAATCAGCGAGTAATACTGAAAATTTGGCGACTGACTTTACTGCCACCACTGGTCAAACTTAATAGTCCCAATTGCGATGATTGAATGGAAAAAGATTTTTTCCCCGCTGTCGCTCGACAAATTTTGAAACCATTTGGCGAATTTCATGATTTTTTCCCTGAAATTATTTGACGGATTGTGACTTTTTTTCTCCTCGAAGCCATTCGACTTTATTCGAAAAAAATTTCCCCTGAAACCAGTTGATGAATTTTGTGATTTTTCCACTATCAATGAATTTTAGATTTTTCTGCTATCGATTAATGAATTTCATGATTTATCGACTATCGATTAATGAATTTCACGACTTTTTCCATGAACGAACAAATTGTGCACTTTTTTCCCACTGCTATTCGACGAATTTTGCAATTCTGTTCCGCGATTGTTATACAAATTTCACTATTTTTCTCCCGAGATCATTTGATGAATTTTGTGATTTTTTTCCCCCGAACGTATTTGACGAATTTCTCTAATTTTTTCACGACAGTTAGACATAATTAATTTTTTCCTTCAATGCCTGATTTCTTTCCCGAGACCATTTGACGAATGTCGCGATTTCTTTCCCAACACTATTTGACAAATTTCGCCGTTTATTCCACAATCGTTTGACAAATTTCTTAAATTTTTTATCAAGTATTTGTAAATTTGTTATTGGTCATTGCTGAAAAACAGGAGTAAAAAAATCCATGTACTGGCCAGTGGTCACTGAGTAAAAAAGTTGAAACCTATACATAAAAGTTGAACCTATACATAAAAATCATGAATTTTTTAGAACGGGCACATAAAAATCACAATTTTGTCAAGTAGCCGCATAAAAATCACAAATCCATCTAGTGGGTGCATTCTTCCAAATTTGCAACCGAACAGTGCTGTATGTATGGATAATGCTAATTATCCCCACCCCCCCCTACCCAACATCTCCTCGAAACAAAATTCTCTCTGTGCTACTGATGGTGGTCCATGACAACCTAACAATTTTTTAAGTGGCCCTTCGCCTAAAAAGATTGGGCACCTCTACTATCAATTAACAATAAATTAACCTATCGCTTGTGTCATGTATTCATGAGCGGTGATTGCAATGCAAATTCTTGTTTACAAGAATAAGACTCATATTAGGTATTTTATTATTTATTTATTGTTTGTTTACTTATTTTGATTTGATTTTCTTGTCCTTTTAGAAATTGACTTTAGATTGTTACTTAAATGGTGAGATGATTGTCAATTACCTGTTTTATCGATAAAAATGATACAAGGTAAGGAAATTGCATCGTGTCGAGTGAATATTTAGGAAGTATTTTAAAACCCGCAGACTAAAGAAGATTTGTGTTTTACTTGTTAGCTATATTTTGCAACTCTCCAAATTACTGCAATGTAAATATAGTATGAAGTTAACTTTCCTCTGTTGTATAGCTAATTTTATTGGAAAAAAACCCTGAAAATGCATTGTTGTAGTAATCAATTATTTTTGCAGTTGTGTAAATTCTGTCATAACAATTTTCAACTAAGGGAAATCTTACATTGGACATTTAATCACAGTATTTTAAATAAGAAAACTTAAAATATTTGCAAATTAAAGAAATGAAAAGAGATTTTGTTTAAAATTGCATCTAAATATTTTTTTTTTTTACAAAAAATGCAAAATTCGCCAGTCATTCGGGAAATTATCACAAAATTCTACTAATAAAATGGGACTGTAAACAAACCGGTTCAAAATGTGTCCTTTTTAAAAATTAAATTCCATCCCAGCAGCCCTGTTGTTATGTTAGTCGAGCACTAGCTGATCGACAAAATTTTTTTATCTCGCCAACCTTTTTTTTCTGACCAATCTTTAACATAAGCTAATAAAGTATAGCCAACATTTTAACATTTCTATATAGTATCTTAAAAAACTTACTTAAAAATAACTGAAATATAATTTGATAAAATACGTAAACACAAACATATCAATACAAATAACAAAATCTCATGTAATCGGGTAGGGGAGACCGGTACACAGTGGACCACTTTTTCAGTTAAATTTTTTTTTCTCTTTAACAGACTGACCAATCTGTATGAAAATATTTTTGAATATTCCTTAAACCTTCTTACATCCATCATAATTTTCTCACAACATAGTTTTCAATACATTAAAAAAATATATATATATACACTGGTCCACCCACCAGGGTACAGTGGACCACTATTAGGTATTATCTAAAATATAATATAAATCTATTTTTCGTTAATCTAATTCTTTTTTGTTGCCTCTTCATTCGCAAAATAACATAGTAATATAAATTTTGAAACAAAAACAAAAAATTAATTATATTTTGAAAATAATAACAGATTAATACAGGAACAATTGCAATTTAGTTGAAGTTATTACTTAAGTACAAAAAAAAAATCAGCTCACAATAAAATTTGCAAATGAAATTCCAAAATACTTATCAGTAAGATTAAGCCTGGAATTTTCAAGAAATAATTTTGGGTCTGCGAGCAACATTATGAAATCATTGACATCAACAGCAGATTCATCTACAGTTTCGGGAGAAATAAACTGATTTCCATTCAATTTGCATCTCATGAATCTTACTTGAATAGAATCATCAACAATTAGACTACAGTTATATTTATCAAAGGCAGTAAATACAAAACAAAATATTTCTTACTATGTTAAAAAAAATTGTTATTTTTATTTGTTTACTTTATTTTACAGTTAATTCTACTTTAAAACAATCTTTCTTTATAGAAAACAATTATTACATATTTTGAACATTCTGCATTAGAGGAGCAGAATGGATTGTGGACCAATGTGCCCCAGGAGTGGGTGGTCCACTGTACCCCATGTTGAAGTTCGATAAATAATCATATTAATATTGTTTATAGCTTTCTTTTAAACATAATAACTTTAAAGTAAAATAAAAACAAGTATCTTAGTTTTTCAAAAAAGCTGTTTTATTTTATTTATCTACAACCTTTAATTACTAAAAAAATAAAAATATGATGATGAAAAATTTTACTTTTAGAAGCTCAAAACAACAAAGCAGGATAAAATAGTTCAATGTGAGCTAAACATACTTTCTGAAGGCTATAAATAATCATTGCAGTGCTGTTGTCTATTAGGATAGAAGAGAAGCTTAAAAAAAATTTAAATAAATAAAATATTAGGGGGTGGTCCACTGTGTCCATAGGTTCACTGTGTACCGGTCTCCCCTATATTAATGATAGGCTTAGTCAATAAAAAAAAATGTTAAAGTAAGCCATAACATAAATTAGAAACATTGTATTTCATAATGAAAACATCGTATCTAATTTTATATACATAAAAGTGAAAACTTACGTTATATAAATTCCCTATATAATATACCAAAGTTTCATCACAATTAAACGTATTTCAATCACACTGAAATAAAAAGTTTTAGTTATTAAATTTGTGTGAGGTGAATGATGGGAAAGTTTGATTTGGAGAGTTGGAAAATATAGCTAACAAGTAAAAAACCAATCTTCTATCGTCATCTGATTTTTAAAAGACTTCTTTAAAAGATTCACTGGCCATAATGCAATTTCCTTATATTATTTTTAACGATAAAACAGGTAATACTATTGACAATTATCTCACCATTTACGCCACTAAATCAAAAGACAATTTCTAAAAGGACAATCTAATCAAAATAAGTAAACAAACAATAAATAAATAGTAAAATACCTCATATGAGTGTTATTCCTAAACAACATTCACGACTCAAAACAAACAGATGATTGATTCGTTGATTAGAGTCTGTTTCAAATTAACTGATAAAAAAAAATCTGAATATTTTTTTTCCTTTAAAAAATGACAAATTAAATATATAAATAATAATTAAATTGTATATATATAATTATAAAATATTTCAATATTTTAATCAAGGAATCTAAATATTTTTCGACTTAATGAAGATTTTGAAATAAGAAATTCTTTATTATAACAAAAAAGAAAAATATACAAACAATAATTTAATTTAATACATATATATTACATATTAAAAATTGCATCAAAAACTGTTTTCGTATTAAAAAAAAAAAAAAAGAATCTAAATAGTTTTTCAGCGATATGGATATGCTTTAACGTTTAACTGTAACCGTAATAGGCAAGAGCTTCCTTATTGCGCAGTAATAAAAAGCAGTGAAAAGCCTGAAGATCTGTAATGTTAGTCTACCAGAAAAAGCATAAGAAAATAGTCTGATTTTAAAAGTGGATTATATTGAAAACAAGAGTTTTCCTACGTTAGCGCAATATCTTAAACGCTTCATCTAAAACTGATTAATATAATATATTAATTTTTAAAAAATCGTTCGATCCATTTTCGAGATAATAACTCTGTGCCCATTACACCATTACATTTTCCATTTTCGCTTAAAAATTGGTTTCCAGATCTCAAAATCTACTGCATGTAGAAATCTATAAATTTCAGGATAGAGTTAGGCCATAGATATAAGACTAATGTGAAAAAATCGAAACGGTATGCCTCATATTTACTGAGATATTAAATGTCGGCTTTTCGATTTTCCTTTGATGTCCTGCTAGCTGTATATATGAGAGTGACGGAATCTTCGGTTTTGGGCTTACGGTTTTCGGTTTTTCGCTGCGTCACTCAAGAGACTACCGTCTCTTATGATGTGCAGGTTGTATCTATCTATAAAACAAATAAATTTATTTTATGCAAGTATTTTCAATTTCTTGAAAATTCAAAATGATATAAAACTAGTCTTTGAGGACTGCCTTAATACTTACCCATCATGGATATGCACAATATAAAATATGAAAACTCAATTTGTACGATAAATAGAGTGTTTGAAATCATGGCTTGATGACGTCATAAACTTTAAATGCTCTATTACTGAATTGCCTAAAAGAAGCATCCTTATAACTCCAAAAATGATAATCATATTAACTAACAGTTTACTGCGTCGGATCAAGCGTCTCATTTCCAATTAAAATATATCTTTGAATTGAAATTTGAATGAAATACAGTGTCATGAAAAATCGAAGAGTGTGGAAAATAGGATTACAAATATCTCGACAACTAATTATTCGATCGACTTAATTCTTTATGCAAAATTTATGTTTTTTTATTGTCTTTTATATTCACTCCTTAAAATAAACAATTTCGAAAATTTTATATACCTTTTATCAGAACAAATATTTCGAGAGTCCGAAAAAAAATAGTTCCGGATAATCGAGGTTATTGAAATTCAATAAGCTTCTTCTCATTATTACATACTAAGTACATATTAAATTTTAAGTCTCTATCTCAATTTGTTCGAGAGATAGAGCGTTTAGAGACATACAGACAGAGGGACGGCAATTTTTTTTTCTAAAAAATATGTTTTTCGGAATCTCCAGTGTCTGAAACGTGTAAATCCGTCATTTTGTGTTCTATTTTTAAAAAAGATTACAAGACTTACCCTATGCTACGTATGATGGGTAAGTAAAAACTGAAATGAGGCATGTTGTATGTTTTACTGTTTATCATGATATACTAGAAATCTAATCTTAGCTTTAAATACTAAGCAACATCATCTCATAATGCTTGAAACTGTGGCCTCAAACAGTCATAAATATAGAAAAAGAAACTAGAATAAAGCTGTTCCAAAGTTTAAGTAAAATTCATTTTCAACAAAAAAAAAAAAAAAAAAAAAGGAAAAAGAGAGAGAAAGAAATAACATCGGCTTTCCATATGAATTTTCTCTGCTGTTTTTTTCCACTCTACTGTTTTAATTATTCGTTTAAGGATACATCGCCCATTTTTAAATAAGGGTATTCTGAGGCACACCACTGAAATTGCAATCCCTAGTACAGTTTTTTTAGACCTGTGACCAGGCCCCTATACCTGCAAGGTTTCCCTATCTTAAACGGGTATAGTGTCTGGACATTGCTGGCAGGACGGCTATGTGGATGTCTTTCATTTTTATTTTGCTGCTAATTGATGTTATTCTTTTTGTATGGACTTGCGCTTGGTATCACACCCATACGGCATGCCATAGCTACCCGAGTTGGTCTCTAAATTTAGAACCTTGATCAGGTGACGAGAGCTTCACCTGACTAGGAACCTCCAGAGGTATAATTCACAGGGAACTTGGAGGACTTTGCACCCACAACGGATTTTACATGCATCCGGCGTCATTAGCGTACATGATATGTATATTGGATTTGAAATCTGACCAAGAGACGCGAATAGAATGAATTTGCATCCAAGCAGCAAAATAAACGCTTTTTCTTCTCTTACATCATGTTCATTTATTTCTCGCAATCTGATTATTCACACGTTTATCTTCCCTTTTGTGTTTAACTACAACGTGTTCCTCGAAGCAGTTTATTTTTTCTTTTTGCATTTACCTTAAAGTCTTGTTTGTACCATAAAATGAAACCTAACATACCTGAAATTTAATTATTTTCCATAAAACGCATCTTATCAACCTAAAAACAAATGCGGCCTAAAGTATGTAGTGTTTTTCTAGAGAAGAAATTACTGGAAAATATTGAAAAAACCAAAAAAAATCATATTTAATTAGATGAATTCAACGTGGAATAATTTAATTTTCAAACTCTTTTTTTACATCTCCGCCTGCGGTAAATTCGGCGCACGCGCTTGAATAGCTTTCAAAAATGGAGAATGATAATTTAAAAAAAAGTTATGAAACACATTATTTCCATCGAAATATTCCATTTGGGTTTTTTTTTATTATTAGAAACTATTTCGGTTATGTGATTTATTTTAATCTAATTTCGATGTGGCTAGCTTCTTGAAAAAACAAATGGCAAACAATTAAATCACAAATTTATTTGAATATCAGTGCATATTAATGCAATAAATTCTCCATAGCGGGCATTCCCGAAAAGCGACTCCCTTATTTAGCAAACATTTTAAAAATACCCAACACATATATAATGTGAGTGTCATCTCTCAATAATAATGGACACTCCTGGATAGCGGAAGAATTTCTTTGTCTCGAGGTTTCTGTTATTTAGATGTTTTACTGTAGTTTGTTTAGTTTCTCTGTTACAATAAAAGGAAATCTGGTATTAAAAACTTTAACCATAAATCTGATTTAATAAATATAGCAATCCACACAAATGTGAGAAATATTAATTAATTAGGAAACTTTCACAAAAGTAATATTGTTGCAACAATGTTTTCCTTATAATGTGGGTGCTTTTATTTTAAATAACCCGAATATTAAAAGAAATAAGCAAATATGTCAATTAATCGATTTTTTATGGAAGCATGCCAAACTTTCCCAAGATCCAGGGATATATATAAACTGAAAGATTACGTAATACTGTTTCCTGTTGATGTACATAATTTATATTCCTCTAGCTATCTTATCACTTGAATTTAACGATGTTTGAATGTGTTGCAATGTCTTAAGTATTTAGAAAAAATGAGACTCACTTCTTACGTAAGTCTGATTCAACTCAAAATGGAAAAAAAGTGAGAGTGAGAAATGCGCAATGTTTTGGAACTAATGGAGCAGTTGTTGGGAAATGTTGAAATAAGAAAAAAAAGCAATTATTTAATTAGATGACTTCTCAAAATAATTTTATGTTCGACTTTTTTTGTTAACATCTGCTCTTCCAGTTAATTTAGTGGACGCGCTTGAACAAGTTCCAAAAAAGCAGAATAATTAAAATAGATTCGAACAAAAGAATTCCATCAAAATATTTCACATGGAAAAAAATTCTGATTAAAAGTTAATTCGTTTATGCCACATGAAAAAATAAATTACACGTTTTCCTCTGCTGTTATTTTTATTTATCAACGGTGGATCAAAGTGAATGGTGGTGGGGCGATCGCCCCTCCCTTTGGAAAGTATAAAATGTCTCCGAGCCGACATATCTAAAGCAGTTCTATGACTTGTTAAATGCTTAAGTACATAAAAGGAATACGTTTGTGTCATTCTTTAGCGCACAAAAATGCTAAACTATAAGATATACCAGAAAAGTTTTATAGAAATATTTAATATACTGAAATCAAAACTACTCCTATTGTATTCTGTCGTAATTTTCCTAGTTAAAAAAATGGATGTAAATTAGAAACTGTGAATGGATCAAATGGCCAGAAATTACATATTAAAAGCGTAAGAACCCAGTTTTTGGCCAGAAATCTTTACCTGCTGAAAGAATGCTTCATTAATAAATATCAAAGTATTATTTATTGAATTACTTTAGAAATAATGAAACAAGCCGTTTTAGACGCAGTAAACCATTTTTTCAAATTGATGTTGTTATACTAGTGGACATAAAATGTCCATTGCCATTAAAACATGTATAAAGGACAATATCAAGTATTTGTAATAATTTTCATCCATCAACGGGGAAAGAATCCATACATTTAAGTATGAAAGGAATAGTTTATCTTTTTGAAAGACTTTAACATAACAATATTAAACCCGTGAACACAGGGTCACATATTGGCCCGCCACCTTATTTCTAATTTTAGGAACGAAAATTTTCCAGCGATAGCCAAGGATTTCTATAGCGCAAAATTACCGAAAAACCGTAGCTACCAACATTTCTGTTTTTCTGTGTGTGTCAAATAAACTTGTTTTAAACGAGAAAATCTATTTAATAAAATATTTTTCATTTCTATTTTAATAACTAAAATTCTTTCAAAATGTTTACTACACTTTAAAAAAAAAAAAAAAAAAAAAAAAAAAAAAAAAAAAAAAGTAAAATTTTACAGTTGTGGCAAATTATTTCGTTGGGAACATTAGCAGACATTTCCAGAAACATTAAAAAACACATGTGATACACACAATTTTTCTCCATATGACCTGCATACGAAGTTCATTTACTCCTTTCGTGCCCTAAAAAGTTGGAACATTTTTGAGACCGACAGTACTATATTTTAGGCTCCCTATGGCATATTTTTATACTTTCTCAGTATTATAACTGTAATTGTAGTAAACACAGTAGTGTTAGCGTCTGTCGCTTTTGTAAGTGCTTGGCAACAAATTACGCCAAATTTTCTGTTTAAAATGACTATTCATAACCATTATTCACCACTATCACTATTCACTATTCACAAACACGAGAGAAAACAAGCGAATAAAAGAGCGTTCAAATTGGTAGCTTTTGTAAAACTTTGGGTACAACCAATGCCAGTAATAAGCTTTGATCGTTGCTTTGCATAAAAAAAGAAAAAAAAAACAGAATTTGTCGAAATAAATGTTTAATTTATGTCATTAATGTATTGATTAAATGTAACTGTTACTTAGCTTAATTTTAAAAAAATATAATATTTAATAAATTTATTTTCCTTTTCCTTTTTCTTTCTTTATTTTCCTTTTCTTTTTTTAAACAAGTATTTATTATTAAAAAAACGCCAAACAAGCAAAAAAAGCACAAAACTGAAACTCCAGCATGACGTATAAAGGCAAGCCTTATGTTTATTTAAATTCTCTCTTCATTTTGAATGAACTAAAGTACAAAGAATCAAGGATTCTGCCTACCATATGCGTCATGTTTACACGACACTCCTCGTAAAGGGGCTATAGACCTAAAAATATACTTGAGAAGAAAAATGTTATATCAAACATAACAAATTTTTTGATGGACACTTTAATATAAAAGATCATTTAAAAAAAAAAGAAATATAAAAGAACTTTGTTGTTGTTACGTCTTGTTTAATCGCAATTTTTTTCGATTAAGTAATGAGAAGATTATTATTAAAAAAAAGTGATTACATAAAAAGTGTACATGTGGGCATTTGTACAAACGCGAGGATACTTGTGATCCATCAACAGTGTTGAAGTACAAACGCATAAAATTGAATATAACTGTACAATGATGAATTTGGAAAAAAAAATCTGCAAATTTTACAGGCATAATATCACTGTAACCAGCTATCTATAATTTAACAGGACTTGACTGTTAATTTCCTTTCGGCAAATACTGATTTTTGCATTCACGACTCATATTCAAGCAAAGTCCCTTCTATAACTTGATTATTGTACACGGTGGCTTCTCTTATCGTTGCCAAACACTAATTCCAAATGTTTGGTTTTAAATGTATACTTCCAATTTAAAAAATATTTTAAATGTTGTCCTCCAAAGTTTTAAAAGCATTTCCATAGCTGTCAATTTACTCTTGTTTGTTATCACTAATTTTTAACAGAAAATTTTCCTTTTTTAAATCGTAGAATTCTTTGATTAAATTAAGCAAAATGTTTCATTAAAAAATAATGACAAAGAAAACAAAGTAAAGGTTGGCTGCTATGCATTTGCGTCAATAAAGTTTTTTTAATTGCTAATTCTACGTTTTTGAAAAACTACAAGAAATACCATTTTATTAAAGAAAAAACATGGAATAATTCGATTTTTTTTACGAAGTTTACTTTCAAACTTCTTTCGATAATAAAAAAAAGCGTCACAGATATTAATAACTTATTTATTTTGTTTCATTCGGAACTATGTAACAATTGTTTGTACTTTCCTCTTTCTTTTTCATATGTACATATCAATAACTGTTTGGTGTGAAAAAGACTGCTTAATTATATTCAATTTTCCATGCATTATACTTTTAAAATATAGTTTATTTTATAAATGTTCATAAAACGTTTGGGGCTAATACTAAAAAGATTAAAGAAATATTCATTAAATAAAGATAAGGGAAAAAATACTTTACAAATTACAAAAGCAATAAGAAAATATTATAGCATCGTCCACTTTTGATAACAAAAACTGTCGCGAAACAATGTGGTTTAAAGCCTATAATACTAAAGCGTGATGTCACTTATGTTTTCAAATGGAACCCTAACACGCTATGTACCTATTCCATTTTTATTTATTGTGTGGGTAAGTCAGTTTATTTTGTCTTATGTAGAATATAAAGTAACTGCTATTACTCTGCTTGGTACAGATGTCGCAGACGCACCAGGGTTACTCTTCAATGCCGAAATGGTTATTTTTTGCATTTCGTGTCAACCTGGTAAATCAGTTGTAATAGCTCAGTTAGTTGTAGTTTTGACGTTGTGTTTCTTTTATGATAAAATAACTTGTGTGTGTTTATAATGAACATTGTGTGTATTTTATAATAAAATAAATGTGTGTATTTTATAATAAAACTTCGTAGGGTTTATAATGAATTGTGTGTGTTTTATAATAAAAGCAACTTTTTCACAATAAAATATAAGTAACGTGCTGTTTTCCCACGCTAGACCTGACAGGTATTCAAAAACTGGGCTTTCTGGCGCGTCTGCAGTATCTGTTCCTTCTGTTTTCTCTAGCATTTTTAATAAAAACAAAACATAATGCAAATTTTGATAAATTTTTTTCTCATAATGTCAAGGCTTTAACTAAAGTTTAGTTACATCTTATTTGTTACATTTGTTACTTATGATTGTTGTATATGTTATATATGTTTACAGTTTATACATAAAAAAAGAACAATATGTTCCTTCCAAACTTCCGTTATTATCAGCACTAATCGAAAGAAAGCTGTGCTATTTTGGGATTTCTGACCGTCCGCCACAGACGGACAATCAGATCGCTTGATTGAAAAGCAATTACAGAATAGGAAGGTAGTAAATCAAACAATTTATAAATTTAATTACACTTATTTTATATTTTTTTCCGGTACAAACATTTTTGTTAAAAAAGTAAAATTATCCTTTACTTAAAAATTGACGTACAGCGGGTAATCGGTTAACGAACTAATCGGTTTACACAGATCGGTTAACGTACACTTTCGCGAGAGATATTTATGTTCGGATAATAAACACATTTTCGCTTAAGGAACACCTTAAAAAACAAAGCCAAAAGTAAGCAATATTGTGTTTCAGATTTACAAAGCTGTATCTAATTGCGTCTATTATCGACTTAGAGAACATTTTAACAGTTGTATACTTATGGTGTAATTAATTCATGGGCTACCGTGAGTTCGAGCCCTAAATCTTAGGTCCTCTAAATTAGAATGAACAGATTAAAAACATTATTTTTTATATTTTGTGTCTTTAAAGAAATATTTTTAATTGTAAATTAAATATTTTAATTGATATTTAGTTCCTAAATTATTAACAGGCTCTAAGCTACACTTCTGTTATAAAAGAACTTTTTAAAAAGTGGGAGCAAGTCAGGATCGCGGTCTCAAAACGGCACTCAAAACTGGCTGATGACAGACAGATAAGCTTGTGGACCTTTACAACGAAAATGCTGTTAATCACTTGAGAAACATCCTGAAGAAGAAAGAACAGCAATCGACTTTGGACAGATATTTTAATACCCCACAAACTCAAAAAAAAAAAAAAAAAAAAAAAAAAATCATGCGTCAAGCATAGATTATGTAACACTTTCCAACGCTTCCAAAATAATTTTACAAATCATACCGTTTAATAAGCTGAAATATAACATCTAAGTAAACAATTTGGAAAACGCATAACATATTTAAAAACATAATTTCAGGAAATTCCAACATATACAATATTCGGAAAAATATCCGAATACTTTTGTTCAGCCCTGTATAGGATCTATAAATTAGGGAACATGCTATAGATAACGACAATAACATATAACAATCCGAGCATATTTACGGGAGTTAGAGCACGGACAGACGGCCAGACGGCAGACGGCCATACGGCAGACAAACCGAAGTCATAAACACTTTTCAACTAGGTTGGAAAGTGTTAGAAATCATCACTGAAAGAAGGGCGGACTGTATGTATGTAATGTATGTTTTATTATTATTACATTTAAATAAATTTAGAGAGAATTTATATTAATTTTTATATATTATTTAGTTTTAAGAACGAATTGAATTCTCATACAAAGCTATACTAATTCTATAATAGGTTAATGAAGAATTCTGTTAGCGAACATTGTTGTGGAACGGATTAAGTTCGTTAACCGATCACCCACTGTATTTGTGTTTGAGGCATTCATGATTAAAAGCAATATATCTCTCTCTATATACATCTTCATACTTTTATCTCAGAGAGCTTGTATCTTTTAGGTAGCTTTCAATACAAAAAAGTATATAGCTACCTATTGCAGCCGTTCGGAGGAAAGCAGTTCCGGAAAATTTCGATATATTTTCACCGATCATGACCCCCAGACCCCAAAACCACCCTCCGTTCAAATGTTGATTTATATATATATATATATATATATATATATTTATATATATATATATATATATATATATATATATGAATCGATTTTGATGAAACTAATTGTGTGTATTAAGGTCACCAATGTCTCTACCGAGTTCGTTGGCCAGCTTGGTCCGCCATTTTGTTTCAAGATGGCGGCCATTTAAAAATTTAAAACTAAAATAAATATACAAAAAAAAAATAAAAATTCAAATTTATTTTTAATTACGTGTTAGGCCTTGATACAAGGATTCCAGAGCATTTTTTGGTTTACCTCTATCTTAAAAAATGGCTGAGATAGAGCAGTTTGAAATTCTAGGGTGGCTGACATTTTGAAACAAAACAGCACATTAACGCGATTACTCGCAAATTATTTTCTTTCATTGTTGCAATAATTTTCCCAATCATACGCATAAAACTATATATTCATATCCGTTAGCGCCAAAATTGGCGACATTGGCGACAAAATTGGCAAAATTGGCGACATTTGGCGAAATATCGCCAAATTTGGCGACCAAAATAAGTCTTCATAAATGAAGCCAATTTGGCTATTGCTCAATAATTTGGCGTATTTCTTATTCAAATTCCGTATTAACGAATCTTTTGTAAACGTTTCTTTGCATTTTAACTTGCTGTTTTCGTGTAATATTAGCTAAAATTTTAAAACGAAGATATAGGAAAGCTACCTTTTCCTCCCGGTACAGGCCGGAAGGACTTTTTATATTTGAACACTACTATTAGTATGAAAAAATGCTAAAGGAAATATCGATAGACAGCTTCCCACAATAAGGAGTCCTCAGTAAGTAAGTGTCACTTTATAAAACAGTGACTGTGATTCATATAAATATCTAACTTATATCAAATATGTACGTGTCTAAAAAATACAGTGAAAATTCGTTATATGTTTCGAGGTTAAAATATCATTTTTATTTTACAATTAAACCTCTATAACAAAGATAAATAAAGTTTCTTAATAATAATCTTCTTGATAAATATTTGAACCAAATATCTTTTTCCCATTTTTCTAATAATAATATCCGGTTATAAAATAACTGGAGATAAAATATATATAGCAGTATATTTTCATGCTTATTTTTTCGTATATGAGATAAAATCAGTAACAATTTTTAATTTTATTTTTCGAGGTTTTTCTATTTTTTCCTACTGATACAGCCGTTTCAATTGTTTAACAAGCGATAGCGTAATATGGCCTTCCCAAAATGAAAAAGAATTGATCGGTGGCAACATTTGCGCCAGAAATAAGAGAAAAATATCAGATTTTATTATCAAAAATTATATTTATATTGATATAATATATATATATATATGTATATGTATATATATAAAAAATAGGATCGGGAAATAAAACTATATAATTGTGTGAAATAAACAACAACAAAAAAGATAATAATAATAACTAGGAATCTCTCCAATAGTTTTGAATTTAGCGCGGACATACAGATGCACATTCTCAGTGCCTTTTGTTTTATAATATATTGTGATGTGGTATCACATATATTTTTCTTAAATTAATCATTTTCTTTAATTTTCAGTTTAAACTAACTTTTAATTACTTAGTTATTTTATCCTAACTTTTATTTCAGCTCCCGCCGTAATTTTCCTCCTCTAAAAGAAAATATATTTAACATATGCCCTTTATCAATAAAACTTTCTCACATAGATAGAATTCATTTAAACAATTAATCTCCCTCACTAGATATTCAAGATAAAAAAAAAGAAAAGAGATAAAGGTTGACTTTGTATTCGGTTTGCATTTTATTTCTCATTCCGTCCAACGTTCGTTAGAAATGTCTGTGTCTGCTTAATTTTTGAGTTTAGCCTTTTCGGTAAAATCCTAAACATTTCCAGTACATGATAGTTGTTTTGTCTACTTCAGCTAGATACCCAAAACTTTCCTCTCAACGTACATTTGGCATTCACATTCTTGTTGGCTCACTTTATAGGACTGCTATTCTGGCAGCCCTGCCCTGTAATTCAAAAATTCTCCTAATTGCCTAATGCGTAACTGATAATTTTTAGTTTATATGACATCATTCATTTTCATATGCTCTTTCGCCAATTTCCTGTTGCCAATATGTGTATGGCATGAAAATCGACATGTGTTGGAGGAGATACTCTCTCTCTCGCACAGCCTCGGATAATAAGTTAATAATGTAAGCTTTCGCTGCTAAACAATGCTCTCGGGCACCATCCCATTCCTTCATGTACGTACTTTGTAATCGTACGCTTATAACTCGAAGTTTAATAAACTAATATCGTAAAGAATCTTTTCAGAGCATTTAAATCTACAGCCTACTGCCTTTTTATGTTAATTTCATTGGATGCACATCGGACTTGGATTATTCTTCACGCAATGCACTTTTAAACACGTAGATTCCTTTACTATAAATCTATAATGATGAAATGAAACGTAGACGAACAAAATAAAATGCATTATTTTAAATGTAATAATACATTGTTTTACACAAATATAAAAATTTGCATTTGTTATTTAGGAAAAGTAAACTGTGATAGATCCCTAGTAGGAAAACAACATTGGTCATATTATTTGCATCCGATATGGTGTCAGTATATTGCAGTCGTCGAAAATACGTCCAAGGAAATATATACATTGGTTAAATTTTGTCTTTAAAGGAGATATTTCCAACTAAATTTCAACCATCCAGAAATATTGTTCTTTTCATAGGAAATGTGAACAATGAATTAGTAAAATATTTCTTACCAAAATTGGTACGAAATTTTCTAAATGTTGAGTAATATTTCATTATAGTGCTACCAATATTACTCAAAATATAGCCAATGCAAACAATACTAACCCAGTAAAATTTTGCTACTGGAGACAACTATAACTTTATTATTATTTTTTCATAATCTAACAATAACTTTATTTTTTTACAAAATACAACATAACAATAATCATTTATTCTTAAATTGAGAGCAAATTAAAAATATGCTTATGTTTTGATACCGATAAAATGTATTTAGTTTTAAATTGGTATATTATTTATAGAGTACAATAATTTTCGTGTTTAAGCCGCGGCTCAAATAACTCTTTTTCCTACCTGCTTTTAAAAAAAATAAAAATGTAACTTATTTCTACTTTGTACATACTTCAATTCATTTTTAAAATTAAATTTCTGGTTTGAAATATACTTATCTTATCCACGGCTTATCTGGTAGAATTTATGGTATGAGGTTATACGATAATTCAAGTACGGTTTATGATTTGCCTTAATATTTTTCATATGTCTTACAATTATTTTCCTTTATATTATTCGGAGTTAACAGTTTTAAACCTTAAAAAAATTGTCTTTATATATATATATATATATATATATATTTTAATTTATACAATTTGGAATCAAACAACACTTTCCGCATGAAAATATTCAAATTTTATATTATAAATTTTATAAATAAAATATTTTTACCTGAGTTAAAAAATTTATACATGCAAGAGTAACAACATACTAGTAATTTTAATATTAATGTTAATTCTGCTAATTCATGATGTCTTACGGTAAAACATACTTGTTGAATATGAAAATGTGTACTTGAAAATTGATAGCATCCGAAACATCTACATTCCGGCTTGAGAAAACTGACTAATGCCTATAAAATCTACTAAGACACTTTTCTGAAAATCATTTGCAGCAAAATATATATATATATATTTTATAATTACTTCTTAAAATTTCAAAAGTATATTGGATTCTAAAGTATCTAAAGATAAAGCAACACTTTTCGGAATAGTAGGTAACTCGGGAAAAATATTGTATATATTTTTCATGGTTATATTATGTTTTCCTAGATTAAGAAACATTTGTCTTTTTCTACAGTATGATTGATCTTTGCCGCTATGTCTAAAGAAATACAATTTTTTGTCTCAATCAAAATAACAATTTTGAATAATTCTCTTAGGACTTTCATCTTTAAAATTGATCGTAATGCGATGCACTGATGTTGCAATTGAAATTAAGAAAATTTGCCAGTCAAAATTTAAAAGAGCAAGTGATGTTTATTTGAAAATTAAAATAACCAAAAATACTTGAATCTTTATTAAAATGTACTTTATGCTCTTATACAATTATACCTATTTTCTATCGATAACATTCCATTAAATTTATCAAGAAGAATTATCTTGAATTCTGTTATATCATTCTCAAAATATATTAAAGTATATTTAATATTCTGTCACAACTGCAGTTGAATGTTTTCTTTCGTTTTCACTTATTAATTATCCCATGTCTTTATTTTGCTCAGAGAATAAAGCACGCTTTACTAATCAAAGCTTCATTAATTAACTTTATGGGAATAATTATTTTTCAAGAGCTTTCCGCTCAATTACTATGACCATTGTACGCCTTTTGAAGTTGGATTCTTAATTTCCTTTGACAGAATTTTTAAAAGTTTTCTAAAAGCAAATAACGCAGATGAATTTGAAAATTCTTTTTTAACTATTCTAAACATCTGTTGTATTTGTACTGGCTTTGAAGTTTTGGCTATTATGACTATCTTGATAATAGTTTCTCATCTCCCCTTTAATTATAGAATAAAGATAAAGGGAAATGGATTTAAATTTGAGTTTTTAATAGCTACTTGTGTGATTATTTACTAATTATACATTTATTATATATCATGATAAACATAATTCTGAAAAGTAATAAACATTTCTTTATAAGTAATCATGTATTTTTAATATTTCATAAATACAATTAGCTTTGATACTCTGAATAGAAAAAGTGTGATTATCGATTAGATAAATTACTAATATGAAACTCGAGTTCAACTTTCCGTAAAAGGCGACATTTAAAAATATAAATACATGTTAAAATACTTCAATTACATTCGATTGGCACCTTAACTATCTTCAGGGAGAAAAATTTCATTTCTACTAACATCTTACATATACGAACCTACGTTTCATCTTGTGGTGGACAGTCCATCATTTCTTTGGTGTCGCTTGAGTTGTTTTCTATGGATACCTGGAATGAAAATGGTAACAATTTGAAAACTTATGTGAAAATAAAAGGAAGGCGAGTTACTACGCGTTTATCTTCCAATATGTAGGATATTAAACCATATATTGGGTATATTATATTGTATGATACCGTATCATTGTAACTTCATTTCCTTTTCATAAAATATCAATAGATTCTCTGATAATGGATGTATAGTAGTTAAATCTAAACTAATAAAAGAAAGTTTCGCTCTGTGTGTCTGTGTGTCTGTGTGTGTTTGTGTCTGTTGGCGATGGCTAGGAAAATTTGGCCCACCTAGAAGGCTGGAAATTTCGATTTAGGTAGTCCAAACCCTCTCCTGTTGCACCATTACTTCAGAATTTTAATATTTTAATTACTTTCTGAAATATTAATTAAAATGCACAAAGAACTCTCATTAAAAATACGCTTTTATTCTCTTGGGTTGGTTGGTTCACTGGTTGGTTGCATCGATTCTTCACAGAAGTAATTAAATAAACCAGAGTAGCGATGCATAAATAAGAATTTCTAACTAAATAGTGTCAACATGGATTGAAGTTATCAGCGTAGAGGAGCCATGCGAATGTCACCTGTACATGACAAATTACACATACGTCCCACTGATTGAAATATTTTGCAGGCATATTTTTCTTCATGACAATTAGTCGGGTTTAAGTTTTTTTTTTTTTTTTTTTTACATGACATTTACTATTATGATGCAGATAGTTAATACAGAAAACTTTATTTAATTACTTAATTTATTATTATTTGCGAGAATTAAGAGGGACAAGGGTATAATTACATTTAAGCTTCAAGATGTATTTCTAGAAAGCAGTTACCAGAATTTCCGAATGATAGTGTAAAAGTAGTAAGCCAAATTTCAAATTAAGTTCCTAGCTTAACCAAATGAATCAATCATTAAAGATGTATTGTGATCCTCCTAATTTGTTATTTTCTGAAGGCCACTTGAACAACCTCCCACCCCTCCCGGACCGTCCTTCAAGGTTTTTTCTCTAACTCTGCTCCGTTTCCATATCTCAGCAACTATCTTTCCGATTTCAACGCAAGTGATTTCAAACATTATAATTAATTCAATAGTCACCCTTTATAACATTAAACTAAATTTATGAGTAGCGTTAAAATGTAGACAAATGCTTAAGTGATTAAAAGAAATAACAAAAGGCTTATAAAAACCTTTTTAATGATTCAACATACGTTTCAACGCTACATTTCGGCGTCATTTTCAAGTAAAATATAATGATAAAAAATATTCTTGCAAATTTTGAAAAAATAACCTTGAAGACACAAATCACGAGATCCAAATATGTAAAAAAAAGAGAAAAGCAGGTGCTTGAAGTAGCCAACTGTAATCGTAAAAATTATATTTCGTTATTGCTTTCTCAAACCGAAAAGAATCTCGTGCCAAATTTTGGGCAATTCAAATGAAACGGTTTCGTTGCAAATGTTTGCGTTACGCATGTAGATTTCTATGGATTCACAGATAATGGATGGATAGTAGGCTCTTGATGGGTAAATTATTTTACTATTTTTAAAATCAATTTCTATTGCTTCAGTTCTATTAAGTTGTGCCAGTGCTGTAGTACTCCTGTCATATTTGATATCAGCTATATGCTCTTTTAATCTTGTTTGAAATTTTCTGATGGTCATTCCTATATAATATTGTAACGTTCCATCTGCTCTGGTGAATGGGATTTCATAAACACCTGATAGTTGATATGGTTCTATTGGGTCTATTTTCTTACAAACTGCACTTTTTAATTTCATGGTTGGTTTTGCAATAAGGCAGATATTGAATTTTCTAAGTTTATATTTTAATATTTCAAAGAATCCTGGAAAATATTGTAAAGTTGATATTTTTGAGTTCTGTACATAAAAAGAAGAAAATTTTTAATGAACAGAACTCAAAAATATCAACTTTACAATATTTTCCAGGATTCTTTGAAATATTAAAATATAAACTTAGAAAATTCAATATCTGCCTTATTGCAAAACCAACCATGAAATTAAAAAGTGCAGTTTGTAAGAAAATAGACCCAATAGAACCATATCAACTATCAGGTGTTTATGAAATCCCATTCACCATAGCAGATTGAACGTTACAATATTATATAGGAATGATCACCAGAAAATTTCAAACAAGATTAAAAGAGCATATAGCTGATATCAAATATGACAGGAGTACTACAGCACTGGCACGACTTAATAGAACTGAAGCAATAGAAATTGATTTTAAAAATAGTAAAATAATTTACCCATCAAGAGCCTACTACCCATCCATTATTCGTGAATCCATAGAAATCTACATGCGTAACGCAAACATTTGCAACGAAACCGTTTCATTTGAATTGCCCAAAATTTGGCACGATATTCTTTTTCGTTTGAGAAAGCACTAACGAAATATAATTTTTACGATTACAGTTGGCTACTTCAAGCACCTGCTTTTCTCTTTTTTTTACATATTTGGATCTCGTGATTCGTGTCTTCAAGGTTATTTTTTCAAAATTTGCAAGAATATTTTTTATCATTATATTTTTCTAGAAAATGACGCCGAAATGTAGCGTTGAAACGTATGTTGAATCATTAAAAAGGTTTTTATAAGCCTTTTGTTATTTCTTTTAATCACTTAAGCATTTGTCTACATTTTAATTATAATTAGTGATATTATTTTATGGTTATGAGTAGCGGTTACCACTATTTACGAATAACAGTTTAAGCCAAATTTGTAATTAAATTCAAAGCTTAAGGAAACGAACAAATTTTGAAAGATGCATAGTGGTCCTCCTAATTAGTTATTTGCTGAAGGCCACTTGAACCCCCCCCTCCACCCCTCCCGGCCGTCCTTCAAGGTTTTTTCTCTAACTATGCTCCGTTTCCATATCTCATCAACTATTTTTCCGATTTCAACGCAAGTGGTTCCAAACATTATAATTAACTTAATAGTCACTCTTTATAACATTAAACTAAATTTATGAGTAGCGTTTACCACTATTTCCTAATAATAGTTTAAGCCAAATTTGTAATTACGTTCAAAGCTTAAGCAAACGAACGATTTTTGAAAGATGCATAGTGGTCCTCCTAATTAGTCATTTGCTGAAGGACACTTGAACAACCCCTCCCCCCCCGGCACTCCTTTCAAGGTTTTTTTCTCTAACTATGCTCCGTTTTCATATCTCAGCAACTATCTTTCCGATTTCAACACAAGTGATTCCAAACAATATAATTAACTTAAATGTCACTCTTTATAACATTAAACTAAATTTATGAGTAGCGGTTACCACTATTTCTGAATAATTGGGTAAGCCAAATTTGTAATTAAGTTCCTAGCTTAAGCAAACGAACGAATTTCGAAAGATGCATAGTGCTCCTCTTAATTAGTCATTTTCTGAAGGGTACTTGAACAACCCCCCCCCCCTCCTGCCCCTCATTCATGGTTTTTCTCTAACTATGCCCCGTTTCTATATATCAGCAACTATCTTTCCAATTTCAATGCAAGTGATTCCAAACATTATATTTAACTTAATAGTCACCCTTTATAACATTAATCTAAATTTATGAGAAGCGGTTACCACTATTTACAAATAAGAGGTTAAGCCAACTTTGTAATTAAGTTCCTAGCTTAACAAAACGAACGAATATTTATGCATGCATAGTGGGCCTCCTAATTAGTCATTTTCTGAAGGACACTCGAACATCTGCTCCCTTCGGCACCTCACTCAAGGTTATTTTCTCTAACTGTGTCTTATTGCAATAACTGGGCTAATAATGTTCCAATCTTCTCGAAACCAGCTCAATTTTGTAGTGCGCCTACTATACAGTAACGTAGGCAGCGGGGACCTGTCTCAGAAGTTCGTTCGGAAAAAGGTTTGTTTAGAACATAATGCTCCCCTGGCGGTGGTAGGGGGAAATAAAATATTTTCTAGAGTGTACGAGCATGCCTGGTATACGGTTCCGAAGCCATCGTAGACCGTGGTCAGAGTTCCGTTTTTTAAGAGATTTAAGTTTATTACAAGGCCTCGGGCAACGCCGAGCGGGTCAGCTAGTTATGGATAAATGACTTTTGCTTGACTAAAATTTATAATAATATTCTGCTTACAATTTAACCATGATAAAGCTGTAGATGGGCGACCGAATATAATATATGCTTTGGTCTCTTTAATTCTTTCACTAAATTTTCTATTCATCATGCCTATATATTCCATTGTATTATTGCCTTCGCGTCGGTAGTTAAAGAGATAGTGAAAACATCAACTATTTCATTTCTCTGGATTGGACTCATTTTTGTGCAAATAAAATATTTCAAATTTTCTGTGGGGGAAAAGCTATCAAATTTATACCATGCTTCAATAAAGCATATCAAAAATTTTCGTACAATGTAATAATATAGTTAAACTTTTAGGTAGCTTTCATTACAAAAAGCTACCTACTGCAGCCGTTCGGATGAAAGCAATTCCAAAAAATGTTGGTGTATTTTCACCGATCATGATCCCCAGATCCCCAATACTGCGCTCCGTTCAAATGTTGATTTATATATATATATATATATATATATATATATATATATATATATATATATATATATATATATATATATATGTAAATATATATATATATATATATATATATATATATGTATATATATATATATATACATATATACAAGTTGAGAATTTGTTGGAGTAGTTTGGTTATAGTTTGTCGGTGTAGTGGGTTGTTGGCTGTTTGTGGGCTTGTTTGTGGGTGTTTGGCTGTGATGTAAGTTGAGAACTTGATGGAGTAGTCGGGCTTTAGTATTTCGGTGTAGTGGGATGTTTGCCATGATGTAAGTTGAGAAATTGTTGTTGTAGTCTAGTTATAGTTTGTTGGTGTAGTGGGTTGTTTACTGTGATGTAAATCGAGAATTTGTTGGTGTAGTCTGGCTTTAGTTTGCTTCCTTTTGTTATGTCTGTTTCATTCATTTTCAGTCTGTACTTGTCAGGTATGGGGAAGTGTTGCATGCGTAAAACTAGTTTAACCCAGCAGTGCATGTCTCAAGTCATGCCACCTGACACAGGTTGTTTTAGCTTTTCTTTGTTGTTTATTGGCATATTTAAATTTTGCTGCAATTTGTTGTGTTCTTTTGTTTTGAGTTTAAGTAGTTAGTTGCGTTTTCTGGTTCTGTGTAAATGTAGTTTGTTTAGTTTTGTTTTTCTAATATTGAATTTAAGTGGTTTAAAGTTTTTGGTTGGCATTAGTGATATTGGTTCTGCAAGTGATTTTCCATTGGTGTTTATTATTATATATATATATATATATATATATATATATATATATATATATATATATATATATATATATATATATATATATATATATATATATATATATATATATATATACAGGGTGTTCCACTACCAGATCGACAGACTTTGAGGGGTGATAGTATACATGAAGAAAAACATTATTAAATAGGAAACCATGGGGCGCAAACGTCTTCTGTGGGAGCTAGGCGCCATTAAAATTTAAGGTCCAAAACTTCAAACGATGATAAAAAACGGAAAAAAGCGTCGATTCGTTTGCGGTTTTCGCAAAAATTAATCTTTATATCACGATTTTCTTCAAAAAAATGTAAAGGTTATGCTCAAAAATTGTCGATAGAGGTTGCTTTAGACATTAGAGTAACGAACAACTGCTTTTTACCGTTATTTTTCGTATGGGGCTAAAATTATTCTAAAATTTAGAATTTAATTTAAATTTTAAGCCCAAAATCGAAAAAATTGGGATCGGGTAACTAATGAAAATTGAACTGTGAAAAGAAGGAGGGGGGTATTTTAATCGTTCATAAACATTGAACAAACTAATCGATTTTGTTGCGGTTTACGTGTAGGTCATTTCCTTGGTAATTATTTTATTCAAAATGACGTACAGCTTTGCTGTCCTCATTTTTTGATAGAGGGCGCTTCCGACACATCTCCGGCATTTCAATGACATTACTCCTGGGTGTTTTACTACCAAACCAACATATTTCCAGGAAGTGTTAGGGATACAAAGACGACTCGGAATCACATAGGAATGTAACGTTAAAAATGACTTTTTTGCGAGTTATGGTTAAAAGAAGCAGAGAAAAAAGCAACAGACAGAAGCAGAGAAACAGCAACACGTTAATGTGACAGAAAACAGTTTATTTAAAGGTTTTACTACAGAAGGTGTTTGAAATGACGATCAGAAGTAGTCCGGCAAGCTTGAGAGCGACAGTAGTGCGCTGAACCTCCGACGTTAATAATACAATTAAATATATTGGCACGACGAATACAAAAAATTGTGAAAGAATTAAAGAGTACAAAGGCAGATATTAAATTTGGTCGCCCGTCTACAGCTTTATCACGGTTAAATTTTAATCAGAATATTATAATATATTTTTTGTCCAGTAAAAGTCATTTATCCATCAATAAACTTCTGTACATCCGTTATCAGCGAATCTATTGATATTTTATGTAAATGAAATAAAGTTTGTAGCGATACAGTATCATAAAATATACCCAATATATGGTTTAACCCATTGAAGGGCACCGGTATATTATTTATACCATTTAAATTTAATCCCAAAATACCACAATGACAACAGAATTTTATAATCAAATTTTGAATTTAAGAGGCACATGAGGAAAAGCTTTTACTTATTTTACAATAAATTCATTTGTGAATCCTGGTGTCAAGGAATCATTTCAATATTTTAGCTACAAGAGTACTTTGCCCCTGAAGGGGTTAATAACCTGCATATTAGACGATAATCGCGCATTAACCCCCCCCCCTTTTATTTTCAAATACCTTTTTATATTGTTTACATTTTCTGTCCAGGTATCCATAGAAACCAACCCAAGAAATAATGGACTTTACCACCTCAAGACGAAACGAAGATTTGGATATGCAAGACGTTAGTAGAAAGGAATTTTTTTCTCCCTGAAGATGGTTGCGGTGCCAGTCCAAAGTACGTAGAGAATTTTAATATCTTATTATCTATTCATATTTTTAAATGTCATTTTTTAAGTAAAGCTCTATTACGTTTGAGCTCTATTGAGTTTCATATTAGTATTTTATGAATGAAAGGTGAATATTGGCATTTCGACTTATGACTTAATCGATTAGATAGTTCGGAATTTTTTTTATTTTTTTTTATTTTTTTATTTTATAACATAACGGGATTGAAGTTCTTATTTAGCATGTTTCTAAAAAGAAATTGTATACCAGCTCTACTATCCTGTTTAATTATATTCTCATATATAAATACCGATTAAAATAAATTTACATCTTTCGTCTCTCAAGGCTCTTCTAGACTGAATCTCAACCTGAAAAGTTCACATTTGAATTTAAAATTCTTTATTTGAGTTTCATCTCAAGCATAATAAGCAAAATACAAAAGTTTCTTACCATATAGAGTAGTGTTATCATATTCTGCCAAAAATATGACTCTGAAGCTAATGCCACGAGACTAAACAAAATCATGTACTGAAAGATCATCTCTCAATGACAGACGTCTTTGGCTCTGTCCGTAAGATAAACAAATAAACCAGCATTCCTTTGTGGAACAGAAGTTACATAATCCTCTTTAGATTACATGGTGATTCATATGCCTAATATAGCATTATAATGTAGTTTAAAATTTTGAATTCTATTCGCAACTGCTAATAGAGTGATTTTGAAAAACATAATGATATTTTCTTTATTCTCATGATTCAAAGAATATATATATATTTATAGATATAAAACTACAAAGTATATCTTCCTATCTATTATTTATCATGCACTTATGACTAATAAAGTATTAAAACTATCGCTTCAAGAAATTAATAATTGTTAAAAAAAAAAAAATCGATCAGAAATTTATTTTTGAGGTTAATACTAAAAGCAATGCACTTAGCAAAAATTTAAATTACATTTAACATTCGGACGAAATTCGTCAATGAAATTCTAAAAGTTTTATTGATATATCCATCTAGAATTTAAGTTAATGAAAACTAATTTTATATTTAATGAAATGTTCTTTATTTATTCTTTCACAAATTTACCCATTTTCTTTTGATAATATATAAGTTAAGAAATTCAGAACAATTAACTTCAGTAGAATTATACTCTTCTTAAAATATATAAATGTATAATTATTTCAGATTTATTCATTTCAAATATTTTCTTTTGTATTCGTTTATTCATTATCCAAATGGCTTTTGTTTGTTGAGAAAATAAATCATGCTCCACAATTCAAAGATTCATTAATTATGTTCATTTGAATATTTCTTTTACAAGTATTTTCCGCTCATTTACAATACTATTTCTACGCCTTTCACAGTTGGGAGCAGAACTACGTCTGGCAGAATTATTTCAAATTTTCTCAAAGGTAATAATGATGGTAAATTTGAGAATCCTTTCTTTAAATCATTATTGTCATCTGTCATGTTCGCAAAAAGTTTGAAGCCTCGGCTATTATATAAAATTTACCCGACTTCCCATTATGATCAGAATAAACAGAAATGGGAATTAATTTAAATTTAACTTTGCGATATTTACTTGTGGATTTATTTTATTTTTATATACTTATTATATACCATGATCATGTTATACATTTTCTGGAACCTACATGATTAATTTAATATAGTTTAAGCGTGCATAAATACATTAATTCACACTTAGTATATAAAACAGAGATATAGTAGTTAAAAATATAAGACGAAACCTATTATTTAATTGAAAGTGCCTGGGATCATCTTGTAATTCAGCATCAACAAATTGGGCGAATAATATCTTCCACTTCCCGAATAACTGAATTCTGTAACCTTCTAGATATGACAATAAAGTAATTTAGCTTAATTTCCGAATGAAACTTAATTTAAATTGACTTACGAAAAATATATGAAAAGTTTCAATTGTTTAAAGTATCAACCCTGTTATGAATTTTTATAACGTGATAATAGAATAAAAACAAAAAAACATTCATTGTTTATTAAAATTATTATTTTTTTCACATCAAAACTAGCAGCTGCGGGGCTTTCTGTACTGTAGTTATCATAGGGAAGGGTATCATAGGCAAAGATCGTATTTCTATCATTACTTCTTGATATACTAGAATTATAAAAAATTATGTTCATAAGCGTGTTTCCGGTGACAATGCAACATTTTAATATTTTTAGAATTTAATCATAAATTAATAAATTAATATTAAGGCATTTTTTCCATTAGCAGATCACAAGAGATAAATCGCCAAACATAATTTGAGGTAACAACTGCATACGAGTTACAACAACAAAGGATTTAATAAAGAGCCAAACTAAGCTCGCCAAAATAGTCCGATAACAGGCTGTGAAATTCCAACAACGAAATACTTCAAACACTAACGAGAAGAAAATATAAATTAAAAATTAAAAATGCACTATGTATTCTCCATATTGCCAATTTTACACTTAGACATTATCTAAAAACATGGTTAAAAGTTCCATTAAAACAGTCCTTCATTACTAAAAATATAAAAAGTTTCGAATAAAACCGTCAGCATTGCACAAAAGCGCTTTCACTTTGGCTAGAGTATCATCAGTTGTAACTCTCAAGCCTCTGACTCTTCACTATATATACGACTGAGGCTTGAAGAATTCCCTTTACCGGCATTCGATTCCCTATTTTTCTCCTCTTCTTCTAACATCGTTTTCCAGCGGCAATCAATGATTGCGTGTATCATATCATTGCAAACGTCTTCGGATGTATTAATTTCTATTCCTTTTCTTATGCATATGTAGATTTTCATAGTTCGATATTTTTTGTATTTGTAGAGTTTCAAGTTTAATTGGGGTTTTAATGTTTAATCTTGCAAGCGCTGTTGACTGTTTATTTAGTTTCATATCTCTTATGTGTTCTTTCATTCTTTCTTCAATTTTTCTTTTTGTCATTCCTATGTGGGTAAGTTTTTCATTTCTGCTATTTAAACAGTTGATATATAAATTTCTGCTCTTTGTATTTCTTCATATTGTTCTATATCGTTTCTTATTGATTTGAAGAGGGATGGATTGAGGGTTACTGTGATTATTTTTCGTAATTTTTCTAATTCACGTTTTATTTTCAAAGATACACCATTTATATGTGGAATGGGGTATGTTAAATTCTTCTGTGCTGGTTTCATACAGTCAATTCTTTCCTTTACTCTTTCAATTAGTTTAAGTATCGTTTTTCTAGGATGTCCTGTCTTTAAACCTATTGTTCGGACCTTGTGCGCATGCCGAACGAGCTCCGCAGTTTCGCGGTCATGTGACCCAGCAGTTGGTTGTTGCTCTAGCTGCCGAAAGGGCACGTTTTGTTTTAGCGGGTCTTATACCCAATTATTCTGTTTTGGTTCAGCGGGAATATTCCCCACATATGTCATCAAACAAGCTTAATTAACGGGTTTATTACCCCAATATCACCATGTTTACTATTATGTGTTTATAAATGTTCTGTACTCGTTACGTCTGTGTGCTGTGTAATTAAATATGTGAGAAAAGACAACAATGGTTCGTAATCAATCAAAAACACACACAGTATTCACGATCATAGACATTTAGTGGTCCGTCGAGACGCAGCCGAATAGCTGCTATGGAAAAATTAAACAGATCGAAAGGTGCTCTAAAAGGTGCCATTACAAAACTGGAAAAATTTGTACAAGAAAACACGGAGGAAAGTACTTGCTCGAGTACTGAGCTCGAAATAAAACTCCGAAAACTACCGGAGCTTCAAACAAAAATGTCCGAAATACGGGATAAATATTATGATATCCCGGAGATTAAGGATTTACCGGAAATCGAAAAAGAACTGGATGACCTTGAAAGCAGAACTGAAAAAATAGAAGTAAGTCTCAATATATTTCTTGAAAATCTCAAAGTTTCAGAAACAAATTTGCATGCTGATTCTAGAGGTTTTAATAACATTAAAGTTAAATTGCCCGAAATCCCATTACCCATATTTAATGGTAAATATGAAGAGTGGTCCATCTTTAAAGTTCAATTTACAAATTTAATTATTCACAATGAACAACTTAATGATGCACAGAAACTCTTTTATTTGCGAGCATCGCTAAAAAACGAAGCAAAACAGTTAGAAAGTGCTGATGATTCATTTGATTCATTATTTACGGCACTAACTGAAAGTTTGAAAATCATCGTTTACTCATAGACACTCATTTGTCAGCTATAATTAACTATGAAAAAATCCATCACGAATCCTCAAAAGAATTGAGATCGTTTATTGATTGTGTAAATAAAAACTTAAGGGCTTTCAAAGTTTTAGAATATGAACAAAACAATCTTTCAGATGCTATCCTTATTAATATCATATTACAAAAGATAGACAAAGAAACACGAAAATTATTTGAATATTCTGTCAAGAAAACAGAATACCCTCAATTCGCAGAGTTAATGTCATTTCTAGAAAACAGAAGTTGTACTCTAGAAAGTGTAAATAGACATTCCGCTTCAAAACCTTTAAATAAAAACATTCCTCCTTTCCATAAAACAAAAAACTTCATGCTTAATTCTAGTGAGAAATCAAAAGTGAAAATATGTGCTCTGTGCAAACTGTCTGCTCATAATTTGAACAAATATTTTTCATTTTCTGAAAATGAATACATCGGAACGATATGAATTTGTGAAACAACACAGATTATGTGTTAATTGCTTGAACAAAAATCATATTGTTAATTCTTGTATATCAAAATATAATTGTCATACGTGTGGATTACGACACAATTCATTGCTTCACCGAGAAAAAGAGAATAAATCAAAAAACGAAATTACTACCGAATCCTCCTCTCCACGCTTCACCTCCCCTACTTCTTCTGTCAAAAGCGAAAGCATTTCAATAAATAATGATGATTCGTTAAAGGCCTTGAATAGTTTCAGCGCGGATACTGAAAAGCGATCTATTTTATTGAGCACGTGTTTTGTTTTTATGGAAGATAATCTCGGAAAAAGAAAAAGATTTAGAGTAATTTTGGACTCGGCTAGTAATGTAAATATTTTAGTTAAGGAATGTGCTGACGCATTAAATTTAAAGAAAAGAGTAATTAACGTGCCTGTCAGTGGATTAAACGGATCTACTCATAATATAAAAAATAAAATTTCTAGTGTAATTTCCAATGCGGATGAAACTTTCAAAGAGAACATTGACTTCTTAATTGTTCCAAAAATCACCGATGAAATTCCATCGACACAATTAAATGTATCGGACATTAATCTACCGAATTTTGTGCAATTAGCAGATCCCACATTTTTCAAACCGGGAAAAATTCATGCTTTAATCGGAGCTGAACTATTTTACAGAATCTTAAAACATACATCGGTTAAAGTTAACGATAAGCTATTTTTGCAAGATTCCGTTTTTGGATGGATTCCAACTGGGGCACTAGAGGAAAAAGTGTCATTAAGTAATTTTTCTATGTGTTATTTTGTTAGAGATTTCGATCAAATTAATGATAATTTGAAACAATTTTGGGAACTGGAATCTATCGGCATAAAACATGATGATCCTAAATTAACGGAAACGGATCAAGCGCAACAGATTTTCGATAAAACTGTGACATTTACAGGTGATCGTTATGAAGTTCAATTACCCTGGAAAAGTGATCGGAAGGAATTAAATGATAATTTTAATATTGCGAAGCAACGTTTTGAAGGTTTAAAACGAAAATTTTATCGAAATCCAGAACTTTACCGTCAATATTCTGAAATAATAGAAGATTATTTAAATCGAGGAATTATAGAACAGGTGGATGAGAATGAACCCGTTTTAAACGAGGCTGTTTACTATCTGCCCCATCACGCGGTCTGTAAGGAAGATAAGCTCACTACAAAGGTCCGCATCGTATTCGATGCCAGCTCCCATGATAACAATATGTTGTCCCTAAATGATTGCCTGTGGCCAGGCCCAAACTTAAATCCATTTCTATTCGACATTTTAATCCATTTTAGATTAAATGAAATTGCCTTTTTTCTGATATCGAGAAGGCGTTCCTTCAAATCTCCCTCACTGAAAAAGATCGCGATGCTGTACGCTTTCTGTGGTACGATAATGATTTTGGATCTCTTGAAAAATTTAAAATATTTAGATTCAAACGTGTTCTTTTTGGAGTCAATGCTTCTCCATTCCTACTATCCGCCACAATAAAAGAACACATAAAGAAGTTTGATAATCTATATCCAAGGACTGTTCACCTACTCGATAAATATATTTATGTAGATGATTTCATCTCAGGTGAAGATACTCTACAGGAAGCTCTTGATGTTACTCTTAATGCTAAGAAAATAATGTCTAACGCAGGAATGACTCTCCGAAAATGGATAACAAATAATGAGGATCTAATAAATTGTTGGCAAAAGGAAGGTTTTGACATTCAGGCAGAACATGCTACTGTAAGTCTGGGGAGTAACTTGACCAAAGTATTAGGAATGTCTTGGAAAACAGAAGAGGATTGTCTGACATTCGAAATTAAAAGTCTGATAGAATTCCTGTCATCGAAAAAAGAGCTCAAAACGTCTCCTATTGCAAGCAGTTGGAAAAATCTTCGATCCGTTAGGTATACTCACACCATTCACCATTAGAATCAAATGCCTATTTCAGGAATTATGGCTAAAGAAGACACCATGGGATGGGCAGTTGCCAACTAATGTCCAGGAAAAGTTGTTAAAATTGTGCGAAGAACTTTCAAATTTAGCAGAAGTAAAAATCCAGAGGAAAATCCTTAGTTGCTCAAATCAACTAACAGATGTTGCGTTACATGCGTTTTCAGATGCCAGTAAATCAGCATATGACTCTGCTGTTTATCTAAGAGTAAGAGGAGAAACAGGTGTGGAAACCAACCTCGTCACATCAAAGAGTCGCGTTGCCCCGATAAAGGAGATTACTTTGCCGAGGTTAGAACTACTCGGAGCGCTACTGAGTGCAAGATTAACTGCTAAAATAAAGCCTATCCTTGATCAGAAATTAACAGCTACAGCATATTATTGGACTGATTCAAAAATAACTTTATATTGGATCAAAGGCTCACCAAGGAGATGGAAGCAGTTTGTGGCAAATCGTGTCACGGAAATAAATGCACTAACAAATTCTGACTCTTGGTATCACTGCTCCAGCAAGGACAATCCTGCTGATATCCTGACTCGAGGTGCTAGTGTGAATTCACTTTTAAACAATTCCATGTGGTTTAAGGAACCAAACTTTCTTGCAGCTGATGATTTACTGATCGAAAATGAGACTATCACTGTTCCAGAAACGGACTATTTGCCAGAAACAAAATCAAAATATAGAAATGATATTAGTGACTCTAATTCTAACATTTCTCTTTCTCTTTTCAGGAATCCTGAAAATGTAGATTTTTTTCTTAATATCAACAATAACTACCTTCACCTACTCCGCATATTAGCTTACATTCATAGATTCATTTACAATTGTAAAAGTGATTATGCAGACCGGCATCGAGGCAGTCTTACCACCCCAGAAATAAAGGGTGCGGAAACGTGTCTAATTAGACTAGTACAAGGTTTAGAGTTTAAGGAAGAACTTAGGAGCCTAAAACGGGAGTCATTGGTTCCTCCTTCAAGTAAGATAAAATGTTTATCTCCCTTTTTGGATGACAATGAAATCTTAAGAGTGGGCGGCAGATTACGCAATTCGAACTTGGCTTTTGATAATAAGCATCAAATGATACTGCCGAAGAGCCATAAACTTACTAAACTCATTTTTGAATATTTTCATAAAAAATATTTTCATATTGGACCCCAGGGTTTATTGCATTATGTACGTATGCAATATTGGCCCGTAAGTGGGAAAAACTTAGCACGTTTGGTAGTGCATGATTGTATAATCTGTTTCAGGAATAATCCGGTCACTGCCAACCAAATCATGGGCGATCTCCCATCAGAGAGAGTAACCCCAAATTTTACATTTTACCATACCGGAGCAGATTTTTGCGGTCCTTTTGAAATTAAATTCAAAAATCAAAGGAAGGGTATTTTTCAAAAGATTTATGTCGCGATATTCGTTTGCCTAGTGACCAAGGCTATGCACTTAGAATTGGTCACGGATCTGACATCCGACGCCTTTATCGCCGCACTTAAACGTTTTGTTTCTAGGCGAGGAAAATGTTCTTCCATTATAACGGATAATGCAACAAATTTTAAGGGGGCTAAATCCGAATTAAGTAAACTTCATGACTTAGTTCGTAGACCAGATGAAAAATTAGCTAACTATTTAGCTTCAGAATCAATTGAATGGAAGTTTATTCCTCCCAGATCGCCCAACTTCGGTGGTTTATGGGAGGCCGGAGTAAAATCGTTCAAATATTATCTAAAACGAACATTAAAGGGTGCTAAATTAATGATAGAAGAATTCCAAACCATCACCACCCAAATTGAAGGGATACTAAATTCGCGTCCTTTAACTCCATTATCGACCGACATAAATGATTTTGACGCATTGACACCGGGCCATTTCCTAATTGGTCGGCCTATTGATGCAATTCCGGAACCCCAATTGATAGATATTAGCGAATCAAGATTATCTCGGTGGCAGAGGGTGACTAAATTTGTCCAGTTAATTTGGAAAAATTGGCAGTTAAATTACTTGAGTCATCTCCAAAATCGTACAAAATGGCAGAAAAAAAGAGATAATATTAAACCAGGAGCAATGGTCATAATAAAGGAAGACAATTTACCTCCCTGCAAATGGATGCTGGGACGAATTTTAGAAGTTATACCAGGTAAGGATGGTAATGTTAGGGTTGCCAAGATAAAAACTGCTTCGAATGTTTTCCTTAGGACAGTATCTAAATTGTGTATTCTACCCATTGATAACATTTAATAATTGTATGCTTATTTTTCTTTTGTTTATTTGATTTAAAGTGTATTGTACAGTAAAATGTTTATATAATATATTTTACATTTAAGGTTTCTTAAGTACGATATCGAACTATTTTTTGGAAAATAATTTAACCCTTATTTAGCATTGAATTTTCTTTATTGTGCTTATATAGTAACATTGTTATCGCAACTTGTAATTATTGTATTTGTATTGTAATTCTATTTTATTGCATTTGGTATTTTTATAGTTCTTGTAATAACAGTATATTTCACAAATTTTGAATGTGCTATACACATTGCGGGGTGGCATGTTCGGACCTTGTGCGCATGACGAACGAGCTCCGCAGTTTTGCGGTCATGTGACCCAGCAGTTGGTTGTTGCTCTAGCTGCCGAAAGGGCACGTTTTGTTTTAGCGTGTCTTATCCCCAATTATTCTGTTTTGGTTCAGCGGGAATATTCCCCACATATGTCATCAAACAAGCTTAATTAGCGGGTTTATTACCCCAATATCACCATGTTTACTATTATGTGTTTATGAATGTTCTGTACTCGTTACGTCTGTGTGCTGTGTAATTAAATATGTGAGAAAAGACAACAATGGTTCGTAATCAATCAAAAACACACACAGTATTCACGATCATAGACAACTATGTTTTCTATAATTTTTAATTCTTCTTTCAGTGATTTTTCTTTTGAACTGTCATGTAGGGCTCTATTTGTATATGTATTCATGGCTGTTAATCTGTACGGTAGTACAGTATCAGCTATGTAGGAGATTATGTTTAAGTTTGCTGTAGGTTTTCTATACACTGTAGTATTTATTTTAGTTGTTTCATGAAGTTATTTTACATCTAAGTAGTTGATCGAATGATTTACTTGTTTTTCTATTGTAAACTGGATATTCTTGTCATACGAATTTACTTCGTTAAGCAGCCCAGCAAACACATACCTTTTGGTACACGATCGGACCGCAGCCGGCAGTGTCGGTTGGGTGTCGGCAACGGCACAGTGGTATCGGTCCAGTGTCGGTACCTCTTCGGCAAGTGATACTAAGTAACCGTGCGTTTTCGTATGCCGGTTAATGTTATCGGACCCCTAACGGTTACATATCGGCAAGTGATTCATATTGGCAAAGTGACGCTGGACCGAAATCTGATGGCCGAAAGTGGTCCGATTAGATTTGCCAACATCGGTCCGAATTTGGAATATTTTATTTTAGCCGATGCTTTTTTTAAATTTGTTTAAATTTTTTGGGAATATTAAATAAATAATTTTTCGAAAAATTAGTGTAGAAGTATGAAATAAAACTTATAATATTCCCTTTTTTTACTTTTTTTTTTTTTTTACAAACACAGATGTAGGGAAAATAATGGAATGTTTAATCGTAGCCGATTTTTTTTTCTCTCCTTTTCATTGTTTGCTCTTTGTTCGAAATATTAAATAAATATTTTAAAAATTAACATATGCAATTTTTTTCTAATTTTTTTTAGAAGAATCACTATAATGTTATGATGATGATTTGTTACAGCAGTATAGCTGCGCTAGGGATATAGGCCGAAATGGGGAGGGGTTACCTCCGTGAGGGTCTTCTAACCCGTATTTACGGCAGTGTTCGAAGGAAACCACCGAAAACTCCGAACAGTTAGGTCGACGAGCGCGACAGGGGTTTGAACGCAGCACCTCCCATTTACCAGCATTGAGAACAGAACTTATCAGCTAGTAGTGGGGTATTTAATCGTAGAAGGTGCTTTTTTTTCATTGTTTGCGTTTTGTTAGGAATATGAAATACATATTTTTAAATTTAATATATATTAAAATTTTCTAATTTTTCTTCGAAGAATCAGTGTAACAACATGAAATAAAAACATGATATTCGACTTTTTTTCCCCATTTTTCTGGGATAAATAATAGAATATTTATGTAATTCGGAATATTGAATCGTAGTCGAAGTTTTTCTTTTGCTGATGTTTTTGTTCGTTATTTGTGTTTTCTTGGGAATGTTAAATACGTTTTCTAATTTTTATTCGAAGAATCAGTGGAACAATATAAAATAACAACTAAAATAATATTTACTGTTTTTTTTTTTTTTTTTTTTTTTTGATCAAATATTGATGTGGGAAAAATAATGGAATATTTATAGTCTTAGCCGTCAATTTTTTTTTTCAATTGTGATTAACTGGCATTTTTTAGGTAGATTT
Organism: Maratus michaelseni; assembly: GCA_963931845.1. NCBI lineage: Eukaryota > Metazoa > Arthropoda > Arachnida > Araneae > Salticidae > Maratus > Maratus michaelseni. The sequence goes on from OZ007592.1 coordinate 347,970,087, forward strand.
TGTAAGAAATACTATCTATTACATTCTCCCCTAAGTTGGAATTTTTGAAATATATTTGCAGATCTACGCCGATCATGACTCCCAGAACCCAAAACCACCCCCGGTTCAAAACTTTATCTATCTATCTACGTCACTTTTTATAGACACGATAACAGCAATAATTCTGCACAAATCTCTTCCAAACTGATACATAAAATCAAAGGGCATAAAATATCGGTCAAGTTCGTTAATGAGCAAAATCAAACCAAGGGAGGGGAGGAAATGGGGGGCATTTTGTGAAAACAGAAATAACCCCAAAATTTCTTAATTATGATACGTATCGAATCCATTTAAAGTTATTATTACTTCTAGGAAAAGGGCCGAAAATTTATGTATTGCAGATTTTTGATATCATTAAAAATGGCCCCAAAGGGGGTAAAAGAGGGGTTTTAGAAGAAAAAAATTCATAACTTCGCAAATTCAAAAGATATTAAATCTGCTGGAATTTATTATAAATCCTCTTAATAATATCTAAAACTTTTATATTGATAAGTTTTTTATAGGACCAGCCTTTATATATAATTAAAAAAAAAAAAAAAAAAAAAAAAAAAAAAAAAAAAATTCTTGCCGGCTCCGCCAGCAAAAAGTTAGGTTTCGAAGTGGGTGGTTCCAACTGCCGCATGATGGCAAAAAGGTCATTTCTTCCGCAATTCCCAACAAACAGGCGCCCCACGGTCTGCGTCTTCAAAATCTACCTGTGCCTGTAGGCCGAGCCGTCAGGGACTTCTTTTTCGATTGTGATTAAGTCTGAGTTTTGTTACTAAATGCATGTTTTTTAAAATAATGTATATTATATATTTTTACTTTTCTTTTCAGGAATTAGTGTAACAATATCGAAAAAAAATATTATTATTTATTTTTATTTATTTTTTTAATAAAAATTGTGGAAATATAATAATTTATATTATTAAAAATGAAGTGTAAAAGGTATTCAATATTTTACACAAATTTTAAATAAACGTATTAGACGTGATGACAAATACATATATGGAAGGAGGATTGCTTGCTTTGTCACCCCCCCCCTCCTCCCCTCCGACTAACGAGCACGGTGTGAGGGCGATATTTAGATGATTGATCATACATTAATTTTACAACAATCTAAAAAATTTAAATTCTAGATTTTTTATTAAAAATTTTTAAGTACTGTACCATTAAACCTGTTTTTTTTCCCCAACTCAAAGGTCATTTAAAAAAAATAAAATTATGTAAGTATCCATATAATATTTTTATTAAACATGAAATAATAATGCATTTCTTGTAAGCATTTATCAAGAAAGTCTCGGACTTTGGGATAATTTGATGATGGTCAATGATATGAGACATGCTTTCACATCCAAAAATTGATTATGACAAAGCGCCAATACAGAACTATCACGCCAAATCTGGGATGATATCTGCTACTCTATTGTCTATAAGGTGGGCGCGTAGTAAAGGGAAAGCCATGCGATCACTGCGCGCGCATGCTTGCCAAACTAGGTTTTGACTTTTGAAGAGGGGAAATTGCAACCATAGAATAGACGATAATGAAAAAAATCTTGTGTGGATAAATATACTAAAAATATCAACGTTTGACACACAATAACATCGTGTAATATACAGACGCACGTTTCATGAGTATCCTGGACTCATTTCCTCAGTGTAAATAAACTTAAACCCTATTGTATCCCCCCAAAGACATGAAAATGAATCTAAAAACCCAAATGAAAAACAACAACACACCGAGAAACTCCTCCAATCTGATTAAGTCGGTTGGTTGGTTGTAGAGGATTCACTATGACAAAGTAACTCAACCCAGAAAGGTGAGATGTACGGTACACTTGAAAAATCATTAACCAGGGAGTTACCAAATTTATGAATATAAACTGCCTCAAAGAAGTCTAAATCTAATGGAGTGTTACATTTCTTAATAATAGTGGCTGAGTCGAAGTTAAAATTATGTCCCTCACTCCAACAGTGACAGGCAATAGAGGACTTTTGTAATTCTTTTTTCTTAATGTAATTTCTGTGTTCATTGAGTCTGAAACGGAGTTGTCGTTTAGTCTGTCCTATATAGGACAAACCACATTGACATTGGATATTGTAAATGCCCCAAAAGTTATGATGTGAAATTTTATCCTTTAACTGTGAAAAATTTAGTTTATTAACTGGCTTAAAAACAACCTTAATAACCTTAATGGGGGCATTTTGGGGCATTTACAATATCCAATGTCAATGTGGTTTGTCCTATATAGGACAGACTAAACGACAACTCCGTTTCAGACTCAATGAACACAGAAATTACATTAAGAAAAAAGAATTACAAAAGTCCTCTATTGCCTGTCACTGTTGGAGTGAGGGACATAATTTTAACTTCGACTCAGCCACTATTATTAAGAAATGTAACACTCCATTAGATTTAGACTTCTTTGAGGCAGTTTATATTCATAAATTTGGTAACTCCCTGGTTAATGATTTTTCAAGTGTACCGTACATCTCACCTTTCTGGGTTGAGTTACTTTGTCATAGTGAATCCTCTACAACCAACCAACCGACTTAATCAGATTGGAGGAGTTTCTCGGTGTGTTGTTGTTTTTCATTTGGGTTTTTAGATTCATTTTCATGTCTTTGGGGGGATACAATAGGGTTTAAGTTTATTTACACTGAGGAAATGAGTCCAGGAAACTCATGAAACGTGCGTCTGTATATTACACGATGTTATTGTGTGTCAAACGTTGATATTTTTAGTACATAGAATAGACGCTCGCGGGCTCGCGTTTTTATATACTGGTTGATTTGAGATGCGTGAAGCGTGACACATGCAGAAGAAATAATAATAATGGTAAGTCTGCTTAATTTTGCTTTAGTTAAATCTAAATTAATCTGAATTAAGTTAATTATTTTTGCATACATTTTATTGCTTAAAGATTTATTCTCTTTTAACGATTAACTTTGCGTAGGAATTATTGTTTTAGAAAATGATAAAAGGGTTAAATTAGAAAAATATGTTTATGGAGTTTTTATCTTTTTATTATACAAGTTTTTATGACATGTAGCATATTTTTAATTATTAATAATTAATAATAATTAACGAATCTTGATAATAATTAACGAATTCCTAAAACGTTTCTTTATTATAATAAATGCAGAATGACATTTGGTTATGTGTTATCCATTTGGTGCTCCACAATTTTACAATACTCGTGTCGTTTATGTATTTAAAAAAAATAGTCAAAATTTTCGATTGCTTAGTAATGATAATTTGCATTTTATTGTATTTGAACTTTAATTTATTCAAAGTTAACTAATTCACTCATTTTTTAAATTACTTAAAGCGATTTCTTTTTCACGTATCCTGAAACTTTTACGCTGCTGTTTAAAAATGCCTTTCTATTCAAGAGCAGATGATTTCATTTGTGCTTTAAATTTATTAAACTTGTTTAATACATTTTATTTCTATCAAATTTAAAATAAATGAATTTTAAATAAATCAATGTATATAAATATTTGAGATTTCCAATGTATATAATATACATGAGCGATTTTGAAAGTGTATATTTATATTTGAAAAGGAAAGATTTAGAAAAAAAAATTAAGAACAAAAAGGAAAAACAATATTATAAATAATGTTACATTATTTTTAAAAAATGTAATTATGGAGCATCAAATTAGATGTAATATACAAGATATAAATGATTTAGAAAACATTTGTCCTTCTGTATAAATAAAAAAATATGTAACATGTCATTCATATATATATTTTTTAAATAAAGTTACAAAAATGTATTTTCCTAATCTTGCCCAGAAATTACATAAACTCTAAATTTTGTTTTTTATATTTTTAAAAAAGAGAATAATGTTTACTAAATTAAATTATGCAAAAATATTTAGCTTAGTTGAGATCCTGACGGATTTAATAAGGCTAAAACAATTGAACATAATTTATAGCAGACTTATCATTTTAAGAATAATAAAAAAGGAAAATGAAAATCACACAAACATTCATTTAAAGCGTTCACAAAATAAAATAATAACAAACAGGGTAGATTAAATTTTTTTTACAAAGTTATTTAAATTCATTTTGTATTTTCTGTGTAAAATTAAAGTTCGATTTTTTAAATTTATTAATAAATAGTAAATTACCGGAACGAAATTTAGTTTATTTGACTTAAAAAATAATAATAAAAAAAAATTAGATGTATTGTTTAATAGTTTCCTAGAAAATATTTTAATTTTTTAAATCTAGTTTTACAGCGACACTTAGAAAGGAAAATGTATCTAAATTTTACTTATTGTATAATAAATTTGTTTTATACAGCTTTATAGAACAAAAATTAAATGTATTTATAATACTTATCACATTTTGTAAAAGTGAAAAAAAAAATTACTTTATCATTATTGCGTTTAGAAACACAAGATTCAGATATTGTTAAAGTATCTATGCTAATATAATGTAAAAAAGTAAAGCTTGAAGCTTTTTTCTTTCTTTTTTTTTTTTTTTTTTTTTTAATGCAGGGGCTATTAATAGTAAAACGGTATCCGTGAGGGGGGGGGGGAGGGGTTGCTTACATCTGAAAAATAAATTTCACCATTTTTACCTAAATAATCAAACTTAAAAAAAAAAAATAAGTACCATTAAGTGGAGTAACCCTCCCCCCCCCGTATTCTGCTGCTAGTTCCCAATAAAAGGGATACTTTCGGCAGTTTAATGCTTGCCGATATCGGACCACATTCGACAATACTACGGATTTGTTATCAGCATACGGTCGGCACAGCATCTCGCCGTTGTTAGCGTTGCCGGTAACGGACCACATTCGGTAGGTGTGCGGATAACTGTTGGTATACAATCGGCACAGGAGAGTGCCGTCGCTTCTACCGGAATTGCCGATACCGGACCGACTGTGCGCCTATCTGTCGGGCGTCAGTCGCGCGGCGTGTCGAAAAAGTTACGGAACCGGTACGGCAGCTGGTATCGTGCCGATAAAGTCGGTAACGGCAAAGCGGCAATCGGGCGATTGCTTACCGATAGATCTGTGTTTGCTGGGAGGTTTTCTAGATTAATACGTTTATTTGTGATAATGAATATGTCGTCTACGTACCTAAGCCATAGCCTAATTTCAGTTTTCTGTTCATTTATGATTATTGTTTCTAGATTTCTTAATTTCCATTCTGCGACTATATTAGAAATTGGGGATGCCATAGGTACCCCTTTAATTTGTTTATATATTTTGCTATTGCACTTGAAATAACTTTCGTTCAGGATCAGGTTTGTTGCGCTTTGTAATATAGTACTTATATTAGATTCTGTATAACACTTTTGATTTTATTATTGATTAAATCTGTCATTTCTTTCAAATTAATAGACGGATAGAGGTTTTGTACATCCAAGCTTATCATGTAATAGTCATCAGGCTGTGGTTCATATTTTTTAAACTTTTGTATGAAACTTTTTGTTGAATTGATAGAAATTTCTGAGTGGGGGATTATTTTTTCATATTGCTTTTTAATACATTTTTCAATGTTATATATTGGACTGATCGTTTTATTTACAATAAGTCTTAATTTATATGAGTCTTGTGATCTTTCAGTTTACCAAAAATTATAGGGATGTTCGGTGTGAAATTATGTTTAATCGATTTTTCATCGCGTGGCCAGTTTACTGATTTTATTAGGTCATTAGATACTTTGATTAACTTATTCAATGGATCTTTCTTTATTATATCTGTATACATTTCTTTAATTGTCTTTTCCATGATATTTATGTAATCAGTTTTATTCATTATAGCTAATTTTCTTTTTTTATCTGTATGTAAGAAAGTTAAATCTTGATTATTTTTCAATTTCTTTAATGCATGCAGGTTATCATCCCCTCTTTTCTTTCTTGTTTTTAACTGTTTACTGATTTCATCTTGTGTAATAATTCTTACTGATTGCCTCTTCTTCGGGTATTAATTTCTGAACTCTTTCTATTTTTGGAATGGCTTCTTTTAGGTTTATTTTATTTTTCTTAGTGTATTTAGGTCCTTTCTTTAGATATTCATCTTCTTCTTTACTGGGTATGTATGATGATAAATTTATATGTGGTATTTCTGTTCTTCTCTGCTAGAATTTTCCTTTGTTCATTTTTTGGCTTTCCAAAATTCTAGTTCTTTTTTATGCTTCTTTTCATGTTTACATTTTTCATGTTCTCGGATGGTATTTATCTTTGCAATGACTTAGTCTTTTGTACCTGGTTCAAGTCTCCTTAATTCTTGCTTTTGTTCTTCGATTTGCATACTGGTTTTATTTATTTCGGCATATTTCTGTTTTATTACTTTTCTTATGATTTTCCGCTCAATATGGAAAATAAATAGTAAATATATAGACATTAACAAATGCATACCTGTTTTAATAAAGAATGCAATTAATACTTTTTTAAAACACGCTTTAATCAATTAATAGTTTCATATTAGTTAAACTATAAGGTGGGAAATTAATTTATATATCCTATAAAGACAATAATGTTTAAATGATTTTTCAAAATTGCCGAAATGGTTTTTCATTAAAATGGAAATTATACAGATTTCTTTTCCTTCCTGTGACCCTATCTTAAAAAAGAAACGGAGAAAAAAATATTTTTTTTTTAAATAAATTTACTTTTTTTATATTTCTAACAGGAGTAGAAAAAATACAACGAATTTCCCATAATTGAGTTCTGTGCCCTCGCCAAATTAATCTTTGGAAAATTTTGGAAAATAATGAATTGCAGTCTTGCAATTATGCATGATTTTCAAGATAAATATTGAATGCTTATACAAGAGTGTTTTAAAATAAACTGTTTTTACTTTTATATAAGTGGTTTCCAAATGAAAAGTGGACACAGAATGTAGAAATAAGTATTTTATAACATAATCACCGTATTTGTTGAGGCACTTCTCCCATCCTGTCACCAGCATGTCGATACCCCTGGCGTACTCTTGGGGCTGATCTCGGAAGAATATTCGTATCCTTCACTTCGTCGTCAGAAGTAAACCGTTGTTTTCAGTTTGCTTTCTTTAGTGTCCTGAAGAAGTGAAAATCAAAAGGCAGCAGGTCTGGGCTGTACCACATCATCGACAGCGGAGACTGATAAATCGGTGATGGCAGAAATCAGAAATCACCCTCTCGTGGAGATCCAGCCGTTAAGCATAGGAACTTTCCTCCACCAGGGGAAATGTTTATTGAAAATTCATATTTTAGAATACAGATGTTGAATATTGCATTAGAGATTAAAATAAAATTAGTACAAAGTTAGTGTTTACAATACTGGTTCAGATCATAACATTTCTTAATATTTATAAAATATATATACATAAGAAAAAGTATAAAATAAAGTAATTAGAAAATTTATGAAAATAAAACATAATCATAACACAACTAGTAATTTTGCATGGCTCAAACAGTAAGTTGGAATAGGAACAGTATGAGCACACAAATCATAGATCCTTTTTGATGCGTGGACCTAGTCTGTTCTCCGTGCATTCTTGACTGTATGTCCGCCTTGTCTGAAACTCTTGCACCAGTTGTTCGCAGCTGTACGGCCTAAACATTTTTCACCAAAAGCAAGCTTCATTCGGCGAAAAATGTCTGTGTTTGTTTCCCCTTCAGCCACCAAAAAAAAAGCACTACACCTCACTGTTCGACTCTGGAAGGTTTCTGTTGTTCAGCCTATGTTTTAGAAATATTGAAGATTCCTCACAAAATATTACTTAAACATTAAATTACACAATTATTTAATTAATAAAATTAATCTACTGATGAACGAATTATAATTTTTATGATAATAGAAATTTAATGCATTTAAGACCTTTACAATAATTGACGATATTCACATAAAGGATAGAAAACACATAATATCCAAACTTAAAAATGAAGAATAAAGGCACAGCAGATTTTAAATAAAATCTCATAACTCAATATTGTTTATTAATATGTTAAGCATGATAAATTACATAGACTATCATCAATTTTATCCTTACTTTTAAAATTTTCCTTCATAACATTGCAATAATTAATGGTTAGTTGCAATTAAATTTTTACATAAAACTCAAACGATCATTGAAACATTCACTCAATATTATATAAATTAAGGTATTTTTCTATGGATATCATAAATGAACATTGCTTATAAATAATATTGTGAAAATTTGAAATAACACAATTTAATGTTGGAGCAACTGGTTTGTGAAATAATAATAAAAAATATATATCTAATCTTCTTAATACCAAGCACAAAGCTTGAAGTCAAATGATTTTATTTCAATTTAACTTAATTTCTCATTATTAAAATAAAATAGTACCAGTTTCATCATTTCTCTGTATTTATTGCTTAATGCTGCATTAAAAGCAACATTTAGCAACTTCTAAATCCAAGTTGCAATTTTGATGGTTTGTAGTTTTAATGGTAAAATCAGACAGTAACTTTATACGTTTCAATGATGTTGCTGAATCTCTTTTATTGTACCGTTTCTCACAATAGACTGCAGAAATGCCAGACGTAGTATATTGAGTTTCCAAAACAAAAGTGATGCTTGTATTTAATTGGAACTGAACTCGAGTGCAAAGTGTACATTTTTGGAGCATTTATTGAGATAAACCCTTACACTTTCAATTGTACAGTTTACTTCAATCAGTCCCAGAATGATCACATTAAATTTTCTTTTTGTCAGTGGGCATTTTCCTAACTTATAACTATTCTGGTGCACTTTTGCTACCACTACCTAATGGCATCCCAGAAAACACAGATCTATCAGTAAGCAATCGCCCGATTGCCGCTTTGCCGTTACCGACGGTATCGGCACGATATCAGCTGCCGTACCGGTTCCGTAACTTTTTCGACACGCCGCGCGACTGACGCCCGACAGATAGGCGCACAGTCGGTCCGGTATCGGCAATTCCGGTAGAAGCGACGGCACTCTCCTGTGCCGATTGTATACCAACAGTTATCCGCATACCTACCGAATGTGGTCCGGTACCGGCAATGCTAACAACGGCGAGATGCTGTGCCGGCCGTATACTGATAACAAATCCGTAGTATTGTTGAATGTGGTCCGATATCGGCAAGCATTAAACTGCCGAAAGCATCCCTTTTATTGGGAACTAGCAGCAGAATACGGGGGGGGGGGGGGGGTTACTCCACTTAATGGTACTTAATTTTTTTTTTTTACTTTGATTATTTAGGTAAAAATGGTGAAATTTATTTTTCAGATGTAAGCAACTCCCTCCCCCCTCACGGATACCGTTTTACTATTAATAGCCCCTGCCATTAAAAAAAAAAAAAAAAAAAAAAAAAAAAAAAAAAAAAAAAAAGAAGCTTCAAACTTTACTTTTTTACATTATATTAGCATAGATACTTTAACAATATCTGAATCTTGTGTTTCTAAACGCAATAATGATAAAGTAATTTTTTTTTTCACTTTTACAAAATGTGATAAGTATTATAAATACATTTAATTTTTGTTCTATAAAGCTGTATAAAACAAATTTATTATACAATAAGTAAAATTTAGATACATTTTCCTTTCTAAGTGTCGCTGTAAAACTAGATTTAAAAAAAAAAAAAAAATATTTTCTAGGAAACTATTAAACAATACATCTAATTTTTTTTCAGATTTTTTTTATTATTATTTTTTAAGTCAAATAAACTAAATTTCGTTCCGGTAATTTACTATCTATTAATAAATTTAAAAAATCGAACTTTAATTTTACACAGAAAATAAAAAATGAATTTAAATAACTTTGTAAAAAAAATTAATCTACCCTGTTTGTTATTATTTTATTTTGTGAACGCTTTAAATGAATGTTTGTGTGATTTTCTTTTTCCTTTTTTATTATTCTTAAAATGATAAGTCTGCTATAAATTATGTTCAATTGTTTTAGCCTTATTAAATCCGTCAGCATCTCAACTAAGCTAAATATTTTTGCATAATTTAATTTAGTAAACATTATTCTCTTTTTTAAAAATATAAAAAACAAAATTTAGAGTTTATGTAATTTCTGGGCAAGATTAGAAAAATACATTTTTGTAACTTTATTAAAAAAAAATATATATGAATGACATGTTACATATTTACTTATTTTTAGCTTTTACTAAATTCTTTATATATTTTTTTATATATACAGAAGGACAAATGTTTTCTAAATCATTTATATCTTGTATATTACATCTAATTTGATGCTCCATAATTACATTTTTTAAAAATAAAGTAACATTATTTACAATATTGTTTTTCCTTTTTGCTCTTAATTTTTTTTCTAAATCTTTCCTTTTCAAATATAAATATACACTTTCAAAATCGCTCATGTATATTATATACATTGGAAATCTCAAATATTTATATACATTGATTTATTTAAAATTCATTTATTTTAAATTTGATAGAAATAAAATGTATTAAACAAGTTTAATAAATTTAAAGCACAAATGAAATCATCTGCTCTTGAATAGAAAGGCATTTTTAAACAGCAGCGTAAAAGTTTCAGGATACGTGAAAAAGAAATCGCTTTAAGTAATTTAAAAAATGAGTGAATTAGTTAACTTTGAATAAATTAAAGTTCAAATACAATAAAATGCAAATTATCATTACTAAGCAATCGAAAATTTTGACTATTTTTTTTAAATACATAAACGACACGAGTATTGTAAAATTGTGCAGCACCAAATGGATAACACATAACCAAATGTCATTCTGCATTTATTATAATAAAGAAACGTTTTAGGAATTCGTTAATTATTATCAAGATTCGTTAATTATTATTAATTATTAATAATTAAAAATATGCTACATGTCATAAAAACTTGTATAATAAAAAGATAAAAACTCCATAAACATATTTTTCTAATTTAACCCTTTTATCATTTTCTAAAACAATAATTCCTACGCAAAGTTAATCGTTAAAAGAGAATAAATCTTTAAGCAATAAAATGTATGCAAAAATAATTAACTTAATTCAGATTAATTTAGATTTAACTAAAGCAAAATTAAGCAGACTTACCATTATTATTATTTCTTCTGCATGTGTCACGCTTCACGCATCTCAAATCAACCAGTATATAAAAACGCGAGCCCGCGAGCGTCTATTCTATGGTTGCAATTTCCCCTCTTCAAAAGTCAAAACCTAGTTTGGCAAGCATGCGCGCGCAGTGATCGCATGGCTTTCCCTTTACTACGCGCCCACCTTATAGACAATAGAGTAGCAGATATCATGCCAGATTTGGCGTGATAGTTCTGTATTGGCGCTTTGTCATAATCAATTTTTGGATGTGAAAGCATGTCTCATATCATTGACCATCATCAAATTATCCCAAAGTCCGAGACTTTCTTGATAAATGCTTACAAGAAATGCATTATTATTTCATGTTTAATAAAAATATTATATGGATACTTACATAATTTTATTTTTTTTAAATGACCTTTGAGTTGGGGAAAAAAAACAGGTTTAATGGTACAGTACTTAAAAATTTTTAATAAAAAATCTAGAATTTAAATTTTTTAGATTGTTGTAAAATTAATGTATGATAAATCATCTAAATATCGCCCTCACACCGTGCTCGTTAGTCGGAGGGGAGGAGGGGGGGGGGTGACAAAGCAAGCAATCCTCCTTCCATATATGTATTTGTCATCACGTCTAATACGTTTATTTAAAATTTGTGTAAAATATTGAATACCTTTTACATTTCATTTTTAATAATATAAATTATTATATTTCCACAATTCTTATTAAAAAAAATAAATAAAAATAAATAATAATATTTTTTTTCGATATTGTTACACTAATTCCTGAAAAGAAAAGTAAAAATATATAATATACATTATTTTAAAAAACATGCATTTAGTAACAAAACTCAGACTTAATCACAATCGAAAAAGAAGTCCCTGACGGCTCGGCCTACAGGCACAGGTAGATTTTGAAGACGCAGACCGTGGGGCGCCTGTTTGTTGGGAATTGCGGAAGAAATGACCTTTTTGCCATGATGTGGCAGTTGGAACCACCCACTTCGAAACCTAACTTGTTTGCTGGCAAAGCCGGCAAGATTTTTTTTTTTTTTTTTTTTTTTAATATATATAAGGGTTGGTCCTATAAAAAACTTATCAATATAAAAGTTTTAGATAATATTAAGAGGATTTACAATAAATTCAAGCAGATTTAATATTTTTTGAATTTGCGAAGTTATGAATTTTTTTCTTCTAAAACCCCTCTTTTACCCCCTTTGGGGCCATTTTTAATGATATCAAAAATCTGCAATACATAAATTTTCGGCCCTTTTCCTAGAAGTAATAATAACTTTAAATGGATTCGATACGTATCATAATTAAGAAATTTTGGAGTTATTTCTGTTTTCACAAAATGCCCCCCATTTCCTCCCCTCCCTTGGTTTGATTTTGCTCATTAACGAACTTGACCGATATTTTATGCCCTTTGATTTTATGTATCAGTTTGGAAGAGATTTGTGCAGAATTATTGCTGTTATCGTGTCTATAAAAAGTGACATAGATAGATAGATAAAGTTTTGAACCGGGGGTGGTTTTGGGTTCTGGGAGTCATGATCGGCGTAGATCTGCAAATATATTTCAAAAATTCCAACTTAGGGGAGAATGTAATAGATAGTATTTCTTACAAAATCTACCTAAAAAATGCCGGTTAATCACAATTGAAACAAAAAATTGACGGCTAAGACTATAAATATTCCATTATTTTTCCCACATCAATTTTTGATAGAAAATGAAAAAAAAAAAAAAAACCAGTAAATATTATTTTAGTTGTTATTTTATATTGTTCCACTGATTCTTCGAATAAAAATTAGAAAACGTATTTAACATTCCCAAGAAAACACAAATAACGAACAAAAACATCAGCAAAAGAAAAACATCGACTACGATTCAATATTCCGAATTACATAAATATTCTATTATTTATCCCAGAAAAATGGGGAAAAAAAGTCGAATATCATGTTTTTATTTCATGTTGTTACACTGATTCTTCGAAGAAAAATTAGAAAATTTTAATATATATTAAATTTAAAAATATGTATTTAATATTCCTAACAAAACGCAAACAGTGAAAAAAAGCACCTGCTACGATTAAATACCCCACTACTAGCTGATAAGTTCTGTTCTCAATGCTGGTAAATGGGAAGTGCTGCGTTCAAACCCCAGTCGCGCTCGTCGACCTAACTGTTCGGAGTTTTCGGTGGTTTCCTTCGAACACTGCCGTAAATACGGGTTAGAAGACCCTCACGGAGGTAACCCCCCCCTTTCGGCCTATATCCCCAGCGCAGCTATACTGCTGTAACAAATCATCATCATAACATTACAGTGATTCTTCTAAGAAAAATTAGAAAAAAATTGCATATGTTAATTTTTAAAATATTTATTTAATATTTCGAACAAAGAGCAAACAATGAAAAGAAGAGAAAAAAAAATCGGCTACGATTAAACATTCCATTATTTTCCCTACATCTGTGTTTGTAAAAAAAAAAAAAAAAAAAAAAAGTAAAAAAAGGGGAATATTATAAGTTTTATTTCATACTTCTACACCAATTTTTCGAAAAATTATTTATTTAATATTCCCAAAAATTTAAACAAATTTAAAAAAAGCATCGGCTAAAATAAAATATTCCAAATTCGGACCGATGTTGGCAAATCTAATCGGACCACTTTCGGCCATCAGATTTCGGTCCAGCGTCACTTTGCCAATATGAATCACTTGCCGATATGTAACCGTTAGGGGTCCGATAACATTAACCGGCATACGAAAACGCACGGTTACTTAGTATCACTTGCCGAAGAGGTACCGACACTGGACCGATACCACTGTGCCGTTGCCGACACCCAACCGACACTGCCGGCTGCGGTCCGATCGTGTACCAAAAGGTATGTGTTTGCTGGGATTATTTAAACTAATGTATATGTGTCAATGTAATACACAAAACATAAAATAATTTCTATGTTTAAATAAATTTCAAATAAATATATAGTGTGAAAATTAGCTTTATCAGAATACCACTTCTCCACCTAAACTGCAAAATGGCTTACAATTACAACACGGAAAACAGGTGTAGCTTTTAAAAACTGAAAGTATTATAGCCAATCTTCAACCAATGATTTGTATCTTACTTAAGCCAATGAACAGTCTTGTCCTCTCATCCTTACTAACTGGCTAAAAAACAGGTTTATTGCTATTGAAACTCGTTAAAACAGGTTTTTCCTTTCCAACTTCCTTACAAGAATATGAATACAGTATGAAATTCCAATGTATACACTATTCTTGTAATTACTACCAATTCAGTAAATTCATATTTAAATTACTTTTTTGTAATGAGAATTGTCTATTCTGTCGCAAATATGAATTTCTGTTATTAGAACAATTTTTAAATTCTAGAAAAAAAGAATGTGTTAAAAAATCCAGCTTTTATTAATCCCTCCAAAGAAACCCCGAATGGACTGGGTTATTTTAAAAAGATCCGGGTATTTTTAAACCCGGGAGACTACAAAATGCCGACCCTGGAGATTACCCAAAAAATCTGCCAATAAGAGAGTTTGTTTATTATTTTGTTTATTTTAGTGTTAAATCAAATGAATTTTATGTAAACTTTTATATAGTTTCTTAGCACTGCGAAAAGAAAGATAAAATCTAAGTCTGGTATATTTTCCTAGAGAGTTTCTAAGATACTAGAGAACATATTTTAAACATATATGTACTATCTAGTAACATATACATAATTTAATCCGCTTTTATATGATAAACAAAAAGGAAAACTTCCATTTAAAATGTTTTGAAAATATATATATACATAAGTTATAGATATTGAATTGTGTTAATTTCTTATGTCTTGCATATTTCATGTTACTTTTAAACTCCCAAAACTTTTTTAACGTCATGATATGCAAGAGATGCAAGCCGTAAAAATTTTATATTACTCATAAGTAAGTTTGTAAATTATATCGTGGAAGTTTTCTCCAGGCAGACATTGAATATTTATAAGTTTTCGAAACATTTTCTTCAGTGTTTGAAAGCGTTATAAAAGTGAATTTAACGAAATAAACACAGTCATAAAACAGAATGCGATAGATTTATTTTTTCGTTTAAGAGAACTATATAGCATTTTAAACTGTCTGAACTGATCCTTATGTTAAATGTTTGTATATCTTGTTTCGATTCATGTATGTTTATTGTTTATATCGGGTGTACGAAAATCTAATCGGAAAATACGTGTAGATTAGTTTAAACAAAATACATTAAAAAAGTATTTGAATAAAAATAATTAAATATTTTGTGTAGTTCTTTGTTTGTTTTTTAAATGTATATATTATTATGTAAGAATACGATGGTCAACGCAAAAGAAAGTGGAAGCTTGTTAAAAATATAACATGACACAATTCAATTACTTAATTCTGTTTCTCGTCTCTTTTTCTAATGTTAAACACACACACACACACACACACACACACATATATATATATATATATATATATATATATATATATATATATATATATATATATATGCAGAGACAGCTAAATAATTTCATAATAACTTCTGTAGTAAATTATAAGTTTTCTGATTTAAAAGAAAAATTACCTGTGTACAAACTGCGTTTCTGAAATAAAAAAGAGCCTGAGCGTGAGCTGGCTAGTGATTTGACTAAAATGCTGCTTAGAGTGAAGGGTTTTGGTTAATTTTAACGTAAGGTTACTGAAATTTATGTTTTTTGAGGGAAAATGGGCAAATAAAAATGTAACTTTTAGGAATTCACTGAATATATATAAAAAAAAATAAACATCAACTTGGGAGAACCCTTGCAGGCTATCAGCTTGAAAAGTAGCTATGACAGAAAAATTAACGATAACAAAAAAATACTTAACGATTTAAATAAGGATAGATGGCAGTGAAACGGACAGTTTTCATTAACGATGTTCAAAAGAAGTAATCTTGAAACCCTGAAACTAAAGTAAAATGCTAAATTCAAATGCTAGCTTAAAATAAAATGGCTACGCTGATCGGTTTCCGGAACTTAAGAAAAGCCTACTTCAGCTCTGTGCAAAAATGTCACTAGAAGCCGTGTAAAATGTCGATTCAAAATACTGTAATAACACTATCAATGAAATCCCATGGATTTCAATACTCTTTTTGGGGGGAGTTCGTAATTATATAAATACATAGCACCTATAGTCGTGATCTGGTCCGACCCTCTGTCCGTCTGTTCGCATATAACAATGCAAAAACTACCCAACCGAATGGTTTGAAATTTAATAAATATAATCGTTCAAGAATTTTGTCGAGTCTTTTCAAATTTTATGAAAATCGAATGAAATCTTAAAAAGATATTAATAAAAATATTTATTAAGTAATTTGAATTTTCTTTTTAAATTCGGTACTTCCTATTCTTATAGCAGCTTCCGAGGATTAATCCTCAAGCGACCGAGATGTATTGCCAAGGTATTTGACATGTATGACGTTATAGTCACATATGGCGTATATAACATTTTATAGCCTCTATGTCCAAGTTATAGTCACATTCTTCATTGTATTAATTACTATCATACGCAATTAATTCATTGATACCCCATGATAGGCAATGATTCCAGAGCTCCAAGGTGATTACGTCCTATTTAAAGCGGAGTCATATTATTTCCGTATTACTAAATTTAAGAACCGAATTTGTATACTAAAATTATTAAATTATAGCAATCCTATAACCTACCGACAGTTTTTTGGACAGATGTTTCCGTAGAAATAGATATTAAGTGGAAAAAGAGTCTAAATATGGATTTCAAGTTCTGAAATTTTCAAAGCTAGGGATACGTTTTTTTTATTGAAATTTTCAGTAAATGTCAACAAAAGATAAAATGTTGCCAACTTAAAATGTACTTATTTTGTTACGGAAATAATAATAATCATAATAACAGACGATATAATTCATTTCACTGAAATAATAACAGTAAAAACGCACCTCTATTGTCACGTTTGACGTACAATTTCCAACTTGTTTCAACTCCTTACCATACTGGCAAACTCACATATGAAATTTTTATTCCAAAATCAGCTCACTAAAGTACTTCGTTTGCTTCACAGCACGTGAAAGGCTGGACGGTGCTCGATTATAGTCTGGGTTATCATCCAATGCGAGATGCGGCAAAATCCATCGAATCTAACTTCTATCGCACTTCGTATATATCAGATATACAACAACAGATACCTAAATATCATATCACTGCACTGAATAACCATAAAAATCAGATTCCTGGAGATTCAGACACATTTTGTAAAACTTAAAGAAATAACATAGCTCATTGACGCACAAATGTTAGAATTCAGCACACAACATTCGAACCGAAAACTCAAAACTTCTTCGGACATTCATAAGAGAGTAGCTAGACATTTATGCAACAATCTGATGGATTATTTTACAGTTGCTATAGTTGAATGTGGTTTATTTTCTTATGAGAGAACATTTACGTATTAAAATTATTTAAGATTTTAAAAAGTTCAATACTAAAACTATAACTATATAATTATGGACGGTAGAAAAAACGCAGAAACGTTGTTTCATTTTTAATAAATTTAAATGATTAGTTAGTGAAATATAAATTATTTAATAAAGAATCGTACACTTTTAAAAAGTAACATATTTTAATAAAATATTACAGGAATTTTACGCAACGTATATAGTCCGAAATTTCTGCATTTCATTCCAGTTTACGTTCACGATAGTTTGTAAATGTCCAAACATTACAAGCATAAAAGTTTTGGATTAAACTGCTGTTAAAATTTTAGTTTAATAATCACTATTCCGATTATTATAATTATAATTATAAATCTGTATGGTACATTTTTCGCCACTATTAGAATCCTAATGGTTGACAATACAAACCAATTTTTTTAACATTCTTATTGGATTTTGGCAACTTAACAGCAATTCTGAAATGGTTGATAAATTTAAGAGACTATACTGCAATTTAATGTTGCAAATCTCTTTCTTTTGTGATTTCATGAATAATAAAAATAAAGAAATAAACGATATATATATAAATTCCTCAATGAAAATATTTATTATTCTTTAAAAAAGGTGATATTGTTATTTTTTTACCTTAAAAGCAATATCACTCAAATTTGAAAATGAATTTCAGAATATTTACCTAGTTTCCGAACCCATATTTTGATTTTTTAAGATATGCGCAATAAAGCATTGTAGGTAAATGAAGCATGGAAGAAAATATTATAGAGTTTTACACTTATATTCTGAATCGCAGTAATGGAGTGCGAGCGGAGCTCACCGTCAATTAGGATAGGCCCTGGTAGAATTCACCAGCGCTGTTAGTTTTCATTATTTTTTCGCCGATGGTGTGCAACAAACTTTTCGCACAAGGTATTACATGAAGTTTCGGCAGTGTTGCTTATATCTTTACAGTTCCTATAGGAAAAAATATGCATAAGGTACCTCAAGACAATTTAACCTGAGTAGTAGTACAGAACATCAAAAACAAGCAACTTTAGTGGAAACAGTTCTTTTTTTTTTTTTTTTTTTTTTTTTTTTTGCGACTTTTGAACGAGTTGTTTGGATTTTTTCCCGATAATTCATATTATTTAAAAACATCTCTTGGAAACTACATTATATAAAAGGCAGAAATGAGATTATATTTAAGTTATATCGACAAATTTTTAAGTAGGCTTAAGCAATTGTATTTTATACATTTCTCTTAAAATAGATTAGATTGCATTACTGTTTTTAACAGTGAACAATTTCTGTGAATTAAATTTGTGAAATTATTTTATCAATAGAGAGAGAGTCAGACTTTTTGACTCAAAGTGAGAATATCATAATCGATTCCCTATAAAGCTCGAGGCACAATTTCTAAGGCATGTAATCTTCCCAATTACGAGCTGACATCGTTGTTCATGTTCACACAATTTGCACGCACACGTTTATACGAAGTATTACGAAATCGTGACGAATTTGGAACATATAATATTGGTTGATTCAGGTTATGGTATTTAACAGCTATTTTCTGAATGTACTACACATTTATCTGAGTGGGTTTCTGGTAGTATCTCACTTGTATATGCTCCAAATAACAAAAAAGATGAACATTTGCAGTAATATTCGCTTGAAAAAGTATTTTTTTAAATTTTCATAGCTTTATTGATTAATACAAATGCGAATAATAATAAAATCTGTGAAAACGACGCTATTGAAGAATATTTATTTTATATAAACACTAGTTAAAGATCAGATTGTGGTAGTTCTCTATTATTCAATATTTTGAACAATTTTAATATGATAAACATGCTTGTTTTGAAATGGAATGAGGCTTTTTCTTTTACAGTTTAATTTAAATTAATTCGTAAACTTTGATGAAATTTTCCAAAAACAGTATTATATACATTTATAACAAAATAACTGCCTTCCCCCAATGAAACAACGTATAGATGGCGCTGTTGCCACTTTTGGCAGATATGTCCAAGTCCGAACTGAACTGAAGAGAGCGAATAACTTTTCGCGGGTCTGTAACTCTGTAGAAGTAGTTGAGTTGTGACATGTAGTTAGTTTTGAGAATAGATCTCGTACCGAGACCAAATGTTGTTGTTTTCTTTCTATTGTATTTTGTGTGTACGCGCCATCTGCGAAGTATATGTATTGTGTTGTCGTTTTGTGCTGAATATTAAAATTGTGATGTCTTAAGATGTGTGAGTCCTTGACAAAACCTACATCAGACCAGCACAAATATTACACATTTCTTTTATGCACTTAAATAATGTGAACAGTGAACAGTGGATGAATGAAGAGGCTTACTATTTGCCAGGCAACTGCACGTCCTAGAGTTGAATAAATTGCGTAACAAGTCGCTTAGGGAAACAAGAAAGATGTCTGTCAGTAATACAATATGTACTACAATAATAAATTAAAGATAGAAACTAATAAGTGAAGGAAAATTTCGAGCTCTGCCTATTTCTCACAACGTGAGGTTTTCAAGTAATATTGGTGAGTATTGATGATTATTCGTCAATATCAGATATAGCATTAATATAATACTAGATGGAACCCGTCAAAATTTGACGGCAAACAACTTGATAGTACCATAAAAATAAAATTTATAGTTGCTTTAACTTGACAAATTTCATAGTGGGGAGGATAATATGATTAAGTGGTCACAGACATTTCCAATGATATATAACATGAGGGTTGTGTGCAAAATTTAGAAAGTACCCCTTGGGGGGGGGGGGCAAAGTGGGGAGATGGGCATCGGAGATGCATAATATGATATAAGTGGTCACAGGCCTTTCCAATGATATATAACATGAGGGTTGTGTGCAAAATTTAGAAAGTACCCATTGGGGAAGCGGGGTGGGGGCAAAGTGGGGAGATGAACATCGGAGATGCATAATATGATTAAGCAGTCACAGACCTTTCCAACAATATATGACATGAGGGGTGTCAACAAAATTTAGAAAAGTATCCCTTGGGGGGGTGGGGGGGGGGCAAAGTGGGGAGTTGGACATTTGAGATGCATAATATGATTAAGTGGTCACAGACCTTTCCAATGATATATAACATGAGGGTTGTGTGCAAAATTTATAAAGTACCCTTTTGGGGGGGGGTGGGGGGGCAAAGTGGGGAGATGGACATCAGAGATGCATAATACGATTAAGCAGTCACAGACCTTTCCAATGATATATAACATGAGGGTTGTGTGCAAAATTTATAAAGTACCCTTTGGGGAGGGGGGCAAAGTGGGGAGATGGACATCGGAGATGCATAATATGATTAAGCAATCACAGACCTTTCCAACAATATATAACATGAGGGGTGTCAACAAAATTTATAAAAGTGCCTCCCTTAGGGGGAGGGGGGGTGGCGGGATGAACCCCAGAGATGCATAACATGAATAAGCGGTCAAAGACTTTTCCAGCGATATATCACATGAGAGGTGTCTGCAAAATTTAGAAAATTGTCCCACTTGGGGGGGGGATAGACACGAGATGCATAATATGATTAAGCAGTCACAGACCTTTCCAATGATATATAACATGAGGGTTGTGTGCAAAATTTATAAAGTACCCTTTGGGGGGAGGGGGGGAGGTGGCGGAATGGACCCCGGAGATGCATAACATGAATAAACGGTCAAAGACTTTTCCAGCGATATATCACATGAGAGGTGTCAACAAAATTTATAAAAGTGCCTTCCTTAGGGGGGGGGGTGGCGGGATGGACCCCAGAGATGCATAACATGAATAAGCGGTCAAAGACTTTTCCAGCGATATATCACATGAAAGGTGTCTGCAAAATTTAGAAAAGTGTCCCACTTGGGGGGATAGACCCGAGATGCATAACATGAAAAAGAGGTCACAGGCGTTCCAACTTGCAACTTTTTCTCGAAGGCATTTGACAATATTAAATTTTTTTTTTTAAAGACAATTTAACGATATTCTTAATTTTTTTGCGTAATTCGTCAAACGTTCATGGAAAAAATCATGAAATTCGCTAATCAATAGTTGATAAATTATAAAATTCAACAATCGATAGCAGTAAAATTTGTCAATCGATAATGGAAAAATCACAAAATTCATCAAATGGTTCACGTAAAAAAAATTGTCCTGCACACTGATGATATGATCAAAAGGGTTTTGAAGTATAGGACAAAATTAGCACTTGCCAAACAGCGAGTAATGCTGAAAATTTGGCAATGGACTTTATTGCCACAACTGGTCAAACATAATAGTCACACTCACCAATTGCGATGATTGAATGGAAAAAGATTTTTTTCTCCGCTGTCGCTCGACAAATTTCAAAACCATTTGACGAATTTCACGATTTTTTCTCCGAAATTGACGGATTGTGATTTTTTTTCTCGAAGCCATTTGACGATATTCGAAAACTTTTTCCCCCGAAACCAGTTGATGAATTTTGCGATTTTTCCGCTATCGATTGACGAATTTATCAACTATCGATTAATGAATTTCATGATTTTATCCATGAACGAACAAATTGCGCACTTTCTTTCCGCTAATGTTTGACACATTTCGCCCTTTACAATTCAGCCAATGAGTTGAACGTTGTTTCTTTCCAGAAATGTCAAGAATGAAACAATGATTCTTTAGGATGAATTTTCTTCGTTCGATGCACCATGGAAGAATGTGTGCAATGCAGCAACGGGCGTCACAGACTTTTTAGGGCACCTGCAGACTAAAAACATCTAACCAAACTTTGCGGGGGGGGGAAATCACAAATTTCGTCAAATGATTGAGGAAAAAACACTAAATTCATCAAAGGATAATGGGGAAACATGACTTTCGTTAAAAGACATCAGAAAAAACATTAATTATGCAAAAGGATCGTGAAAGATAAGCAAATTTTTTCAAAGAATCGCAAAAAAGGAAAGTTCACCAAAAGGTCACGCTTTTTTACTAAATTTCGTCTAAAAATTGCGGAATAAAATGTATTTTATCAAAGAATCGCTGGAAAATGCGAATTTCGTTAAGGATCACAAGAAAAATGCGAAATTCTTCAAAGGATCGCTGAAAAAACATGAATTTCGTCAAAGAATTGCTGAAAAAACATGAATCTCGCCCAATAATAGAAAAATCATGGTTCATAATCATTATATCTAGTAGTATATGTAAATACAGTTTGTGATATAAGACAAAATTAACACTCACCAATCGGCGAGTAATACTGAAAATTGGTAATTGATGTTATTGCCAGTACTGGCTAAACTTAATAGTCACACTCGCCAATTGCGATGATTGAATGTAAAACGAATTTTTTTTCCCGCTGTCACTCAAAGAATTTTTAAACCATTTGGTAAAGTTTTTCCCGAAACCATTTTGTGAATTTCCCGATTTTTTCTTCAAAATCATTTTTCAACAATATTCGACCCAATACGCATGCGTCAAAAAAATCGCCGGCCAATGAGGTGAGAATCTATTACTGTCTCTATTAACGTGTTTGGGATCATCTCCTGTTTTTTTTTCCTTGCACATTGCATTAAACCTAGGAAGGTATTTATATAGAACTCACTGTGGAGTGTTTAGAAGGTATTTATTTTATTTATTATAATTTGTATGAATACTTAGGTGTCCATTTCGGATTTACTGTTTAAAAATGAATTTAGGCTCATTTAACATTCGCGAAATCAATCCCGATGGAAATTGTGTTTTTAGATCTCTATCATTTTGTATATATAGTACAGAATATAATTATTCAAACGTACGTAAAAATATCGTAGAACACGTAATACAAAATTGGACCACTTATAGTCCGTTTATTATCGGGGATGAATCTTATGGTGTTCCGATTGCTAATGAAAATGATTATGTAAATATATGGTTCTTCATAGAAGTATGTGCTTCTTCACACTTCAATAGAAGCATTGTTTAAATTAATATAATTCTACAAATATGATGCAGTTTTAAAATATTGAGTAATGATTAATATAGTCAAGGAATCTACTCATATACGTAATTAAGTTTTGGTACTTCTCTATTATCTCAACGACCACTTTTCATCACAAAAAACTATCGCCAAACTGTAACGCCAAATAAACGGGAGAACGTTGTCATTAATACGCGCAAATGTTGAATTAAAAACCACTTGACGACATAACAAACACGTATAATGCTTCCGACATCAAGTAAATGGGATTGCATTTTTGGCATTTAATCATACATTTTGGCAATAGTATTTTGTTATGAAAAGTGGACGATGGGATAATAGAGAAGTACCTAAGTTTTTTATACCAATTTTGAAAATTTATCTTTTTTTGACATTTAAAAAAAATAACAGAAAAAACATTACAAATTTGCCCATTTGCTCAGCGGTCAAAGGATTAAGAAAATATTAATGATTAGCGGAACTGGTTCTAGCTATGAAGTAATATTATTTTGCTCAAAAACCCCCAGCAAAAAAATAATTACAAAGAATAAGTAATCGTCTTTAAATATACAAAAAACAATGTGATTAATGGCCGGGATTTTTTTACATGTAACATTTTTTATATACAAAATAAAAACCGAAATAACCTCATTCATTTCACCCGATGTCAAAAATAGTTTTTTTTCCACATTCTTGGGCAAAGCACTAAATCAATAAAATCACCAATTTGTGACAAATTATGAGTTTCATATGAATCGCCCATGAACGGACATGCAAACTGGTAAAAAATGAATGTAATAAATTAAAACATTCAAGATTTGTATACATACAAACAATACAATGTAAATATTAATATTGTTTGTATATATACTTCTTTGTATACATATATTGTTTGTATACATACAAACAAATATAATGTAAACATTATTCAAATATTAAGAGTTTGCAAATCAAAACATTCTAAACATTTGTATACATACAAACAATATAATGCATACATACTCTTTACAAATAAAATAGCACACTTATGTAATGACAAAACTTTTAAATCGAATAGAGATAATATATTTCTGTTAAAAAATAATGCTAAAGTTCAGACTTACATATATTATACATTCACATAAAGCTAGTCACATTCCTGCATATTTATTAAATATTTAGTTGCTAAATATAGAAATAATATTTTATAATTTATATTCAGGCGCTCAGATTCGCTTTTTTCGAACACATAATAATAAAAATATTACTACCGTGCGTACTGTCTTTTGACATTATATTTACATAATAGTTTTCATTAGCAATCGGAACACCATAAGATTCATACCCGATCATAAACGGAATATAAGTGGTCCAATTTTGTATTACATGTTCTACTATATTTTTATTTACGATTGAATAATTATTTTCTGTACTATATAAGCAAAATGATTTGATTTCGCGAACGTTAAATGAATCTAAATTCATGTTACACAGTAAATCCGAAATGGATACCTAAGTATTCATACAAATTACAATAAATACAACAATAAATACCTTCTAAACACTCCAGAGTTTTTTATATAAATATATTCCTATGTTTAACGCAACGTGGAGGAAGCCATCAAAGATCAAAACAACAGGAGTTGATCTTGATCCCAAATACGTTTGGAGACAGGAATATACCCTCGTCTCATTGGCCGGTCCTTTTTTGACGCATGCGTACTCGGTCGAAATTCGATGGAATATTTGACATTATTAGCAAACTGCTTTAAATAGATGGATAGATTGAATATAATTAAATGTTTTTGTTTAAAATTTTTGATGACAGTATAAAAATATTGCCATTAATGATTTTTAACATATTTAGAGAGGCTTTTGGGAAATATTGAAAAACAAATACATAATTGACATTTTGAAACAAAATAGGATAGTTTTAGGATGGGAAATTTTTCGTTTTAGTAGCCTAAATATAGTTATAGTTAAGATAGTTTTTTTTTAAGTTCCGAAATAAAAGTACCTGACTAAAAATAATTAAATAAATAATGTTTTGTGTTACTATCCCTTTTTAAATTGAATGGTGTAGTGCAGAAAAATATCGATCACTTTATGTCCAAAATGACGCCGTTGTGCGCTCCCGAAGTTTGCTTAATAGATCAGCGCCACCTAGCTGATAAATTGTAAAACCGTCAGTTGAGCTTCGTTCTCAAAACGAGCAGCATCTCATGTCACGAGTGCCCTTGCGCTCAAACCAGAAGTTAAACAAAACTTCACTTGCCCCTTGGCAATTAATTAAATAAATAATTAAAAACTTACTACAGTCCACTCTCTTACTGCTCCCGACATATGGTCCTAAGCGACCGGAGCACAGTGTAAATGAGTAATTTAACAGCTTTAAATCGCCAACGCGGCGTGTTAAAAACAAAGCTTAACAAAATAACAAAATTCGTTAGTGAATACGTACTCTCAGAAGAAAAAGATCAACAACAAAAGAAAGAACATCAGTTACGATTGGAAGCTAAACGAATCTCAATCTCAGAACTCAAAACGTCATTGCGTGAACTCATATACGCCTATACACAGCTTCCAGAAGATGTGGAATTAAGGGATTCTTTGGATATAACGTCTCAACTCGAAGATGAACTGGAAGAATCAGAGGTAAAGCTTAATATATTTATATCTAAATTAGATTGTTCTAATGTTAAAAAAGATAATTTGACTGTCACGACTAACTTTAAAATACCTGACTTACCTCTACCTAGTTTCTCAGGAAAATATGATGAGTTTCAAAATTTTAAAACTCAATTTATGTCAATTATAGGCAATAATAAAAATCTAAATTCAACTCAGCAGCTATGCTATTTAAAGGGCTGTCTAAAGGGTGAAGCCAAAAGGCTCGAGTCAGCACAAGATACTTATGAATCTCTTTGGTCTTCTTTAGAAGAAAGATACGAAAACAAACGGGCAGTTATTGATTGTCATATTATTAAATTATTAAATTTATCAAAGGTACCAGACTCTCCTAACCATTTAATGCAATTAATTGATAATACTAAATGTAATTTGCGTGCATTAAAATTACTCGAGTTTGAATCAAACGAGCTGTCAGATGCTTTAATAATGCATATACTGTTTCAAAAACTGGATCCTGAAATAAAAAAATGTTTCGAAATGAAATTAATTAAAAATGAAATTCCTAAACTAGATAACTTTTTAAGTTTTTTGGAAGAAAGAGCTAGAATTCTTCAAAATACTTTTCTGCCTAAAGAAAATAGATAGATTCCGTACAGTTGGAAAACTGGCGCTAAGCCAAATAATGAAAAATCATTTTTAACTAAAGCAAAACATGGAAAAAGCTGCGTGCTAGGATGTGCGGATAAACACTCGTTATATAGATGCGAGAAATTCAAACTAATGGATGTGACAAAAAGAACAGAAATTGTAAAAAATAACGACTTATGTTTTTCATGTTTAAATAATCATTTACCTAATCCCTGTGTATCAAAGTACAGCTGTTTTGCTTGTAATAGCAAACAACACAGCACTCTATTACATCCAATTAATCAAAATAACAAAACAAATCGACCTTTTGAGGAGGAAGACGGACGCCAAAATTCTTCCCCCCCCCCCCTCTCTTGATAATCAAACATTTTTCGCGAAGGAAAATAAAACAGATAAATCTTGTGTGATTTTAAATACAGCTGCAATATATTTGAAGGATTGTTCTGGGGAATTTAAACCATTAATTGCAGCATTAGACAGTTGTTCTAGCTCACATTTAATAAGTGCATATGCTGCAAACGTGTTGGGATTGCGTAAACAAAAAACTCATATTCCGATCTCCGGACTTAACGATTTATGCTTAAACGCTAAATCATTTATTAGTACAGAATTAACGAATGAAAGCAAAACTAAATCTTATCAGTTAGATATGGTAGTTGTCCCGAAAATTGCCGAACTTCCCCCTTCATATGTGAATGCGTCGAAATTAAAATTGCCGGCGAATATAATTTTAGCGGATAATAACTGGAACAAACCGAAACGTGTACACGCGATTATTGGAGCAGAGTTATTTTATGAATTAATAGGATCAAATAAAATTAAAATTGATGATTCTCAATTAATGTTAGTAGAAACATTTTTTGGACATGTTATATCAGGTGCTGTTTACAATTCGATCTCGAATTTAAAGGAATCTTCTGATTCTTGTTTCTTGATAACAGAATCTAAGAAATTAGAAAAAGAAATAAGCTCCTTTTGGGAATTAGATCAGGTAAGTGAATTAAAACCCTTAGTTAGTGAGGAGTTAAATTACTGTGATGAACATTTTTTAAAAACTCATTACCGAAAACCGGACGGTAGGTACGTAGTTGAATTACCCTTTAAATCTCAAATGTTAGATAATTCTTTGGGAGATTCAAAACAAATTGCCACTAAAAGATTAAATCAGTTATGGAAACGTTTAGAACGAGATCCCAAATTAAGGGAATTATACATAGAATTTCTAAGAGAATACGCTACATTGGGACACATGGAGGAAATGTCTGATGACACAAATCCTGATGCAGGATATTTTTTCCCTCATCACGGTGTTTTGCGACCGTCAAGTACCACAACTAAATTAAGAGTTGTTTTTGATGGGAGTTGTAAAACTAGTAATGGAAAGTCTCTAAACGATTTATTGTTTAAAGGAGGGTTAATACAGGATGATCTTTTTGCGATTATGATCCGTTTTAGGAAAAATATTTTCGCATTTACTGTTGATGTAAATAAAATGTTTCGACAAATAGAAGTAAATCCGTTGCATACTAGATATCAAAAAATATTGTGGAGAGAGGGGAGGGAAAAACCGGACAGAATCTATACCCTGAAAACAGTTACATATGGCTGTGCAAGTAGTCCATTCCTCGCCACTAGAGTTCTCCAGCAGTTAGCAACAGATGAAGCAACTAATTTTCCATTAGCAGCTAAGGTCGTAATGAGCGATATGTACATCGATGATTGCCTTTCTGGGTCTTCAGACATTGCGGAATTTAACGAAATTAAAGAACAATTGACAGATCTCTTCAAAAGAGGCCAGATGTCTTTACATAAATGGCAATCTAATGTTGTTGAAGAAATAACCCCTGATTCTCAAATTTTTCCGTTTAACCAAAATTCTGAAAATACTTCATCTAAAACTCTCGGAATACTTTGGGACTGCAGTAGTGACACTTTTAAATTTACGGTGATTGTCAACAGAAGTGCTAACTATACAAAACGCGAAGTTTTAAGTCAAATTGCCAGACTCTTCGACCCTTTAGGGTTACTAGGGCCGGTAATTTGCCGTGCTAAAATCTTTATGCAAAAACTGTGGTTACTAAAGTGTGACTGGAATGATAACATTCCACTTCCTGTTGCTCAAGCATGGGACAAGTTCCTTAATTCACTTGTTTTGATAGAATCATTCAATATACCTAGATGCATTCTCATTAAAGATGTATCAACTATAATCTTGCACGGCTTTGCTGATGCTAGTGAAAGGGCTTACGGAGCGTCTCTTTATCTCCAATCAGTATCGAACTCTTGTTCTCCTGCTTCTCATCTCATTTGCAGCAAAAGCAGAGTTGCCCCAATTAAAACTCTCAGCATCCCACGACTTGAACTGTCAGCATGTTTGTTATTGTGCCAACTTACTCAAAGAGTAGTAAACGCACTAAAGCTTAATTTTGACAAGGTCATACTTTGGTCAGACTCCACCATTTCCTTAGCCTGGATAGAAACTTCACCTCATCTCCTTAAAACCTTTGTGGGCAATCGAGTCTCTCAGATTCAAGAACTGTCAAAAAACTATGAGTGGAGATACGTTCCTTCAAAACTTAATCCATCTGATGCGTTATCCAGAGGTCAAGATGCTACGTCCCTTTCAACCAACAAACTGTGGTGGGAAGGCCCGGATTTCCTGTAAAGGGACATTAGTGAACTTTTTCCTCAAAATGACTCTCACAAAAATGATGAACTCTTTTTAAAGGAACTAAAGTCAGTTCTGGTCTTAACTTCAGTTATAAAAAATGACTTTATTAACTCTTTTCTTAATATTTCAAACAGTTATGTGAAACTAATAAGAGTATTAGCGTTTATTTTCAGGTTTTTTAACAACTGCAAGAATAATGTTAAACTTAAAAATCACTTAATGTTGGAGGAAATAAAATTTGCCAGAAATGTATTGCTGAAAAAGATTCAAGGTGAGTATTTCTCAACAGAAATTTCGGCATTGAAAAAGGGCATGTCTATCCCTATAAAAAGTAAGTTAAGGTTCTTAAATCCATTTCTAGATCAAGATGATCTATTAAGAGTAGGTGGTCGCTTACCCAACTCAAATTTAAGCTATGACCGATCTCACCAAATTATTTTACCCCCAGGTAGTAAATTAACAGAAATCATCTTTATTTACTATCATAAAAGAGACTTACATGTTGGTCCTCAAGGACTATTGAATACTGTAAGACAATTATTTTGGCCTATTAACGGAAGAAACATTGCTCGTCAAGTTGTTCACGATTGTGTTCAATGTTTCAAAATAAAACCTACAATTGTCAATCAAATCATGGGTAATTTACCCCCTGAGAGAGTAATCCAAAGTCCAACCTTTTCTAATGCAGGACTTGATCTATGTGGTCCATTTTTGATTAAATATCGCAACCAAAGAAAGGGAATGTTTAATAAGGTTTATGTAGCAATTTTCATATGCATGGTGACAAAAGCAGTGCATTTAGAGTTGCTTTCTGATTTAACTTCTAATGCATTAATTGCAACTCTAAAAAGATTCTTTGCTCGCAGAGGCAAAAGTAGTACAATCTCATGTGACAATGCATCCAACTTTGTTGGAGCATCTAGAGAATTGAAAAAATTATTAAATTCTATAGATAAGAATAATGATGATGTATCAAAATTCCTGTCATCCGAGCAAGTTCTCTGGAAATTTCTACCCCCTCGTTCACCAAATTTTGGAGGTCTCTGGGAGAGAGGTGTCGGACAGTTCAAATATCACCTAAAAAGATCTATTGGTGTTATGAAATTAACTTTAGAAGAATTTTTGACAATTACTACCCAAGTTGAAGGTATTCTTAATTCTCGCCCTCTTTCCCCACTGTCCTCTGATCTAGAAGACTATGAAGTTTTGACCCCAGGTCATTTCCTTATTGGAAGACCAATCAATGCTCTACCTGAGCCAAATTTGATAAATGAAAAGGAAAACTTGCTCGACCGATGGCAGAAAACTCAAAAAATCGTGCAACTCATATGGAAAAATTGGACCAATTCCTATTTAAGTCATTTACAGCAGAGGTCCAAATGGCTCTTTAAAAAAGAAAACGTTGCACCAGGTATGATGGTTCTTGTAAAGGATGGTGACCTACCAGTTTGTAAATGGATAATAGGTCGAATTTCAGAAATAATAAAAGGAAATGATGATAATGTCAGAGTTGTAGTAGTTCGTACTCCATCTGGACTTTACAAAAGAAGTATTTCTAACATATGTATTTTACCTATTGTAGATAACGATAATATCAATTAGTCTTAGCAGTTATCTATTGAATTTATTATTTCTTATCATTGTATTATATATTAGTGCATAATGTGTAGCCATTAATTAATAATTCATTGTATGTTATTGTATATTCATTTGTTGTATCTCATTGAACTATTAGAATACTTCAATGGGGGCCGGTATGTGCGCTCCCGAAGTTTGCTTAATAGATCAGCGCCACCTAGCTGATAAATTGTAAAACCGTCAGTTGAGCTTCGTTCTCAAAACGAGCAGCATCTCATGTCACGAGTGCCCTTGCGCTC
Organism: Maratus michaelseni; assembly: GCA_963931845.1. Lineage (NCBI taxonomy): Eukaryota > Metazoa > Arthropoda > Arachnida > Araneae > Salticidae > Maratus > Maratus michaelseni. The sequence continues at coordinate 348,001,300 of OZ007592.1, forward strand.
AAACCAGAAGTTAAACAAAACTTCACTTGCCCCTTGGCAATTAATTAAATAAATAATTAAAAACTTACTACAGTCCACTCTCTTACTGCTCCCGACAGCCGTTAAAATACAAAAGTGCTTTGTGTAAAAAATGGTATATAGTTTGACAATGAACTAATGATTCGTAAAGGCACATTTTAAATTCTAATGTCACAAGCAATTCTTTTTCTTTTCTTTTCTTTTTTTTTTAGAAACTTTTTTTTAAATATTTACTTTTAAATAATTTACGATAAAATTTAAATAATGACCATCAAATTATGGCTAGATTTCTCTAAAAAATTCAAATTTAATACATTTATCATGATAAGCAATTTCTTTAGAATAAAGGATACAAAACATTATTTAGAGGGAATATAATCAAACATTTTTCGTGTTGTTATTGTTTGATCTAAAAGAAGTATAGCCTATCTAAGGTTTATTTGCTTACAACAATAGACATCCAATTATCCAACACCCACAGAACGAGCATTATGTCGCTTAATATATAATCGTGGGATAACCAGAAGACATATTAAAAACGGCACTGTTAACTGTACAAATATCCAACTGTAATTAAAAATACTACAAGTAACATAAACAACTGTTGTAGAAAAAAAATGATAAGAATAAAAACGAGTCAAATGTAATAAAACAAAAGTGTAATTACAATTTTACATTTTAGAAATTATAAGTAACTATGAGCAAGATTTAAAGCAAATGTTATACAGAAAGATGGTCGGTTAACACAGTGTGTCGAATAGTCGAAGTGTTGGATAATAAACGGCTTACTGCATATATTCTTGAAATATATATATTTTTTTATGATTTATATTATTTGTTTATGATATTTGCTGTTTTATAAACAAATATTTTGCGTAAATAAATAACAAAAAATATACTTTATGGAAAATAATTGAGGAAATGCTCCAAACATGGGCTACCACTTTCATTTTAGTGCCTACCGAATTTACCTGCTTATTCAAAATAAATAATTTTGGTGTTACATACTTCTAAACACAGTCCTGAAGGTGATATGAGGGTTCAAAACGCTAATAACCCCCAGTCTTAGTTTTCCATACCATTTTATTCCAGAGTAAGTGAAAATGGCAAGGGGTGGTCCAAATGCGGGACACTTAGTAATCCATCTCGCAGTAAATCAAAAATCACCATATTTGGTTCAAAAACCTATTATTCTTGAAACTTTCTGTATAGAAAAAACATTTTCATCATTTTGTGCTTACAGATTTTGTTGTCACAGATGTATACCACTTTTTCCATTCGAGTACTTTCTGTATGTGTCCAACTCCAGCATTTATATCACTGCACCAAAATTTCTCCTCTAACTCCATCTGAAAAGACTCCATCTCAGAAAATGCATGCTGTATTGTCGTCTATAGATTTATTTCCCAGATAGAACCACCAACTCGTCACCGTCACTGTCGTCGGTAGGATAGCCCGTATTTTACCTTCCAAGATTACAAGCTGATGGTCTCAGCAGCCATTAAAAAACAAACAAATCGATCAAAACATGTGCTCTATAAGAAGCTCAGAACATCTACTTTGAGATGAGAGGGAAACCAGTAGCTTTACTGAAAAACTAAGGAAAGGACAAATTAAATTCTACATAGTTTGAAAAGTTTTGGATTCCTAAAAAGTACGTTTTCTGATGAAAAGCATTCATACCAACCCACCAGGGTGAAGGAACAAGTCCATTTGCTCACCACTCTTACTCCATTTCTTGCTGTTCCGTTCGGTACCATTCCCACAACCGTGCACAAAACCCTTCTAGCACTTTCAGTAAGTAGTCGGTATTTAGACCCTATCCCGCTTATCGACCATTTTTCTTAATTTATATAGTGAAATAAAAGTAGCAAGATTTATTTGTTGCGGAATTTAATAAAGTTTTCTAAAAGACATTATTTTATATAAAAATCTGAAATTAATTTATTTTTAAAAATTCTATTTATAAATTAATATTTTTTTCATTCTGTGTAAACTGTCTCTATATAAGTTGTTATTTAACTATTAAGTCATTTCCTAAAAACTAATGCTTTTAAAAATGATTCTCTATCAGTTTTGAAATACATTTATGTTTAAATGCAAAATAATGTCATCAATATTTGAACAGAATCAGAATTACATTTATGCAAATATATTTACAATATTTTCTGAAACTTAAAATTTGAGTATAAACACATCAGAGTACGAAAGAATAATATATACTGAATTTCACACAACTGCACCAAACGAATCATACATTAGCTACATGTAAATATTGTTGAATAGGTTGAGGGGAGAGTAAATCCATCTCTTCAGTAAAATTTAAATTATTTTTAAAGTTACCTACCATATATGTTACTTATTTCTTCTTTATATGTATTAGACTTAATTAAGTATATATTTTTTTTAATTGATATTCCTTTATGGTCACCATGTATATGCACAATTCAATGTACGTAATATGGTCATTAAAGTGTTTGTTTAAATTCAGTTGTTAAGAAACATTATATGATATGAAATAAAATAAATGTAACTTAAAGAGATAATTTATTAAATAATTTGTTAGTTACAAACATAAACTCTGAACAAACTCTAAAGTATTTATTTGCTTTTAGTTCAGAAAAAAAATTCAATAAAATAAAATTTTCGAATGCGTAGAGGTTTTATTGCTGGTGATACAACGGTACAATTCTATAAGGGCTATCGAGGGATTTGCTGTTTATTCCCCAATCTAATACACATAGAATTTAAAAACAAGGATAAAGTTGGAATAAGAAAATTCCTTTTGAAAAATGCATCGGATTTTGCATAATCCATGTAAACTGAAAAATAAAAAGTGGTCTTATATCTTAAAGCTTCCTTGATACAAAACGCTACAAATTATCGAAGTGAAATCTTATGTTTTAAAATGGAACTTTAAGAATATTCATATTTTACAAATGTATATTGTAAAAATTAAAACGCCACAAAACAAATTTCAACAAAAAGTCTTTTCCTTACATATTTTAAAAGAGACAAAATCCCGAAACATTAGAAGTTTTTTAGTTTAGCATATCTAAAACTCAAAAACAGTATTCCAGCAACTTTGTGATTCCATGAAACAGAATAAAAATGTCAATAAAATAGTAGTTAAGGAAAATCAAAATGATTTGACAGAAAGAAAAAATAAAGAACGTCTAACCGTTTCCTAAATTATACTATATTCTTCTTGTTTAAGTCAAATGCAATTTAGATTTTTTTTAATAGCATGAACTACATTTGAACATTACTGAACATTCTATATATTTTGAAGGATGAAACTTTCTTTAACAATATCATACATTCATAAATCATAGATTTAAAATGCTAATGATTCTTCAACTTAATTTTTTTTATGATATTGTCCCGGATATTTGGCAATCCGTATGACTGCTATTTAGATAATTGGAATTTTATTGCACCTATAATAATTGCCTTCTAACAATAATATTACCAACAACCTTTAATAATTTATTAGTTAGCTATAATAGGAACTTTAAATATCAGATTTCATAAAATATTTGCTTTTTCAATTCATTATGAAGGATATTGGATTCCATTAATTAATTATAGCTAGTGTCTGGTCGATTTTAGGTACTGCGGCCATATTTTCCATTCGAAGACGACACCAACAGAGGTCTCTGTTTATACTAAAATTCGATGCACTACGAACGTTCAAGCCTAAGTTGTTATTGGACACCAACACTTCTTTCCTTAGTGCCTTAACCAGCAAAATGCAAGAAGGTGAGCACAAACTAAAGATGCACAAGGTTCTAAAATACAATAGGAATTGTTTACAGTATTTTCAAATAAAAAAGAAAGGAAATTCATGCATCAAGCACAGAATATGAAATACTTTCCAACACTTCCAGAATATTTTAACAAAACATCGCTGTTTGATAAGGTAAATAAAATACCTAAATAAACATTTTACAAAATGCATAACACATTTGAAAACCACATTTCAGCAATTACCGTCCATGGACGGAAAAGTACTCCAGTTCATGTGTGCAGCCCTGTATTTGATCAATAGATTTGTATATATATTTCATAGTATGCTAAGATTTAATTTAGTAATAAAACGCTTAATAGGTTGAACATTCACCTTCAACAATTTCTACCAATAAACGAAAACATACATGAATTATTTTATACAGTCCTGTATATTATCTACATATATTTATACACGCCACCACTAAAATCTAAATCAGGCTAAAACACGCTGAAAACTATTGAAATCACACTTTAAAAAAATATCATTCGTAGGCAGCCCTGTATCCAGTTCTTTGTGTGGCTGTGTATGTGATTTTATTTATATTTTACAAACATCACTTAGTATACTAAATATAGTTCAGCTTGACAATGCATAGGTCAATTATATACCACCTTTAAGTAATTCACGCTCATATTCCGTAATGCTTACAAATTCGATTGTTTAGACGCATATATGATCTATAGCATTTTTACAGACCACGATGAACAACTTTAGTTAAAATTAAAAATGCATACCATAACTGAAAACGCACTTCCAGCAATTATCCCTAGTAGTACGTAGTATACTGTACCTAAAATCTTTTGTGTTTTCCTGTAAATGAGCGTAGTAAATGCATATTAGTAGAAATATGTTTGAAATGGTGTAACATCATTAAAATGCACTTGAAACGATTTTTTTCGATTGGCCGTAATATAACGGAATAATTTGACTGTCCCTGTAAAAGAACTATGACTGCTCTACACACTTCATTTTCCATAGCAATTGTTCTATAGTAAACGTTAATAACGTACAAAAATTATAGGGTAATCCGAGTATATTTATGAGAGTTAGAGACGGACAGGCAAATCGAAGTCATAAACACTTTTCAACTATATTGCAAAGTGTTAAAAAGAACCCAATGTTACATAAAGATGATTAAAATAATATTAATCATCCCTATCTTATTTAATTAACGTCGATGTTGAACATAATTTTTTGTTCAATTTCCAGAATTTTATTAATGTAGTTACGAAGGAAAACGAATATTACAAACCAAAAATTAAAAATGTTAAAGGCAGAAACTATTAACAGTCACCGTAAAAAAAAATGGAGAGAGAAAAAAACACAATTCTTTTAAAGTAATGAATATTTATTGTTTAGAATTAAGCACACACAGAGTTGACATTATAATAGCTAAAACTAAACAAGTGTTCTGATTTTACGCAATTAACTACAATTCTTAATATTATACTAGCTATTTAACCCGTTCTACGAACGGGAGTTCATGAATTTAATTCTAAAACCAAAATTAAAAATGAAAATAAGTACAAGCAAACTAAAGTTTATGAATATAAAAATTTTATCTGTCTATTAAAAATCAGTATTTACACAACCAATTGAAACAAGTATGTACACAAAAAATCAGTTATGAAGCAGTTTTTACTAATCATAAAAATCTTTAATATAAGTTATTATGCAGTTTTTTAACTAGCTGACACGCCCGGCGTTGCCCGGGCACGTGTAATAAACTTAAATCTCTTAAAAAACGAAACTCTGGCCCGGGTCTCGAATGGCTTCTGCACCGTATACCGGGCATGCTCGTACGCTCCAGAAAGTATTTTGTTTCCATCTTCCACCACCAGAGGTGCATTCTGTTCTAAACAAACCTCTTTCCGAACGAACAACTGCCACAGGTTCCAGCTGCCTACGGAACCGTATAGAAGACGTGCTACAAAAGTGAGCTGATTTGGAGAAGATGAGAACATTATTACCCGAGTTATTGAAATAAGGCACAGTTAGAGAAAATACCCTTGAAGGTATGCCGGGGGGGGGGGTGTTCAAGTCTCCTTCAGAAAACGACTAATTACGAGGACCACTATGCATCTTTAAAAGTTCGTTCGTTTGGTTAAGCTAGGAACTTAATTACAAATTTGGCTTAAACTAATATTTGGAAATAGTGGTAACCGCTACTCAGAAATTTACTTTAAAGTTATAAAGGGTGACTATTAAATTAATTATAATGTTTGTAATCAGTTGCGTTGAAATCGGAAAGATGGTTGCTGAATTATGGAAATGGGGCATAGTTAGAGAAAAAAACTCGAAGGAGGTGGTCAGGGAGGAGGGGATGTTCAAGTGTCCTTCAGAAAATGACTAATTAAGAGGATTACTATGCATCTTAAAAATTTGTTCGTTTAGTTAAGCTAGGAGCTTAATTAAAAATTTGTCTTACACTGTTATTCGGAAATAGTGGTACCCGCTACTCATAAATTTATTTTAATGATACAGACGTTGATTATTAAGTTAAATATGATGTTTGGAATTAGATGCGCTGAAATCGGAAAATTAGTTGCTGAGATATGGAAACAGGGTACAGTTAGACAAAAAGACTTGAGAGAGAGGCCGGAGAGGGAGCGGATGTTCAAGTGCCTTTCAGCAAATGATAAATTAAGATAACCACTACATGCATCTTTAAAGATTGATTCATTTGGTTATGCTAGGAACATAATTTGAAATTTGGATTAGATTATTACTCGGAAATACTGGTAACTGTGTTCTAGAAATACACCCTGAAGCTGTTACTTTTGTGATAATTAAGCAAAATGTAACTGGTTTGGAGAAGTTTGGAACATAATTATCTGAGTTCTGGAAATAAAGCAAAGTTATAGAAAAAAACCTTGAGGGAGGGGCCGCGAGGAGACGCGCGATCAAGTGCTCAACATCAAATCACTAACTTTGACTGTTGGTATGCATCAACTGAATATGGGCTCTTTATTTTTATTGGGAACATAAATTTAATTTCTACAAAAACTGTTATTCTAAAATAGCGGTATTATCTATATGAAACAGCAATTAAATGCTATGGGTGAAGCTAAAAATGTTAAATTTGTTAAATGTAATTAGTTCTGTTGATATCAGAGCAGTAAATTTGGATTTAATAATAAAGAGGGTCAATTTTAATAGTGGAGAAGATTAGTGTTAACTCTGTGTGTTGAAGCCTAAATAAGGCAAATTACTGTATTCGGAAGTGCAACCTAGAAGCACCGAACAGAAATTAGACACAAAATACTAAAAATGGTTTAATATTGTAATTGCATTTAATTCCATGTTTTTTTACGTTAACAGATGTCGTAAAATCTTCTTTCTTCACCTTAGTATGTAACATGCTTTCGAACGTACTCTATACTATATTTTGATTAATAGGAAAAAATCTATAAAGTGACATTAAATAAAATCAATCAAAACGGATAAAAATCATAGGTTTGAATATTACTTGAAATTTGTAAGCAGATAAATTATTTATCTTTCTTTATAATTTGCGTGCGTTTTCGATCCGTTCTCTCATATCATTCCGAACCCCATCTTCCATCTAATATGAGGTTGTAATATGGAACAACTTTCAGAAAACTGTATATATTATATTTCTGAGTCTTTTTTAACATTTAAACATCACATAAAATTTATAGAGCCTATGAAATATAATAGATGCCAGACGCATTTTCATTTCAAAAATGCAATTTGAAAATCTGCCTCTGACCATTTTCTTTTCTGTCTCGCACAAGCTTTCCTCAAATATTTTCTGCTCATGGATCTACACAAGCACGTGACCAAAAATATGCTTTTTTATCCTATACTATGTATAAATGTATCTAAAAAACTATTTTATAGTTATTATTAAAAAAAACAAACATATGCCAATAAATCTCATATGATATTATTTTTGCGCCTTTATAATAAATACGTAACTTTACTAAAAATTTATTTTTACAGTTAACAGTTTACAAGTTTACAGCTACAAGTTTACAGTTCTAAGTTTACAGTTAAAAATTAGTGGTATCCAAAAGCCTTGAGTAACAAAACAAGCAAACTCTTTTCACCCGAGTAGCGTTCGGACACAACGGTTAAGAGGTTAATTGAAGCAGAATATGAAGAAAGTTCGAGGACACGATTTATGTAAATGTAAAAGACTACGATTTTCTTGTCGTCTGTGGGATTGGAGAGAGCATGAGGGTGGTTAGAAACTTAAAAGGTCAAAAAATGATAGCACGTCTTTTTTGCGCCTAAAGAAGAAAAAAAAAACTTCTTTCGAAAGGTCTTGTGCATTTCTTAAGTTTATGTTGTTATTAAGAAGTTTGTTCTTTTATTGTTTCACACCAGTTTGTTAACTATTTTAATAGAGATAGTATACAGTATAACTATATTTCTGAGCTAGATCTGAAAATTTTAAACAATATATATAAATTTTTTTTCTCTCTCTCTATTTTTTATAAGACGTTTGTTCAATTAAAATATATTTAACCGAAATCCTTTAATACCTATATTTAGTGTCAATTCCATATAATCATATATATGATGATTATAAATATATCCATTCAAATGACACTAATTTGTTTTCATTAAAATTACTTTTACCTCGAAAATGCATTATAGTACAGTTATTCGCGTAAAAATTAGAGTATTTATATACCTTTTAATCACCTATATAAATTAAGCATTGTTTTACACAAATTAATATGCTAAATTTGTTATAAAATTTGCTATTGTAAATTTCCTATTATTCATTTTCACTTGCTCTTACCTGTTTCCGTTTGCATTCGGTTTTCAGTGGCTGTTTCCCAAAATTCGCTACTAAGCGCACTTTTATCAGTTGCATTATATCGAGTGTAATTATTTTATTAGACTACTTCCTCTACAAAGTACTTTGATATAAAACAACAATTTTAGCAAGAAATATCCTATATATTATTTCTGTTGTCAACATTCCTTTTTCTAAGCAAATAAAAAACGCAGAACGATAAATGAGATACCATATGAAAGGATTTTGACATTTCGTTAAAACATGTATTTTGATTAAAAATTGCAAGTAATTAAAAATTAAATCGGGATTGTTTTCATAAACGACATGTAAGGTTTTCCTAAAATTAGTGTTGCCACAAAAATAAAATACAGCAACAATGATTATAAAAAAAATATTCAATAAAGATAAAATGGGACGCAGTTGCTGCACGGATTTATTTCACATTCTTGATTAAAAAGTAAAATTTAAATTCAAATACTCAATTTATTTTTTTATCCCATGTACTTTTTTAAAATCGAAACAGACCATCTCACCCTCTATTGCAGTTAAAATACGACTGATAATTTTTTTTTTCTTGCGTTTGCTATCTTCGGTCAGTTTTGACTGTAAATTTGATAGAATAAATGAGATGATATTTTGGCTTCACTAATGTTGTTTGCAGTTATATTTAGTCATTAATTTTTTTAGGAAGTTTAAACCTGCATCTAAAAAATATTAGATACTGATAAAAAGATATTAGACTGTAGTACGAAGTTCTTCGAACGGGTCCACTGGTATTTTTTATTTTTCTGAACATCATTACAGTGTCTACCTTCGATTCTAATTTGATTTTTATCCAATGATCTTATAAATATATATATAATACAAAAGCAATAACCATCTATACTTCAGAAACATCATTTCTCACCAGAACACCAAAGAGAGATCAAATGGGATAGAATTAGTAGTTGTGAGGATAATCACCTGAAAACACTGCGCTGCTCATGGCTTCTGTGTGCATACCGTTTACCTCACAGTGGTATGGACAATTATCCCGCTGGGAAGTTAGTAGGTGGCTAACGTGCTTGAAGTTTCTACCACTGCCCTACACTTCAAATTTGTGAGAAAACAATGAGGCCAAATGCCGAAGATACGATCCTGTAGAGCATCGTAAAATGGAAGCAGTAATCCGTAAGACTCGGATTGACTGATTTTACTCGAATCTGACCAGAAATGCTGTCAGGGTTGGGTCGGTTGACGCTATTATTTATTTATTTATTTTTCAAAGTTTCGGGTTCGGGTTGAATCATTTCATACGAAAGTCCTGACTATTTTTTTTTAACAAAAAACTATATATTTGAATAATTGTGAGTGTATAATGCCTTCATTTCTATTTAAAAAGAATGGTAAATTAATATTAGAGGTATAATTATAGACTATTTTTCCGTAATTGTTTTAAAACATGGATTAATGTTCTTTCACTTCGGGTTCGGGTTTGAATATTTCGTGTTCGGGTCAGGAATTTTACGCTTTTTTCTTACCACTACATTTTAATAATAATATTCATTTTATTTATTCCCGAAATTCAACAAGTAATAATTTTTTTTTAAATAGTGGTAAAATACTGGTAAAAAATGTAAAATTTGGTATGTATGTATCGTCCACCACATTCGGGACTTGTTCTGACGTTACAACTCATCAACGTCTAATAATACAAATACAAAAACGGAATCTAGATTTCAAAATATTTTAAGACAAAGTTGGCTTAAAATTTTTATGGAAAAAAATTGTAAGAATTAACTTCTAATCGTTATTATTGTATCTTTATATTTTCAGTAAGAAATTTCGTTTACGAAATAACGGATTTCCCAATATCAGTATTTAAAAAAATATCTTACTTTTGATACATTTGCATGAATTATTCTTTTTAATAAAATAAAAACAACTTTTATTAAAAAGAATTAATTACATAAGAAAAAAAATCTTTTTAAAAATCCATTTCCCTAACCAAATAATTCGGTTTTTAGGAAATAATCCGAAAATATCTACGTCCCGTTTAAAAAATTAAAAGAAAAACCTGTTTTACGATATATTTTTTTCATCATAAAACTAAACTTGTAAATACGATTAATAAAATATGCAGTTTTGTTCAGAAAAAAACTTTTCTGTATGAAAAGAAAAAAAGTACTTATACAGTTTAAAAATAACTTATTGTTCAGTTTTGTCTTTTTTTAAAAAACTGCGATACGCATATTTAAAATTGCGACAGCAACTGTTTGTTCGAAATCACAATGGAAAAGTAGATAAATTCTGTTTTTTTTAAAGCCAAATAATAGACTCATGATTAATGCTGTTAACTCAAAATTCAAAATACTTATCAGAAATTCTACATTTTTCATATTACGTGCTGTTTCTTTTTTGAATTATATTAAATGGTACGTCAATAACTTAGCTTTTACAATGTCAATTTTTTCTATATTCTTTCTTTCAGTATTTAATGGTAAAATTGATTTTAATTTTAAATTTTGGATTGTAACAAAAACATTGATAGGTTAAATAATCTCTAAAGATTTTATATCGAAAGAGGTTGATGCTATAAATGAGAAGATATTATTTAAACCTTAGGTCACTAGCAGGTGATCAGCAGAAAAATTCTGACCTTTGCATTTTTTTCTTCATACAAAAATTTTAATATTCTAATAAATTCTTATATTTATGGAATTTTAGATTTTATAAGTTTAGTTTTACATTTTAAATCATAACAGTTATTGGTAATTATGTTAATAGATGTAATTTGGTATCTATTTGCAATTTTTTTTCCCCATATCAAGTTTCTATTTTTGGCTTTGCATAAAACACCAAATGTTGACATACCTGACAACTACGCAGCATCGACATATATTCCAAAACATGGATATAACCTCACATAATAAAATACAGATCAAAACGTAAACTCGTATTACGAGACATATATTTAATTTAGAAAACCACCGTTTTTAACCCGTTCGTAATTATATAAATACGTAGAACCTATAGTCGTCGTCTTGTCTGTCCGTCCATCCGCATATAATAGTGCAAAAACTACTCAACCGAGTGGTTTGAAATTTAATATATATAATCGTTGCAGATTTTTCTTGAGTCATTTCAAATTTTATGAAAATCGAATCAAACCTAAAATATATTAATAAAAGTTTTATTTTTTATGTTTTATTTTATCAAATCCTATCATACGTAATCTTTATAATAAAAGCGCAAGTCATGTGACTGAGGAAAACAAATCGGGCTAACCACTTCTTTTTTCATATGCCAAGCGGCCATATTTTTATTCAAAATTACTTTTTCGAATAAAATTGCATGAAAGTTACATTTTCAGAAAGGTCATTCATTTTTTTTTTATTAACACTTTCCAACCTAGTTGAAAAGTGTTTATGACTTCGGTTTGTCTGGCCGTCTGGCCGTCTGGCCGTCTGGCCGTCTGGCCGTCTGCCGTCTGCCGTCTGCCGTCTGTCCGTGCTCTAACTCCCGTAAATATGCTCGGATTGCCCTGCAAATTTTATATGTTATAATCGTTATCTATAGCATGTTCCCTATTTCAACGGAAGTGTGTAGCACTTATAGTTTTTTTACAGGGACACTCAAAAGAATTCCGTTACATTGCGGTCTATGGGGAAAAATCATTTGCGGTTTATTTAAATAATGTTTCAATACTTTAAACGCATTGAAATTTATATATATCACTAAGGTGCATTAGAAGAAGCTTAATATGGAATAGGGTGTGCATAGCACTTATACTTACTTTACAGGGACAGTCAAAAGAATTCCGTTACATTACGTCTATGGAGAAAAATCGTCTGCGGTTTATTTAAATAATGTTTCACTATTTTAAACGCATTGAAATTTATATAAGGTTCATTACAAGAGACTTACTACAGAATATTGTGTGTATAGCAGTCATCGTTCATTTACAGGGACACACAAAAGAATTCTCTACTGTATGTCAACAATAATTCCTGGAAGTGCGTTTTAAGTTACTGAATGCGATTTTAATTTTAAATCGCTTTTTGTATATTACGTGGTGTGTATAAATTCTGTAGATCCTATACAGGGAAGTACAAAAGTTCGGGAACACATTTCCGTATTATTTAACTCCAGACGGAGAATTTTAAACTGTGCTACGTGTTTCCTAACTGAACTAAAATTTAGCATCCTATGTAGTATATATACAAATCTATAGATCCTATACAGGGCTGAATAAAGTATTCGGATTACTTAGATGTTATCTTTTAGCTTATAAAAGAGTATGATTCGTAAAATTATTTTGGAAGCGTTGGAAAGTGTTACATAATCTATGCTTGACGCATGATTTTTCGTTCTTGTTGAGAGATGAGGTACATTAAAAAATGTATAGATTCTGAGATAACTTCAGTGGAAATTATGTTAAAAGCCGAATATCTCATTCCATTAAAGTAAATAAGCACAAGAGATTCGGTCATCGTGAGTCAGAAAAGAAAATACTAAATATTGAGATTTTCTTATAATAAAAATTGAGACTGCAATAAGTAAAAAAAATCATTCAATTAATATTTTTAGTTGAATTTTTCCTACATTAATTCAAATATAATAGGATGTAAATTACAAGCTTAAAATTATTTCACTTCATTAGTTGAGTAAGCTGGACTGACAACACCATCTATTGTCTTACATGTGTAGGAATCGCTTACACAATATAACAATTCATGAAATTTTCAATACCTAATTAATTTAAAAGCAGCGAATTAAAAATAAAAGCATATTTCTAAAGGAACTTTCAAGTTATTTACCATCAAATCTTGACTGGTACCATCTAGTTTTTATATAAATGCATCTATCTGTGAATTCACACTCATGCCGTTTTTTAGAGCGCCACCCGCATATTGTGGTTTTCTTGTCGGTTACTGGATATGTAATTTTCTGAATGTAGTTTATTACTGAAACTAATATATTCTTAGGAATTATCTATCTTCTAAAGTTAATTTTTAATACAAAAAAATATATTTTTTTAATCGAGTTTTTTTTTTTTTCATGGATAGTACTAATTTTCTTTTAAATCGGTATCCAATAATTTTTTTATACGAATATTGTTTAATATTTGAATCGTTTTTCGTTTCCGTGATGTTAATTTTCTCTATTTTTTTCTAAAAATCCCTAACGTTTTATATTTTAAAAATAATTTATTTTCTATATCTCTTTCTGAACCTGGTATTCTGTTTATTTTATATGAACCCATATAAAAGTTATCTTATAAAAGGTTCCATGAAAAACAGATTGAAAAAATTTCTTTTCACTACATATAAGGTATTTCACATTTTACGTTTTTATTTTCTACCTAATGGCAAAATGATTAATAATTCAAAAACCTTATTTTAAAGACTTACAAAAAATGTTTAGATAAAAAAATAACATAAAAGATTAATTAAGGATGAAACAGATTAAAAGAACCGAAAGTAGAAATATATCCGGACTGCGGTGAAACTCTGTATGCAATTTTAATTAATTTAAGAGAGAAATGATTAATTAATTCAAATGGCATTCGGAGTTTCCTAATTATTCTGAATAGCGTAATGTGTATATTTAGCTATACATTATTATTTTTTTATTTTAATATTTTATAATTACTGCAGCAATGATCATTTTAATATGAAATTGCTAGTTATTATTCATTAAAAATAATACCAAACGTTTTTGATGTTATGAGACATCGAAACGTTTTTCGATATCTCAAAACATGGAAAATATATGTTTTTTTTTTTTTTTTTTTTTTTTTAGGTTTATAAACCCTTTATAAGATAATTTTTGTTTCTTTTATACTTCTATTAAACAATCGTGATCTATGTCGTAACCAGAATTATTAAGTTACATTCTCCTAAGTTAAATCAAACATATAGATTTTAGACGGTATCTATAAAAAAGTTCTTAGATCGCAAAAAAACAATATAACCTATGAATAGACTTATACCTGGAAATCAGATGTCTCATGCAACTTTCAAAATTTAGTGATTTTGAAAAGTATATAAACGAAAAAAGTTACTTTGCATTATATGGATACAGTTTCAGAAATCCGACTTGTCTTTAATCTTGCTATGAACAATTTCACCACAACATTTTAACAAAATGTTTCGCCATACTTAACCCCTTGAGGACGAGCGACACGTATACTTAACGCATAAAATGCTCAGAATTCTCGATTATTCCCACCAGTTAAGCTTTACTGCAAGCTTTGCCTTATTTAATGTTAGCATTTCTGCGATGCAATTAGGCGAAAATTTCTGTTTTGAAAAACCGGTGGTAAAAGATTAAAAATTCTGTGAAGGACGCTCGTCGCGAAGGGTACTAAGTATAGTGACTGCAAAATCTACGATTGAAGAATTAAATAGATATTTTATAATCTTAAATAGTGGGGCCAGACTTTTTCGATATACCGAGAAGTGAACAAACATTTTTTTTTTCTTTTAAGATGTAGTTCTTTAGTTTTCTTTCAATTATTAAAATGTTCTTTTTAGAAGGACAAATTGACCTCGATGCAACGGCTCTTTTTGCTGCAAATTGCTCGAGGATACAGGACAATCTCAACGGACGCACTCACAGTAATAACAGGTATTCCTCCCATAACAATAACACTCCAATATGAATACCAGAAAAACAGGATCACACACCTAGAACATGAACCAACGTGTGCAGCACTTTTTCCACAAATACAACTACAGAGGAAGGTTCCCAGTTGGAGAATACATCCCGCAGAAGAGACATCTCACTTACAGATAAACACAACCAGGCACGGTTTTGAACACAGCTACTCTCCCCGCTGTCCGACCATTTTCACTGACGGGTCACGCACGGAGACTGGCGTGGCAGCAGCATTCTGTGCCATGAAAGGCGAGGTCGTGACCCATAAGTGGGCCTGCAGAATCGGTGATAACAACACTGTCTTCCAGGCTGAGCTGTTCGCGATTCTGCGGGCATTGGAATGGATTGTCTCTAACCCAACAGTACAATTTTACAGGCTATATTCAGACAGCCTCTCCAGCCTACAAGCAATCTTTACTCACCGCACAAAACATCCCATTGTACTCCAAATAAAACTACTTTTAAAAGACCTTGCACGGCGAGTAGCCCTGGGCCATGTGAAGGCACACATTGGCATTGCTGGCAATGAATTAGCTGATAAATTGGCAAAAGAAGCTACGGGAAGCACAAATATTGATCTTTCCCTCCCTGTTCCCCCATCCTACATTAGAGGGTTTTTAAATTCTAAAATCATTCCTCAGTGGCAGGACCACTGGGATTACTCGGATAAAGGTCGACATACCCACAAATTGCTCCCTTTTGTCTCCCTAAACCTGCTTAACCTCGCCCCCCACACCTCAGCGTTCCTCACAGGACATGGTCCATTCCCTACTTACCTCAAATATTATAAACGTGCAGCCTCCAATGTGTGTCCATGTGGCCAGCGGGGCTTGCCTTCTCATTACTATTTTGACTGCCCACTGACCGTTGCCTGGCATCTCAGATCTCCCGTAATTCCCCCACCCTCTTGGCTAACCAATATTCTAACAAGACCAATCTTACTAAAAAAATTAAAAAATATTTTTAATTTCTTAATGGATTTATCGAACTTAACAAATTGAGTAACCAACTCTAGCTTTTATCAAATTTTTAACTAAACATATTAAATTCTTCACCACCAATCAGTACTGTAATTGATCTTCCTACCCTCCTTCTCCTGACTTTTCCTTATTTTGGCTGTACCTTGTCAGTGTTTGAGCACCTTGCTGTGCTCCCTTCGCAGTCTTTAGCAGCGGTCTCATCTCTCCAACGCAACAACTTGTGGCGCCATCTGTCGCGTGGGAACTGAGTTCTCAGATTCCGGCGCATCATTATTATCCAAGGACCGCCTTGGCCGCGAACTGTGTGTCATGACGCAGGAGCGTTAAGGACTGTTCACCTACAAGTTCTTCATCACTGCACCTGCCGCTGTCTGTCGCGAGGGAGTGCAGGCTCCAGCGGTTCAGGCTTTTTTCAGTTTCTTTTTTTTTTTTTTTTTTTTTTTTAGCTTTCTTGCCTGCCCCTTGTCGCGCTTAGGCTTGTCCTGGCAGTGCCGGCCTTTGGCCTAGTTTGTATTTTCTTTCTTTTCTTTTTTGTTGTTGTTTGGGCCGTTTGCGTGTGCGCTGGCGGTCTCGGCGTCGTGCCTTCCCTTCCGCCTGTGGCTGGAATCACCCAAAACGAATCCCCGCGTGCCGGGGAACATCCCGGGGGAGGTGCTAACGCTCTACGGCCTGGCTTTGCTGGGCCGAGTGGCCCCCCTTAGGCATTCAATGTTCTTTTTAAGAACTGTAGGAGAAAACATGGGTAGATATTTTGTTTCATTATATTCTGCCTAAGTTCGAAAAGAGGTGAAAAGAAACACATAGGATACTATTTTACAAATAAATTTCTCAATTCTAAAAAAGAAAAGCTAATGCTATTGTCGCGGCAGCCGCAATTGAATTTATTGTGACCTTCTCACTTTCTTAAGAATAAAAAAAATTAAAAAGCATGGAAACTTGTAGTTTTATACAGAAATGTATGATCAATACGCTGAAGCAGATATTTTTTAAATCGAAGAATAATTTAAGGAGTATTTGATGTTGAAATCGGTCAATTCAGTTAAAAAACATTATTGGATCAAAAACTAGGCAGAGCAATTTACTCGTCTTTTGCAGGCACATATTTGAATATAGTAAGGTGTCCAGTGTACAATAATTATTTTAATTTGTATAATGTTTTAAGTAGTGTTTTTTAATTTTTCATTTGAAATTTCATTATCTAAGTACAGATTTAATTCATAGACGTTTTTTACCATATGTTGCCAGGTTTAAAAAGCCCTAAAAATAATACTTACAAACATTTGTCTACTGAAAAATATATTTACACGTGGATATATATAAAAAGAGAATACTTTAAAATATGTAAGCTATTACATGCGAAAAGCATTTAATGGTGTAAATTACGTCTTATTTAAAACGATATATTTAAAGCGTCATATTTAAAACCATCTTCTTATAGCATTTCCCAACACTGTATTTTTAATTGAAATATATATTTTTCTAAAATTGATATTAAAACAGTAAAAACTTAATTTAAAATACCCGACGTTTCGACTTTATCATCAAAGTAATCTTCAGTTCATTGACCCTTGTTGAAAACACCCGGTGGACACTTACATAGTCGGATGCTTGGCTGAAATCAATCATTATGTCTAGCAAAAACTGAATGTTATATTACTATGATTATTATTATTATATATTCGTTTAAACAGTTAATCCAAACTTCTGGGACTAAATATGAAATTCTGTCATTACGGATTTCTTCATTACGCAAATTAATCTCAGTAAACTCTCTAAGAGCCTGGAAAGGATTTAGAATACCTTGAAATAATTTTAACTTTATCAAAATCAATCTCTGTAACATTTCCTTTTAAAAACATCCGGGATGAACCTGTGGAGTGTATGTTAGATTTTAAGCCATTTTTACGCTCTTGAATAAGTTCAAACAGTCGTCTCTTCGTAATACCTATGTACAGAGTGGCCAAGATAAAAGAAGCCCGGTATACAGTACAAATACTTGCTAATCTTTATTTAAAAGTAGTAAATACAGAATTTTATGAATAACAACACTTCCTGCGGACTATTGAATGTTCAGTATGTTGTTATTCATAATATTCTGTATTTACTACTTTAAAAAAAATAGTAAGTATTTGTACTTCGGTATACCGGGCCTCTTTTATCTTGGCCACTCTATAAAACATTGATTAGCCACTATTACGCTGCAAAGGAATCTTACTGAATGGATGATATGCAGGCGAAAATCATGGTCGATACCAATTTTGGCGATGTGGTTGAATTCATTTTCTAATTATTCTTCATAACAAACAATATGGGCTCTAAATGAAAGTGTTGAATGAAGAGATTTTATACCCCCCCCCCCCCCAATGAAGTCCAAGCTGTAATAAGGAAAACACTATCAATTTTTACAGGTTTTTCGAAACATCTGCGTTTAAATGAACTATTAGATTTAATAACCAGACCATCCAAGAAAGGAAGAAAATTATAAACTTCATTTTCTGTCGTAAATGAATAATGCCGTCTAACTTTTTCAACTATTCAAAGAACAGTTCTATATCTGCCCTTAATTCCCCCCAAACAACGAAGCATCATTAACATACCTTACCCACCGGTATAATCGAAAACGTAATCTTCCATTACATTACATTGAAAAATAATCTTATTTACATTTTTGCGAACCTTTACATTTTTTTTTATCGCTGGTAGTACTGTTTTATTTTTATAATTCGCAGAGATTCTTTGATTAAGTAAGGCAAAATTTCCTATTTAGTATTACTGGTAAGAAGAATAAAAACTTCTGAACATCTTATAAGTCACGTACACTTTGCCCAATGTCGGAAAGACTGATAAATGCCTTATTAAATATATAGTTTAACCCTTTTTATCCTGACAGTACTTATAAGTACCACTTTAACTCCTTCGCGACGAGCGTCTTTTACAGAATTTTTAATCTGTTACCACCGGTTTTTCAAAAAAGAATTTTTCACATAATTGAATCGCAAAAATGCTATGATTAGATAAGGAAAACTTTACAAAAAAAAAAAAAAAATAACTGGTGGGAATAATCGAGGATTCTGAGCATCTAAAAAGTAGCTGGAAAATTAATTCAGGATATAAAGGGTTAAAAGTCAGTGCCATTTATAACATTGATTTACACCAACCAGCATCTACACATTATGAGTGATTAACATCATGAGTGATTAACATCATGAGTGATTAACATCATGAGTGAAAAACATCATGAGTTATTAACATCAGCAAGAGCTTGATGACCAGATTTCACTCTTTACACAAACTTTAATAAATCACTGTTTTAATTTAGTTTCATACAGTTTTAATTTAATTTTTTATCAAAATTTCGTTACAGTTTTTCATTTTGGGATGTAGGATATAGTTCTCGTTTTACTTTTTGAAAAAAAAAAAAATGAAATTTTTGGTAACCTGGTTGATCCTTCCGCAATCCACCAAAATATCGCCCTCGACCCATAGTTTGGGAATCGCTTAGAAAGTGATTAATATAAAAAAAATCGATTTTTTATAATAAAAGAAATACTCAAAAATTAACACCAGAAAAAAGAAATAATGTTAAATATAAAAATTCAATGTTTGATTTTAAACATCTTTGTTATCATGCTTTTGCATCCATCAAGGTGCATCTGTGCATTTGGAAAGTTAGAGTTCCCAAAATATAACAGAAGACTGTTCACTAACTCTTGTTAGGGCGCTGCATGGTTTGAAATTAATGTTGCAGTTTTCGGACTACCTCTTATTCAATTACAAACAATTTTGTAGTTTTTAAAGTTTTAAATCTTCTTTTAACACTTTTTGGTTTTGACTGGTCGTATGTCTTGTGTCTGCCTGCCCGTGCTGTAAATCGCGTAAATATACATGAATCACCATAAATATAGCATGCGCAATTAAGTTTTACCATAGGACAATCCATATTGAAAATGGAGTATGTAATTGTTTTATATCATTTAAAGGAACACACAACGGAATTCCGTAACATTATGGTATATGAGGAAAATCATTTGCACTGCATATAACCTATTTCAAACATAATGAAAGTGATATGCATTATTGAGGCGCAATACAACATTCTTTTAGTGGAATGTGAAGTGCATGGCATTTATCAATCCTTTACTGGGACAAACAAAAGAATTTCGTTACATTATGGACATTGGCGAAAATTCATTAGGAGTGTATTTTAAATAAATTACACTATTCCAAAGATATAGAAATTAATGTGTGTTGGTAAGCTGCACTAAAAGATGGGGGTCTGAAGAATATGGAGCACATAGCATTTATCTGTTCATTTACAGTGGCACAAAAATGAATTTAGTTACAATACTGTGTATGACCTATAAAAATGTATTTTTAATTTTAAACAAATTTTAGAACATTACGTGGTGTGTATAAATTAAGTAGCTGGTACACAGTACTGCGCAACGTAGACAGAACGCTTCGTAGACAGAAAGAGCAGAAGCATTGGTCGAAATGTAAAATTAAATAATTATCTACAAATTTTGATTTTTTTTTGTATATTTTATTTTATTGACGAAACATCAACAAAGAGAAAATAGTAGTAACAGTATTGAAATTAGTTTTATTTAAATATAAAAAAAATCTTCCTTCTGTATAAAAAAAAAAAAAAAAAAAAGGAAAAATAGTTTTATTTTTTCCAGATAGGTAAATGTAAATGAAAATGCTGAAGCAGTTTTGCATAAAATATCTGTTAGATATAAATATCAAAGGAATGCAAATGCGTCTCGTAAAGGCAGAAGTCATTAAAATGGTTTTCAGAGCACATACGTTATTGACATCTTCAGAAAATAGATGATGCTTAGCAATCAGAAATTTTTTTACTCCGAAGTGGTGGGGAAGAAGACCAATACATGTCTTCAAAAGGACAAATTCTGATGCATTTTCAGTATTTAAAGTATTTTAAAAAGTCCTAGATAATATTTTTAAAGATTTTTTTTACTAGTAGATCTAAAATATATCACATATAATATTCTAAGACAAAAAATATTTTGCAATCTATGCGGCTCATTTATGCTGGTGTGGGAAAGTTTTGCATTTATTAGAATAAAAAGTTGCAAATTTGCTTTTCTGAACTTATATTTTTTAAGAATGGCTGAAATGCAGGAGAGTAAATTTTTTTCTGCCTTCAATTTCAAATTTTAAAAACACTTTATTAGGATGAGCGAAGCGAATCCTCTACTAGGCTACACAAATTACATTTTGTCGTACACTTTACAAAAAAAACAACTATTCAGTATTTTGACTTGAAATTAAAAATGAACATAAATTATGATCTGTAGATTTGCACAATATTATTTTTTTTACAGAATAAGATTAAAAAAATTATTAAATGAATTTATTGTACGTGTTTCCATTACGGACGCATTTTTGCAAATATAAAATGAAACACGTATATTTTCAGAAGAAAAAATAAATCATGGAGTTAGTAATTATAAGTAGAATCATGATTAATTAAATAAATCCGCCAAAATAGCTCGAAAACTGTTTTTTAAATTTAATTAACGAAAGAAATATTTTTGGACTTGATAGAAATAAAATATGATCTGTAGATTCTGACAATATTATTTTCTTATCGAATGATTTAAAAAATATATATATTATTTTGTTGAATATATTTTTTCATTATATGGATTCATTTTTGTAAACGATAATGAAACCTGCGTATTTCTTGCAGTACATAAAAATCATTGAGTCAATAAAAATGAATAAAGTCATGAATGATTAAGTACGTGAAATATTATCGTTGCATCAAAATTTCTCTTTTTTTAAATTATTTAAATAAGGAAAGGAATCTGTATATCTGCATTTTGTGAAGATAAAATATTTTAAATATTGAAAATAACTGCAGAATTTATACTTCAAACTGTAAAAAAACATTAAACTTTCTTATATTAAAAACGTATGTTATTTGAGAGGATAATATACATCTTAATAGAATACTTTATTAAGACTGGTTGGAAATGGCACATATTTTGGTGCTCATTCCTTTTAATCATATAATAGTTTCACGATTTCTTTTATCAAATTTTTAAAATACTTTTTTTATGAAAATTATAGCATATTTTTAGTGAATTAAAATTTGTGAAAATTCCATTATTTATATTCAATTATAAAAGTATTTTTCAGTGTTAAGAATTCAAATACACAATTTAATCTTATTATGTTAAATCATTTACGCAGATTATACTTACGCATTTTAAAAGAATTATATTATGATTTTTTTTTGTAAAGTGGCAACAAAAGAATTGTAAACAAACAAAAAATATTGTTAAATTCGTTACATAAAGTGTTATTCGAATTGGAAAGTTGAAAATTGAACCAACAGAAACATATTTACTATTACCAAGTAATTACTATTAGTATTATTTAATATATGTTTGCCGTTTAAATCAATTTATGGAATGCATCAGTTCTATAATAAAAAATGCCGAGAAAACATACACTTACTGGTCGAAAAGAACGCGAACATGATTTAGCTTTAAGGCAAGAGGCTATAGATATCAGCGTAAAAACGACGACATGAAGAATCTCTTCTGACAGAGAAATTATTTGGCTGAATTTGGCTTTGTTATTTGGCTGAATTTACATTTCTAAATTAAATTGCGCCAAAACATAAAATAACGTTTTTGCTAAATAAAGATGAAAAAATAATATAAAAAAATATTGTTACTTTCAAATATTTATCTTATGAAATAATGCTTCGCGAATCCAAACAAAACATGGCTTTTGCTAGTTTATTACATTTATCTTTTCGTTTATGACATATTTTGATTTATTCTTTTACTTGAACATGAAATATTTGTTTAAAAATGTTCTATAAAAATTGTAAAAATTTAATTTCATTTATGCATTTTTCATGTAAAACCAGAAGGATTTGTGACATTTCGCATTATAAAAAGTGGATTTTTATGAATATTGGAACATAGAAATGATTGTGAAAATAAAATAAAATTAATATAATAAGGTAAACTATTTAACAGATTGTTTGAAAGATTAAATCTATAACTTTCACTGTTTATGTCACTAAAAAAGGAAATTTAATGAAAAACTATTAATTGTATATATATTAAAAAAATAACATAAGTAATAAAGTAAAGAAAATATTACAAAATAAAGAAATGGCATCGTTAATTTGACATGATTATTTTTCAACAGAACGCAAATCAGTGTACAACATTTCCTAAAAACATTTATATCAAGATGAAAACAAAACACTGATTTTTTAAAATAAGATATTATATACCTATATACACTGAGAAAAGTAGGTGGATTGTCATGTGTCAAAAGTTAATACACACTTCGCTCATATGTTAAAACAAAAAAAAATATATATTTTTAAACAAATACAAAATTATTTTCCGGATCTTCTGTTATGAAATATTATTTCTGAACTACATAAAATAGCCCGTAATTTTCTCATTTTACACCGTTTCATTATCTTCCGTGCTTTTATACGAGGTATGGCACGAACAGATGTCGTTTAATTTTAAACAAATCTGTTACTTTCCCAGTTTTAGTTACTTTTATGCAGTATATTTCTTAAGAGCAAATAACTAAATTAAACTATTTAAATTTCACAATGAATGGACATTCAAATTTCAAATTCTTTTAATAATTTGCATAAAGAGTTATATTTAATATGTTAATATCTTACATTTCGGGGGTTTCTCCAATAACATTAAAAGTCTATTTACAAAATAAATGATTTTTTGAACAACCCGAATAATTCACATTTCAAAATTGTATGTTGTTGGTTTTAAGAACACAGAGATGATAAGTACTGCATGGATATTAAAATAAAAATTTAATGCCAGAGTTTTAGATTTTGAACCAAATATGGCTGATGTGTCGTTTATGGAGAAATTTAGAGATGTGAAAAGGGTATTTTTATAAAGTTTTTATTATTACCTTACAAAGCGAGAGAATAATTAAAACCTTCAATTAAACAGTAAGACTCATGAGACCCCTTATAATTAATCAATTACTTCTCCAGTTTTTTCGCAGTTGGAGATTAGCTAATTGTTGATTCTACAGATTTCTCCCTTGTTTCCTGAAAAACAATTTTAGACACTGGAATACAACAAACTGCATATTGTAACAAATAATTTATAAATCTTAATTAGATCTTTCAATCACCGTAAGATTCTACAAAATTGATCAATTACTTCTAGAGTTTTTAAGCATTGGAATAATGAGTGATTGATTGATTCTATCTATTTTTCTCTTTTTACAAAAAAAATCTTTTAAATATCGAAATGCGACAAACTGCAGATTGTAGCCAGAAACGACCTCTATCTGAACCTGATAAGTTTAGCGTTTGTTACGCAACCATTTCTGAACCTATTCTAGTAAAACAACTAGACATTTTTTTTAATGTTTATACGTCACCTAAATAATCGATTGAACTTAGAAAAAACTGTTTTCTAAAAAACACAGACAGACACTTTAATTCTATATGTTAGTATAGATGCGAAGCTTATTTAAGGGAGATTGTGTACTTTAAAGTAAATATCTGGAAAAAAGCTTTATGTACAAAACAAAACTTTTCAACAACATATTCTAAGCAAAAAGAAAAAGTCCTTCCGGCTTGTACCGGGAAGAAAAGGTAGCTTCCATATTTCATGTTTTTAAAAATTCAACTCATTTTACTCAAATACACGAAGCTAAAATGCTTGGAACCCGATTATAGAAAATTCAATCCCGGTTTTCGTTAATACTGAATTTGATTGCGAATTTCAGCATGAGAGTTACAGCATAACAAAAATTAGATTGTTTCAAAATGTCAGCCACCCTAGAATTTCACACTGCCATATCACAGTCATTTTTTAGCATAAAGCCAAAACAAGAAATGTTCCAGAATCCTTCTATCACGGTCTAACACTTAACGGAAACATTTTTTTCAAATTATAATTTTTTATCCATCTTTTTGAAATTAATAAAAAATTAATTTTTTTTAATTGGCCGCTATTGTGAAACAAGATGGTGGATGAAGCTGGCCAACAAACTCGGTCAACACGTCGGTATGTCCTATACGTATACTCAGTCACATCTAAATCAGTTCATAAATAAGAGCGTTGCAGCATGACATATGTCAAATATATATATTATATATAAATCAAAATTTGAACGGAGGGTGGTTTTGGGGTCGGAGGGTCACGATCGTTGAAAATATACCAAAAGTGTCTAAAATTGCTTTCCTCCGAACAATTGCAATAAGTAGATTTTTGTAATGAAAGCTTCCTAAAAATTAGCTTAATTTAAACTAGTAATAACAGCTTTGGCGCTTTAAGTGTTTACCAGAAATATAGATTTAAAAATGGTGGTAGCTCTTAACTATAAAAGCCATTCTTTTTTCTTTTTTGGAAAAACACACACAAATGGTTTTAAACAGCATGAAGCAAACATCTTGCAAGAGCTAAAATTCGTAAGAAGAAAAAGAAAAACGTAAAAATCATTATACTTATTTGATTATTTCAGTTCTAGATATATTTAATTGAAGGATTAACACATTTGCATGTTTAGCGTGCATTTCAGAAATTTATTTTTTATTCAGTAATTCCGAATCAATATCTGAAATTCCAAAACAAAAAAAAAAGCGTACTTTATGTAATCACGAAATGTCTGTCATCAAATAAAGAAAAAATTACTATTCAGAATTTCTGGTATGAACTAGAAATTTCTGAGTAAAGAAAATTCCTGAATTGAAGCATAATTTCACAACATTTACAAATGCGCTAAAACATAATTTTAACAGCAGGAGTTTCTAAAGCATTGAAAAACTAAAGCTTATGGAAATATTGCTTTCAACTGTCTTGAATAATCAGGACAAAGTGGAAAACTCATTGTCTTCGTGAGAAGTATTATAATTTTTATTTTATTTTATTTTATTTATATATATATTTTTTTTTTGGAGGGGGGGGGGGTTCAGAATTTCCGTCTATCAATATTTTGAAAATGACTGTTGTCCTAATCTTAAAATGTATTTATAAACTACTACAAATATAATTCAATGAATTAACTACTACGAATTTACTATTTCTTTTTAATTTCTTATTACAGTAGACTCTCCCATAACCAAACTAATGTGGACTGGAGTAATCTAGAAATGAGAAAAGTCCGGAAAAGGAAGAGGAATGTATTTTTTTTGTTTAAAAAGAGTCGTAAATGTACCTAATCGACATATTAAAATGTTTACTTTCAAGTTTTATTATATTTACACATTATGTTTTCACGATTCGAAGTACTTATTTTTTTAAATATTGCATTAGATTTGTATGTTCTGTTCATAGCTCGACTCGCTGACGAGCTGCTACCTCACGCCAGTGTCTCATTATAATTTCTACGTCAGAGGGTGTTGATTCGCAGTCCTGTTCTACGAATCTCAAGGCAACCTTTGTAAAATGTAATTAAAAATATATAAAATTTAGTGTCAACATTAAAAAGTTAAAAAAAAAACGGAAAAAAATTCTAATTTAGTAAATTGCAACGACCATTGGGAAAATGCAGAGGGATAGCGGGGCAGTGTTCGGAATCTACCATAAACCTTATTCGTACTATAAGACATTCAATTTTTTTTTAATTTAGTCCCCTCTAAAATAGCCCCCTCTTATAGCAGACCTATTCACCCACCCTACTATAACATAACTTCCCCACGCTAGCTATTCCACCCATCTACTACTATGATCTCGGCAGCAGGCGGTGTTGCTGCTCACGCAGAAGTTTCATTCCCTGTCTACTTATTTCCCGTTTGGTATCCTAAGGTAGAATAAACCGCAATATCCAAATATGATACCAACTTTATGTGTTAGCATTGAAATTTTTAAATTTTGGTACAATTTCTATTTGCAGACCATTCCCTAAGAAAAATTTAACTATTGCTTTAACCTTTGTTTAGATTGATGTCTGAGCTAAAGGTATTTTGAGGAAATTAAAGTTGAAGACCACGTTTTTTGCTTTATAAGACGATTTTTCATCCGACATCAATTTTGAATTCGGCTTTTTTTCGTATCTGATAATTTGCATCTATCCTTTTTGTAACTTTAACATTTTTGTAACGATTTTATGCATTTCTATCGCCTATTCAAAGAAAAATTCTTCTAAAGTTACAGAATTTCGTTAAAAACACTTAAAACATTCTTCTAAAGTTACAGAATTTCGTTAAAAACACTTAAAAAATTCTTCTAAAGTTACAGAATTTCGTTAAAAACGGTTAAAAGAGAAAAGTGCGTACATTATTTGGTCCATTCTCGACCGAAAGCATACCTTTAATGCGTGAAATGCTTTCTCTTTCGCATTTCTCTTCAGCAGGTACTTCATCATCACTGTTTATATGCATTTCGTTTTCCTTTTCGAAATTAAATTTTTTTTCGTTTGTCAGCTGGTGATCAAATAATTCTGTTTCTGTGATTTTTTTCACAACCAGAAAATTTCCATACTGTCTTTGTTAAATCTAGATTTTCTGAATTTTCACAACTTTCATTGATTGCTAACATTGAACATTTCACTGAACATCTTTCGTGAATACGTCGAATGAGTAAGCGACATTCTAAGAACATTAAAAGAAAAGAATTTACAAGCATGCAATAAATTTTGATCTTTTATGTGTCCGAATAGCTACTGTACTATGTTAAATATTCTCTAAACTGAAAAATGGTTCAAACATAAAGTAATAAAAATACAGTACTTCTTGATTCAGTTGCTTACAGAACGGAGGGAATTTTTCGGAGAGACTTTTGGAATTCCCAAATAAAAAAACAAAGCAACCAGTAATCTAAAATACCACATAAAATCATCTCCATATCATACAAAATTACAAACTAACATATATAATCATTATTTGGTTAAAAGGGAAATCCTACTTTCGTAGCATGCAACATCCAGATACTGGTCTAGCGATTAGCACGTTCGCGACTTGTCAAAATGTTCTTGTTTTTTTATTTCTTTTCAGCATTGTGTATTGGTGCTGGTTTGTAATCCACTTGGTTTGTAACCAAAGATAGAACTCTTAGTGCGTCTAGGCTTTGGGTTGTCCAAATAGATTAATCTAATAAATTTGAAGTGAGTGATACCCGTAAGTTCTAGATACACACATGGAGACAACATATTATGTACATACATGAGAGGTTAGCGACTGTCTTTTTGAGGGTATTGCATCTTATTTACAAAAGAAATACCAGAATCTCTACTTTTGTAAGCACTTTGTACTACTGTTTCCTAACACTAATATTCCCTCTATTTAATAGTGGAAAATTCTACGATTAAATAAGCCAAAGATTAACATTTGGAAATAGTGGTACTGGAGTTCTTAAATAGAAAATACCCCGGAAATAACATGAATGGCTCTCGAAACAGGCAGTCATGAGCCGATATTTCATAGACTCTTGGTGCATCGCAAGATAGCCGTAACCAACATCATTCCACAATGGGACTTCATTTTCGCCTGTTATCTTACTGCATAAAATATTCACATACGTTGAGACTAATAATAAGGTAATATAGGAATAACGGTATTAGGCTCTTGAAAATTATAGCCGGATACAGGGATGGCACATGACACCCTAGGAGTTTTCTTTCATTGACGCCCCTTTATATTATTCATCCATGAAAAATAATCAAAAAATAAAAATATTTTATTAAAACCAAACCACTAATACTAATGTGCTCATAGATTGTGCCTAAAATGCCAAAGCCTTGAGCGGGCCTCTTGGTCGTACACGTTAGAATGACTTTAGTAATAATCTTTTTCTATTATACTCGTAGTTACTTAAATAGAATAATTACTATTGCATTATAACGACTGTCGTCGGTTAATAATAAACAAAATCATTTGTAGGTGATTAGACTAATGTATTGAACTTATTATTCATTTTACCGAAATACAAGCATAGAACATATTTGCATCATATATATTTTTTAATTACTCATAGTGACACTTTATTATTTTCATATTTTCATGCCCGACAAAAATATTGCAAACTTTTAAAGAAAAATTCATTTTTCTTATTCAAAACTTTTAATAAATAAAATAGTTCTATAAACGAAACACCATTCATAATATAAATAGAAATACCTTATTGATTCTCGGAAGTGGAAAAGCACTTTCAGATGACAACATGTTGACATTCATTGCGAATAAATAGCTCAGAAAATGCATTTGGGAGATGTGTTTGACATATAAGGATGAAAAATTGGACATTGATGTTTGAGTGTGAATGCATACATCAATGTGACTGAGAGTTTTTAATAAAAATAGTCTGTATAGATTTAGGGAATTGTGATATTTATCCATTAAATATTCTTACCGTCAAATATGTTGTAATTTACGTTTGATTAATTAAATTCAAGTGCAAGTGATGAATTCTTAGTTACATGCTACATATTTCAAATGTCTCAGTTGAAAAATATTTATAATATCAATTACCATATTTTCTTTTTAATCTTGCATTTCGATAGACTATTCAAGACAATTACAAATTCTTCAGAAATAGAAAACTTAAAAAAAGGTTAAAATAACATCTGGAAGTTTGCAAAATATATTTGTCTCATACAGTTTCAACAATATATCCTAAAAACTGATGTAATAAACTTTAGAAGACGATATATATTTTTTTAAATACCATGAAAATCATAAACGCACAACGCGTTTTGAAAGAAGTAGACCTTTTTTCAGGAGGCACAAAGACGTCGTTCTACCGTTTGAAAGCAGTAGCAAGATTGGCTGTAAAATGGAAAAAAATAGGTGCAAGTGAGGATAGCCAATAAGAAAGAAGGAAACAGCAACCAATCATGCAATGACACAACAAGAATGAAAGAGAAATAGAAAAACATCATCAAAAAGGGTGAAAGGACAAATTAAAAATGAACTAAAATAAAATGTAATAAGTAAAAAAGTGAAAATGAAATTATAAAAAACATAGAAAGAAAAAAAACTACAAAAAGTAATATTGACAAGTTTATCAAAACTGCATGCAGCATAGTTTTTCCAAAATTTTAAATAACAATAACAGCACTATTAAAATACAGGGTGTCCAAAAAAGGACACTCCGATTTAAATATTAAATAACTCGTAAGAGGAGGTCGATAGAAGAATAAAACAAGTGGTATGTTTATTTTGAAAGCCGTAAAACTCTGATGCATAAGTTTCTAAATTAGTTACAAATTTTGTCGATAGGTGGTGCTGTATGCTCTAGTTACAATATAGAATACAAGGATTTGCCTTTAAACTGTCCTTCGGGAGCAGAGGCTGCAATGGCATCACAAGCGATTCAAAATGTGCACTTTTTGCATCACTAAGATGGCGCAAACGAAGAACGAAACTATCAGTCACTCTCTTCGTCATCTTTACTCACCCCTCTTTCATTCTCTATTTGCGCCATCTTAGTGATTCAACACATTTTGAATCAATTGTGATGTCATTGCATCTTCTGCTCCCAAAGCACATTTTAAAGCCTAATTCTTGGATTCTGTATTGTAACTACAGCATACTCCCCTATAACCTCAAAAATGCGTTGGAAATTTGAAAAATTGAAATGTGTGTTCAATAAATTTAAGAGTATGCTAAATTGCTTAAGGGTTATAAGAGCCCCAATCGCTTTAGAGACTTTTTCGGCTGTTTTTGAACAGATGAAAGATGAGTGATTAAACTTTGAAATTTCCAATTGAAAAAAAAAGGGGGGGGGAGGATTAAGGCGTACCACTGGAAAGTTTGCTTCAAAACAAAATAAAATTATAAGAAAATTGGGCCTGCGGTATTTTCTAAGAAAGTTAAGAATAATTAAAATGTTAAGTCTTAATATTATAAAAAAGTAAAAATATTTTAACTTAATCCAATTTAACACAAAATATTCTTGAATTAACCGACTTCCACTTCTTGGAAGTAATAGGTTTTCTATGAAATAAGCTATAAATTCATTAAGGACTCTCGTAAATGTAGATAGAGATATATTATTACAGCCTTCCGTAATTTGTTGCAAAACTATTAGATACAATTCGATAGCTCTTAATAAATTATTGCATGCAAGTGCTACCACAGAAAAAAATGTTTTATGTATCATATCCGGAGAACGTAGAGACATCAGAAGGTTTAATTCTGATGCGAATCTAACACCTAAATATTTAGACCCAATATCTTCAAAAAATTACTGTACATCAAAAATTCTAACAAATATCTATTGTTCAAAATTCTGTAGATTATGTTTATTTCCGAAGAATAAAACTGTCTTCCAACAGAACGGCTGTCCCGCTAGATAAATAAATGATACCAGAGATTATTTCAATCAGAATTATCTAAATATATCAATAAAGAGGCAAGAATAATTTTTAGAGTAGCCTACTCATTTTCTAGATCTGGTACCTAATGAAGTTTTCTTTTTTTTTTGTTAGGGCAATTGAATACGATAATTTATATGATGCTACCAAATTTCATCGAAGAATTGAATCAGCGAATTACGGAAGGCTGTAATAGCATCTCTTTCTCTACCATTTAATGCATTCAGAAATAAATATCTATCGAGGATTTATTACTACCAAAAAGTGGAAGGCAGTCAGTTCGAGCGTCTCTTGGGTTATGTCATAAGTATTTTATAAATAAAATATTTTTCAAAAGCGAGGGAAAATTGCTTTAGTGATCTGTATAATTTAAAAACATTTTCATATGATAAAATGTTGTAATTATTTGTAAATTATTGGTTATGAAATCCATTTGAAATATGTGTTTCATAAAAAATCGAAAGCTTGAATATTGATGTTCAATCATGTATGTATATATCAACTTAAGTAATAGTTTGTGAGAAAATAATGTCAGCAATTTGATGAGGATACTGTTAGAGAAAACTTAATATGTTCTTACTTAATAACTTTACATTTAAAGATAGCATTGTTTTTCTATTCCTTGCTTAATTGAGTTAAAAATTTTCTTTCAAGTACTTTCTTTTAGAAATGGTTTAAAAAATACTGCTTTTTTTTTTGTCAAATTGTTATGAATGCAGAAAATTATGTGCTCTAATCTTGTAAAAGATTTGAAAATGTAATGCTTTGTTTTCAGAGGAAACGTTGAAAACACATATTTCACTATACGTCAGAAACTGGAAAAGAAAGTTTAGAATTTAATAAAAATGCAATTAGAGAAAACGTAAATTTTGTCTAAAAGATTTTGCTCATTATTGAAAGAATACTAACTTTTACTTCAGAAAGCGAAATTACAAGTCGCCAGATTGCCACTGGCGACCAGAAATATAAGGCTTGTGAATAGAAAACAGCATACTTAACTATATGATTGGTTTTATATCTCGAGCAATATTTTATTTATCCTCAACGAAAATCATTCTCTACATATTTCTTTGTTTCTACTTCTCCCTAGAAAAGGGATTTTTACTTTACACATCCCTTGATCCCATAATCGACTGCATCATTACTAAAGCAAATAAGACTAAAATTCGAAATAATATTAGTACAAATGTGTTTCGTATTTTAGAATGAAATGCTAAATTAAATTCAATAAATATTTCAATTCACCTTCAATATGAGAATTCATGTATTCTTTAAATCTTTTGCAGTATAATACTGCCGTAAATCAGCATGTTGGTCATGACTGCATATATGATTTGGTTAAATCAAGAGTACAACTTGAATAATGTTTTTAATAAGATAATAGTTTTACACTGTATTTAAATTTAATAAGCGTTGCTGACAAATAAACTGCAATAAATAGATAACAAATAAAAAGTTTTATTTGTAGTTGTTGACGAATTATTATGTTATTATTGTAATTCTTATATACAAAGTAATTAATAAAATTTACAATGTTTATTTATCTGTCTGTATGTATTCTTTTCATATCACTAATTTGCTATTGATGGATAAAAACAATTCTAATTTATAATTGAAGTTTCAAGAAAAAAAGTTCATTTGAAGTGACCTTTGTAAATTTACTGAGGATATTTCGTGTTAGCGCTACTAGAAAGGACTTGGACAGTAAGGATAAAACTATTTTCAAATCAAGATTTTGGATTATTTAATCGCAGGTTTTTGCGATTAATAAGGAAAAAATGTCTATTCCAAAATATTGGTATCCATATTACCATTCTCTGTACGTCAATGTAGTTGTTGCATAAATAATTCGTTATATATCTGTTTCAAACATAAATTTGTTTCAGTTTTAATTTATTTTATAAATATTTGGAAAGTATTAGCATTATTGCCCTGCAAATATTTCCTCAACATTGAGTATTTATATTTTGTCAATATCGCTCCAAAAGTGGAAAGAAATATTTCGTAATTTCTGTGTTAATTATTTCGATTGTAAAACTACCACTTCTGCAATATTGGAGTTCTTTAATAACAATTTCCAATCAAATAGTTTATATATCTTAATCTATTCATCTCCTTTATAGTGTATATTATTTTAAGCAAAAAAAGAATATTTAATAAAAATAATTTAATTTTTTCCCATGCATAAACTAGACACTAGATCTAAATAATATATTTTACAAGTTTAAATAAGAAAATAAATTTCCAAGAATAAATCAGATTAATTTTTTGTCTCTGAAATGTTCTAAAACATTTTTTCAAATATATACATGCATACTATTCTAAAACACATGTGCTATCTAAATAATGTGTTGTAAGAAGTAAAAAAAAAACTCCTTTTATATACGAGGTATACCACAAAGTAAGATCCGTTTCTATTTCTATCCGCAGCAGCGCTGCGATCGCAGTTCCGAGCATGCGCGGCAGTTACCCTGACTGAAGGAGAAGAAATGTACGCCATTTTCAGATCGCTGCTGCCGACGTGTTACTTGTAGTGCTTCTTTAGAATGTCAGCCTTAATTGAAAATGCCGCCGCGTGTGAAATCATATCTGTGATTCATTTTCTCAATGCAAAGAAAGTTAAACTAAGTGAAATTTATCGGCAAATCTGCGAGGTTTACGGACAAAATTCTAAGAGTGATTCAATGGTTAGAAGATGGGTCAGACAGTTTAATGAAGGACGTGATCAAGTGCACGATGAAGAACGAAGTTGACGCCCGTCTTTGGTTACTGATGAACTGGTTCATGCAATTGAAGCACGCACCTCAAATCTTTCCTTGGTGGTCAACACTTCACCGATGATGACGAGCGGAAAGAACATGTAACCACATGGTTGAAAACACAGGCGGCAACCTCTTATGAAGAAGGCATACAAAACCTTGTGGGACGCTACGAAAAGTGCCTACAAAATTTCGGAAGCTATGTAGAAAAGTAGTTTCGCAGTAGTAGATTTTTGTATAGTAAATATTTTTTCTGTATCTGTACACGTTTTTTTATATAAGCAAACGGAACTTACTTTGTGGATATACCTCGTATATATATAAAAAAAAAATCAGATTAATTTTTGTTTTCTGAAATGATCTAAAAATTTTATCGAATATGTACATGCATACTAAACATATGTCATCTAAATAATCAGTTATGCGAAAGGAGAAAAAAATGATCTCCTTTTATATAAAAAAAAGTAGTCTTCACATGAATAAATGTTATATTTCTGTCTCGAGTAAAAGAAAAGAAATCCGAAATCGACAAATTACTTTTAATTCTGTAACAATTACTTATTATTCATTACACAGAGGATCAATGATTTGATTTTGCAGTTCGGGACAATGGATTTCGAGTGAGTTTGGTCTGCTGAATACGAAAATAATAGCAAATTTTATGGATTGGCTCTCGTTTTGAAATAAAGCCAACAATCCGATAATGACACAAGTACAAAAAAATAACATTAAATATGTAAAGACGTATGTTTTGTTATTTTACATATTTTGTAACATTGTATTTTGAGTGAGATAGGTGATGCAAAACAGAAATATCGATTTAACATTACTATTAGACCGTTTCATGCATCAATTTCTAGAATGTTACTCTTCAGGACAATCCTTTTGTAAGGACTAACAGTAGTCAGCTACCATGTGGCGATCTCAACGTCCTTGGTTCCTTTGCTCCATTATTCTGATATCTTGGTGGAACCTTTCACCCAAGGTTACTATATCATTCACCCTGCTCATCACTATAATCACCCAAGTATTCAGGAAATCTGTCTAAATGACTGCGTAAAAAATGCACCCTAATGCTCATATTAGCTCCTAATCTTTCAAAATTTTGCAAGAACCAGAGACATTCCAACTAACTGCTTTATATTCCATAATTATAAACTTTTGTATGTATCAAACTAAACAAAGTGATGTAATGCCGCAGATTTGTTTGTTGTTTCTCTGTTGTATTTCATTAATTAGAGAAAACTCTAAAATTATTTTAATCAGTCTAAATATTCCCTATCCTATAAGATGATAGAGTTTGTAAGCTTTTATCACAACGCACTACCGCCAGATTATCTACCCACCTTCGTCCTTCAATCGACCTTCACACCACGCGCACCACGACCTTCACACCACGCGCACCATGACGTAAAGGTCGTGAGGTTCACGCAAACTTTCACAACCACCTACATATCCAACAATTAATCAATATTGCTATTCCTTTTGCAGTATTCCCAAAGAATGCGACATTTTTACAA
This sequence comes from Maratus michaelseni, assembly GCA_963931845.1. Classification (NCBI taxonomy): domain Eukaryota; kingdom Metazoa; phylum Arthropoda; class Arachnida; order Araneae; family Salticidae; genus Maratus; species Maratus michaelseni. The sequence continues at coordinate 348,037,095 of OZ007592.1, forward strand.
TATTGGGTCGCAATAAAACTAATTGGTATGCTACAACAGATCAAATTGAGATGATGCACCTAGAAAAAGGAATTGATTAAAACTACAAAACATGTTTTGTTGAGTACATTTTGGTTGTTTTAGCAAAATTCAAGTAAAATTGAACCATTTTACTTGAATTAACAAAACATTTTTTGCTGACGATACAAAACATTTTTTTTTGGAATTGCAAAAAAAAAAAAAAAAAAAAAAAAAAAAAATATATATATATATATATATATATATATATATATATTTAATTTTCATTGACCTATATTTAAACAAAAAGTTTCGTTGGGTCAACCAAATTTTTGTTGATTCAACAAAACTTTTTTTCTGGGTGTGGAATTGTAAATCAAGTTATCAAGTATCTCATATAAAAAATAATAAATATTGGACTACATTTTACATTCAAACATATGTTGAGAAAGAACAAATTTTAATTAAGAGAAATGCCACTTTTGATACGGGAAAAAAATCATCCTCGAAAATTTGTTTAAATACCTTAAAAAATAAGTAAATTAAGACACAATATTAAAACAAATTTTATTTGAAAGTACACATTTTTCCTTATTTGATATCTGTAAAAATAAAAATGTTGAAACAGCTTTCCAAAAATATACAAAAATGCGGAATCAGCTTTGCATAAAATATCTATTAGGTATAGATTTCAAAGGAATGCATACCCGCCTCGTAAAGGCAGAAGCCATTAAAATAGTTTTCAACACATACGATATTGACATTTTCGGAAAATAGATGATGCTTAGCAATCAAAAATTTCTAGAAATATTTTACTCCGAGTGGGAGGGGAAAAACATGTCTTTGAAAGGCAAAATTCTGCAGCATTTACAATATGTAAAAATATTTGAAATTGTATAAGATGATATTTTCTTTCGGATATTTTTCACTATTAGATCTAAAATACGTTAGCATACAACATTTAACTAAATATTTTTTTTTAATCCATGCAGAATGTAAATGCTGGTGTGAAAATTAAATATATGCTTTAATTGAAATATAAAGTTACAGTTTTACAGTTTTCAATCTATATTTAATAGTACATATGGCTGAAATTAAAATATATATTTTTTTTTCAGCCTTCAATCACAAATTTTAAAATAGTTTTAACTAATTTATACTTTGACTTCTTATATATGTGTACTTCCTCTTTGAAATTATGATTTTTTTTATGTTCACTAAAAGTATACATATCTAATTTTATTTTTATTTGTATTTAATTATTATTTGTAATTAATTGTATTTAATTTAATATTTATTTTATAATGTAAAAACAAAATTGAAATATTAAGTTACAGTTTTACAGTTTTCAATCTATATTTAGTACTACATATGGCTGAAATTAAAATATATAACTATTTTCAGCCTTCAATCGCAATTTTTAAAATAGTTTTAATTAATTTATACATTAGTTTCTTATATATTTGCACTTCTTCTATTAAAATATGATTTTTTTTTAAATGTTCATTAAAAATTATACATATTTAATTTCATGTATAATTTTTTTTAAGTAAAAACAAAATTGAAATATAAAAATACTATCTTACAGTTTCAATATATATTTAGCAGTACATACGGCTGAAATTAAAATATATAATTTTTTTTCAGCCTTCAATCGCAAATTTTAAAATAGTTTTAATTAATTTACACTTTGGTTTCTTATATGTCTGTACTTCCCCTTTCAAATTATGAAATATATTTTTATTTAATGTTCATTAGCAATTATACATAATTAATTTCATTTATAAATTTTTCCGGTACAAGCAAACTGATTTGTGACATTTATCATGACAGAAAATGCATTTTTTATGAAAAGTGTACTTTACAAGTGATTCGAAAAATCTTCCAGTCTGTTTGATAAATGTTTTTAGAAAATTAAATCCATATGTTTTATATAATTAAATTTACTTTTACTCTTTTTACACTAAAAAAAACTTCATTAAAAAGTCATTTATTACAGATTGAACTCCTGTTAGTGCGGATTTCCGAGTGAGGCCATAATTTGTCCGCATTAAACGATATAAACATTTGAATGGTGTTAAATAATCACTTTCGTTGATTAAATTGTATTCAATATGTGACAGAAACTAAATATGTCACCAATTTGATACTAAAATAAACAACGATTTGATTAGTTTAGTATTTTTAATGAGAAAACCAAGTTCGTGTCAATTTGTTAATAAAAATAAAGTAATTACTGACAATGGAATCACTTTTACTGACTTTAATACACCTATTATTTTTAAAACATTAAACTTTTTTTATTCTTCCTTAATACTAAAAGATGAAACGCTGATCTAGAACATGAGTGCAAAAAGAAAATATAATCTCGAACTCACATTTATTCTAGTATATTCAGTTTTATTTTTTTAATTTTTTTTGTGTCTTAAAATTTTTCTTTTTATATTTTGTGGTAGTAAAATATTTCTTTAAAGTTTTGATTCCTATGTATAATCCATTTTCCGAAAGTGTCAATATTTTATATGCTCTGAAAATTGTTTTAATGGCTTCTGCTTTTACGGAACGAATACGCCTTCATTTGATATCTGCATTTAATATATATTTTATGCAAATGCATCCCGAGTTTTTCCCTATTTTGCATTTTTCCTTTTACTCTAATGACATTTATATCGTTTAATAAAAACTATTTTTTCGACATCTACCTTTGATAGTGGAATAGTCTTATGAAAAGTTTCTTTAATGACTCCGAATGTAGGAGGTAAAACATAGAAAGGTTTAAAAAAATATATCCCGGGATTTTCATTACCATTGATATGGTTTAAATTAAGTTTTTTTTTATAAAAAATTTAAACCGCAATTTCTATTCGCTGTAACTAAAGACGTAGGGAATTAAAAAGTCAAATAGAGTAATTGAAAAAGTCCTGTAGTTGAAGTGAAAGAAAGGGTTATCATTCGAACAACTATGTGAAAAAGAGAAACGACAGAAGCGTCGTGTGCTAATAATAAGTTTCATAGATGGCTGGTAAAATATATTTTTAATTTTCTTAGGATCAAAATGTCGCTTAATTGTTAGCCTTAAGTACTTTGAAATCAATATGAACGAAATTATGGACAACAACTGATTTAGCATAAATATATGATTCAGCATTTTAATGCAAAAGGCATTTAATTCATTTCTTACATTACAATAAACACCTTTAATTAACTTTGTTCGTTATCTAAAGTTTACTGTTTCACGTCCCTTTATATTTATGCAAAGAATTAGTAACCTAAAAAAATCTATTGAACATGTGTTATTCATTAACTTAATTGGAAAAAAATAATTAGAAAAAAAAAATACGCTTTTTATATCTACTTAATTTTTCATTTTTGCTTAAATTTTCAACGATTGAATTTTATTCCTGTGTGTATTCAATAAAATTTAATGAATTAGTTACATCGATTTGGTAGTATATAATGTAAAGAAAAATGATTAAAAAATAATTTATTCGTACTTAACGCAATTGAATTTAAAATGCGTAGAAAAATTAGTGGAAAGGCGAATCCCTAAGAAAGAAACAGGAACTTAATTCTTTTTTTACTGAAATTTTTTGAAAAGTGAAATTTTGAATCATTATCTTTAAATCTTTTATGTTACTTACAATATAAATTTAGCAGTTTCCTGATTTTAGAAGAAAAGTTGGAAGTTAAAGATTCTTATTTAAATAATCTCACGAATGATCGCACATACACGGTTCTATGGAGCATTAACTTTTCTGAACTCTTAAAGAAACATTTTGATGATATTTCCTTACATAATTGTTGTGAAAATAGTATCAGAAAAATCATATACAGAGATATTATAAATGCAAACACTTTTTTTTAAAAAGCAAGTATTTTTTAAGTTGAAAAAGGAATTTTATTTTACCCCAAAGCAGGACTTTATAAATCAGTTTCTCGATTGTTTCGACAGATTGAAAACTTGTGATAAATTATTCTTCGAATACTCTATGAAACATTCTTTGTGCACTACGTAAATAAAATTAAATTTCTCCATTTACTCCGTTTTATTACCTTGAACGCATTCTAATATGATGTATAGTGTATAGCACTGAAATATATTATTTTGATTTAGAAAAAAAAATGGTGTTTCCAAATTTTTCGAAAATTTTAAAAAGTAAATTGCTTGAGAAATAGCTAAATTAAACATATTTAACAATTAACAGACTTAGAAGTTTTGTGTTTCTTTTTAAAAATTTACTTGAATAAATTAAAAATAAATATATGAATATCGTATTATCCTCAGGTATCTCCTGTAACAGTAAAATGCTCTTTACAAAAGATAGAAAAAATAATAATCTGAAGAACTCGAATAAAACAAATTTCAAAATATGGTGTTGTTGATTTTTAAAGACACAGAAATTATAAGTAATGCGTGAATGTAAATTAAAAAAGTCAGATTTTCAATTATGAAGAATAGAAGCTGATTATGCGTTGTTTATGAATATACAGCGAACTCTGACTATTCTAAACACTCATGGAACCGACCAAAAATGCTCAGATTAGGGTGGTGTTCATTATAGAGGGATATTGGGAAATACATTACTACTACTATGTATTGAGTTCATAGACTGTATAGAATACTTAACCTGGTCAGCCGTGACAGTTACTGAGATACAGGTGCTGAATTTAGATTTGGTGGCTAGTGCAATTTCAAATTAAATTCAATCCGACCTGTACTCTACCATCATATTAGTTTTTTTTTTTTTGTTAAAAGAGTTTTACAAAACATACAATTACATATATACAATACATTACTTGAAAACCTAATCAGCACATTACTTAAAAAAGTGAGTACTTTTAGTGTGTTTTTGCATTGTGTATGGTCGTACAGTGTGCATGTTATATCTCTGTGTTTCTTTTTAAGAATTTACTTGAATAATTAAAAATAAATATATAAATATCGTATTATCATCAGGTTTCTCCTGCAACAGTAAAATGCTTTGTACAAAAGATAGAAAAAAAAATAATCTGAATAACTCGAATAAAAAACATTTCAAAATCGGTTTTTGTTGATTTTTAAGGACACAGAAATTATAAGTAATGCATAAATGTAAATTAAAAAAGTCAGAATTTCAATTATGAAGAATAGAAACTGATTGTGCGTTGTATATGAACATACAGTGAACTCTCTCTATTCTGAACACTCATGGGACCGATCAAAAATGTTCAGATTAGGGTGTTGTTCATTATAGACGGAGATTGGGAAATGCATTACTACTACTACTATGTATTCATCGACTGTATAGAATACTTTACCTTGTTAGCCGTGACAATTACCGAGGTAGAGGTGCTGAATTTAGATTTGGTGGCTAGTGTAATGTCAAACCAAATTCAGTCGGACCTGTACTCTACCATCTCGTTTTCTTTTCTTTTTTTTTTTTTTTTTTTTATTAAAACAGTTTTACAAAACATTCAATTACATATATACAATATCTTACTTCAAAACCTAATCAACACATTACTTAAAAAACTGAGTAATTTTAGTCAGTTTTTGCATTGTGCATGTTATCTAGTTGTTTAAGAAGTGGAAAGACTTCCGATGATGTTCGGCCGCATAGTTCAACAGGTCTTGAATACCTTGGGAATATTTCTTGAAGTTAACCGTACTTCTTGTTTCATTGGTTTCCCCTGGTTCTGGTTCTGCTTCACAATCCTCTTATTCTTCATCGATGTTGTTGTCGTAAACCGGAAGGCTTCCGTCGGAATTGAGATAAGCTTCAGATTCAATTTCAGAATGAAGCTCCTGGAGAATTGACCCCAAGTCACTCACAGCTGTTGCTTCTTGGTCCTCTATTCTTGCTTTCTAATTCTCACACGGGAATGCAGCTTTGTAGAAACATCTTTGGATGGTGTAGGGGGTAACTTCTCTCCAAGCTTTTGATATCCAATGGACAGCATCCAGGACGTTGACCTTCTTCGTTAGTTCGGTTTCTGAATTTGCCTCCTCCATCACCACGAAAATTTTCTTCAGAAAATGGATTCGGTAGTGAGCTTTAAAGGCCTTTATTAGTGCTTGATCCAGTGGTTGGATTATAGAAGTACAGTTCAATGGTAGGAACTTCAGGCTCAATCACGTGTTCGAGAAAATTCGATTAGTGGGTCATTTTGGGTCATCAAGTGTCAGGGTCAAGCTAATTCTATCTAAAAAACGGTTCAAACGATTTTGACTAAATTTTGTATCTTACCATTTTCTGGCACGAGAAGACTATTGGGCTGGGACACATGTTCGAGAACTTTCGATTAGTGGGTCATTTTTGGGTCAACCCGGGTCAAGTTAATTTTATCTAAAAAACGGCTCTAACGATTTTCATTAAATTTTGTATCCTACGAGTTTCGGTCACGACGAAATCATTGGGCTAGGTCACATGTCCGAGAAAATTCAATTAGTGTGTCATTTTTGGGTCACTGTCGGTCAAGCTAATTTTATCTAAAAAACGGCTCAGTCTATTTAGACTAAATTTTACATCCTATGGTTTTCGGGCAGGAGAAGACTGTTGGACTAGGTCACGTGTTCGAGAAAATTTGATTAGTGGGTCATTTTGGTCATGGGTCATTATGGGTCAAGCTATTTTATCTTAAAAACGGCTCAGACTAATTACACTAAATTTTTCATCCTATGGTTTTCGGGCACGAGAAGACTGTTGGGCTAGGTCATGTGTTCGAGAACATTCGATTAGTGGGTAATTTTGGTCATGGGTCAACATGGGTCAAGCTATTTTATCTTTAAAAAACGGCTCAGAATATTTACACTAAATTTTGCATCCTATGGTTTTCGGGCACGAGAAGACTGCTGGGCTAGCAAGCTGTTCGAGAAAATTCATTTTAGTGGGTCATTTTGTTCATGGGTCATTATGGGTGAAGCTATTTTATCTTAAAAACGGCTCAGACTATTTATACTAAATTTTGCCTCCTATGATTTTTGGGCACGAGAAGACTCTTGGGCTAGGTCTCATTTTCGAGAAAATTCTATTAGTGGGTCATTTTGGTCATGCGTCATGATATTTGAACTCAAAGCTAATTTTGACCGAGCATAGCTCGATCTTCCTTGCTCGTGCCTATATAAAGTTAAAAATGGACACATAAGCTTTGGTATAAAAAAACCTGGCACACGTCAGAGTCCGATATACACACGTCAAGTTTAAGTGGGTCAATTTTTCTGCAAACTATATAATTTATTTATTTTTAGGGGGGGGTGGAAATTAAACAGATATTGGACTATTAAGTTTCTTTTTTTTTAATCTTTTGAAAATCCTGCGAAGTATTGGATAACTTGAAATTATGTGCATTGAAATTACTTTTTCATGTGCTAAACTGATTAATCTGTGGCGGAGGGGATTATCTCCGCCCGGGCTACCTCATTAATTCCACAAATTTAAAGTTCAAGAAATGTTTATTTAAAATAATTAGACTGCGGGTGTGGCAGAGTCCTTCACTTATTTGCTCTAATCTAAGCAATATGGCCGAAGAAATCAACTACAACTATGTATATCACTTTAAATAACTATTGAATTCATTTAAGAAAAGTCTCACTTGCATACCGCAAGCCGCTAGGAAAAATTCGACGTCTAAGTCTGAGGGAAAACCTCAATACTTTCAACTGAAACAAAATCATTACACAAGTTTGTCAAACAAAAACTTTACTTTTCTAACTACTAACTATAATCCGTGTCTGCGAAAGACCTTTATTTCAAATAGAACATAAAACTAACTTACCAAAAACTACTCTTTACTTTCTACAATCTCTGCTTTTGAAAACTATCAATGCCTTCGAACTGGTCTATATTTCCTTGGGGTCGAAAGACCCAAATCCGAAGAAACGCACTTTTAATCCTGCTTATATACCATTGTTGACTGACCATAGAAGCCAAAATTTTCATAAAACCACTGCGAAACACAGAAAACCCACAAATTCTGAAGGCTACATCCATTCCACGAAAGTTAAAATAAAATCAAATACAGAGATCTCTGTTGCTCACACACATGTTAGTTATGACATCACGTTGACAACCAAAGCACTAGAATGCCTTTATAAGACAGTTGCTAGTCCACTACAAGTCTATCTAGATTGAATAGAGTAATAACCGTAAGTAATACAAGCATACATGCATTAAATAATTTACACAACACTCCTCTTTCTGTACTGCAAGTTGACCACATTGTTACAAAACCAATAATGGTTCAACAATGACATTTCATATTCTTCTACCCTCTTCTCATGTAAAACGTGCAAATACAGCGAAGCTAACAAGAAGATAATATAGAAAAAATGGTAACTCTAGTCTGTAGAAAATTAGAGCATGAAGTTGTGTTGCCTTCCACAATAATCTTTTGTTATAATAATAAAATAAAATAATAGCACTTACATTATTATATTTCTCGTCGGGTACTAATTAATTATGCGTAAATTGAATTGTTAGGGAATTAATCTTATTAAAACCCGGAAAATTGAACTTAATATTCTTATTACCCAATACAAGCGTAGTAAAGATTTGCATAATATTTCATTAAAACCGATTTTAGTCGTACTTTATTATTTTTATATTTATGTAGGCTACAAAAATATCACAAACATTGAAAAACAAGAATTCATTTTGACCATTTAGATTCGTTAATAAATAAAATAATTTTATAATCGGCAGTCCTCGGAAGATGTGCCTTATTGGTTCCTGTTACTGAAATAATCATTTGTTCATGACATGATGCTGACATACATTGTGAATATATAACTCAGAAAATGCATCTGAAATATCTGTTTGACATATATGGATTAAATATGGAAAGTTGATGTTTGAATGTGAATGTATATACATCAAAGTGACTAGGAATTTCTAACAAAAAAGGAGTATAATAAAGGTGCCAGTAGGGAAAGTGTGAGATAGATATCAAATAATTTTTGCATTAAATTTTGTAATTTATTTTTGTTTGCATAATTCAGGTCAAGTGCAGTAGATGACTTTGTAGAAAACTGATACACCTATTAAAAATATAAGTTAAAAATTGCTGAGTAACATTAATTCTCACGTCCTCTATTGCATGTTGCCTTTCTGCAAACAGTTCAAGACAAGCAAAATACAAATATTTCTAAATTAAAGAAGTTAATTGTTCCTATAGCGACATAAATTTTCCATAATATATTTTCATAATTCAGTTTGAGTAAATTGTTATAAACATTGGTGTTATACAGAAAACAATTAAAAAAGCTTAAAAACACCATAAAAAGCACCTTGAAATATAATACGCTTTTTGGAAGAACATGGCCTCTCTTAATCAGATGGAAAGAAGACGTGCTATCAATTTGAGTAGGAGCAGGACTGAAACAAAAAAGGAAAGATAGAGACAGGTAAGATGGAGTCAATAAAAACGCAGCCAATAAAAAAAATATCAGAAAAACATCGAACAAGACAAAATTAGTTTATAACATATGGAATAAAAAGACAAAAATTAAGATGATGAAGAGAGGACAAAGGAAAAACTAAAATAAACCAAATAAAAACTAATACGTAAATAGCATGTTGTGGCCATCACAACACATCCTATTATGTATAACAAATTAATTAAATGATTTAAATCTTACAAGAAATTACATTGATTTAGAAAATAGGTTTTCTGCAAATTTATTGCCATATTCAGGATACTAAGTGTGAAGTTTCGTTGAATTCTGTGCATTTAAACTGGTGATATAAGCATCGCGTATTTCGAACAAATCATCGAATTTCTGTACCCTTTTTTAGATAACCACATTCAAAATTAAATATGATTAATCCTACCAAGAGGATTCTAAATTTGATCTTTCGTCGAATTCTACGCAAAAACTGAAGATATGAGCATCACACAAATCGAATAAATCATTAATTTGCGGCAACCCTCCCCCTCTCCTCTTGTGAAATTACGCCCGAAAACAAATCAGCATCAGTTCATATAAGGATTCATATGAATCTTCATTCTATTCTACGCAGCATTTCGTGAGTTAGAGCAAGAACACAGAATATGCCACAAAATTTGTGTCATAAACATACATACATACAGCAACATAGACTCGCGGACAGACATTTTCTAAAAACAGTCAAATCGTGTTCAGTACCTTCTAAAATATATTAATCCGCTGAAAACCGGAAGTTGAAATTTGTCAGACACAGAACACTTTCTTCGTGTATAGATAGAATGTAGTAAAAAACGAAAATTTGAAAATCATCGCAATGAAAAAGCTGAAAATTTAGGTTGAACAAAGTTTAGGGTTGATTAAGCTGAGAATACTTTTCCAATCTGTAGAGGTAACAGTTGAGGCAAATTTTTCATCAACAATACATCACGATTAAGATTTATTGCTAAATTTTCAAGAATGTCTAATTCCAAAATACAATTAACAAAAAAATGTATTATTGCATTTTGAAAAAAAAATTATAGCCAGAATACTAAGAATGTTTAGCAAAAGATTGAGAAAATTCTTGCTTGGAGATATAATGAGAGTGTTCATTACGGAAAGTTTTAAGACTTTAGTTTATTTTGACCTGTATAAGGTAAATTACATTCATTACAAGGAATTTTATAGATCCCCCCATTTGTGCAGATGAGAAACAGAGACATAATTGAAAGGGGTTGAAACATTGGTTATTATTTAACATTCATTTAATCATGTGGGAGTTGTTCGGTTAGAAATAAATGATTGTAATACTATTTATTGGAAAAAATCAACCATTATTATCAAATAGTGTTTAGTTTCAGATAATAATCGAGTATAAATAGAAATATAACAGCATAATTTTCTAAGAAAATACGTACTTTTACAGACTTTGTATTTTTTTTTGTATTTTCTTTTCGTACATTGGTGCTAAAAAGGTAATATAACACAAGTATCATTTTGAAAATACACATAGTTCTGAATATGATAACTTTTGCAAGAATCATAATTTTCCGTTCTAGTTATTTTAATCAAATAATAGGTAAAAACTATATTAAACCTTAAATAGTTTTTCGAAAATAAAAAATATGTAATGAGTTAAACATGCTCCAGAATTATCTTTATAATGTTACATATGAAAATGAAAAAAAAAAAACATTTAAATTGTCTTGGGCCAACTTTACTTTTTATTACACAGTCAATGATAACTTAAACAACCTTTGAAAAAGAAATATCCATATCATTTGAAACCAATTTCTTTGTAAGAATTTATTTTATAAATAAAGGATGATTCATATGCAAAGAAGAAATGCCTGACTGATTCGTATAATTGAAAAAGCATTTGCAGATGACAAAATTCTATTATTTGTAAATACTAAATAGTTATGATAATGCATCTGAAATATCTGTTTGATATAAAGATGAAAGATGGAATGTTCATGCTCGAATGTATATATCAATTTAGATAAGAGTTTCTGGAAAAATAATGTTAGCAATTCAATAAGAATGCCAGTAGAGAAAACTCAAGATTTATCGACGTAATATATTTTTACATTTATAGATACTATAACTTTAGTATCCGTTGGTGTATAGGGATAAAAATTTTCGTTGAGCTGTTTTTTTAAATGTTTTCCAAAAGTACTGTTTTTCTCAAACTCTTATGCATGCACAAAACCATATAGTCTAAATTTTTAAAAGATGTATTAGAGATGTGTAAAGGCTTATGTAATATTTTGTTTTCCGATGAGACGTTGAAAACAAATATTTTTATATACGCCAAAAACTGGGGAAAAAAATTGGAAATTTAATAAATTTGCAAGTAGAGATATGGTAATTTATCTAATATGTTTTCATATTATAAGATATTCATTCGCTTTACTATCCCTTGGTAAGTTATGATGAAATGAATTTATTTCATTTGAAATATTTTTATAAATTACCATTTCCCCACAGATACTTATACATGCAAAATATTAAGCAAGATGAAGTGCAACTGCGTTCAAATAATACGTGCATAGACTCTTTGCAAAATAGTAGCAGACTGATGAGAGTGAATCTCTGAAAAATGACAATTTCGTGTCCCAAGGGTCTCGTACGCTAATAATTATAAAATTACCAAAAAAAAAAAGATTATTTAAACTAGCAGTTATACTTATAAATTGTGGTTATTTGCTTACTGAATTTGAAATATAATATTAAAAATAATTTTTTTAATGTGTAAATATCATACCGCCATGTCCCCATTCACACATGTAGGAAATACATTGGTTTCTCTGCCAACATTACATGGGTGTTTATAATTATTTTCTATTATAAAATTCATTAAAGATACTTTAATAAATATTTAGCCACTTAATTATATTAATATTTTATGCAATGAAATACAAATAGGCCACTTAAATAATATAGCCAAGGTGACCATAATATAGTGGCCATGAAATAGGCCAATTTTTATTGTTGTACATAGTAACTGACATCATTCCCTCACATTACTATAAATGTATGCCAATTTACTCAGTAAATGGCGGCACATGCACTTTAAAGGACTAGGATAGTTTGTATAGGTGTAAAGTAATAAAACCGTCTTGTTTTTTGCTCTACAACATTTTTCAATAGTTAGCATATGATTTTAAAGTTTTAAAACAAACTATTTTTATTACCTATCACTCCCTCATCTGTTATAAATTTATTAAAAGGAAATAAACTTTTTTTCTGTTAATATAATATTTTAAATGTGTATCAAAAGATATTTAGAAATTGAAAATATACCTAAACCATCATTTTGTACAAAGTGATTTTCACAAGTATTTCATCATTTACTCACAATCATTTCCTCATAATTTTAATACACGAGTCAATGATCTAAATCCACTTATATATGGACTATACAATAAAATAAGACTAATCTAATGCAATAAAATATATATTAAAAACTCATAAGATTTTTAATTAGAGTATATAAGGTTAATATATTTTGGAGAAATTTCAATTGGGCTCAGTTTAAAACAAGTAACAGCCACTTTTTAGAGAATGGCTCATGTACAGTCCAATATAGGTGCCCTGTATAAATCGTATATTAAATAGGTACTCTTTCAAAATACTTCCACTTGTGTTTACTCGACTGCTATATAACCATCATGGGATGTTTATATCATCATGGGATGTTGGCATCCTTGATTTTTGAATAGTACAAATATAATGTAGTCAGATACACGAATATATAAGATATAGTTATTTCAAGCTGCATATAATAATGAAAATGCATCTTTAGAGGCTGGTAGGTGATAAAACACTGAATTATGCAGATTTATCTTTACATAAAACGTACTAAATATTAAATAGTATGAAGTAATATTAGATATTAGAACTATAAATAATAAATGTTAAATATCTATAGACAGGTTGAACAATAGACATCTCATTAAATGTTTAAATCCACTTTTTTTTATATTATATGTTGATAAAATCATTTCAAGCTGCATATAAAGGAAAAAGGAAAAAGTAGTGACGGTCAGATGACAACGATGAAGTGAAATCCAGAATTATCTTTACATAAAAGTATTAAATAATAAATATTATAATTTAATATTAGATATTAGAACTATTAATAGTAAATATTAAATAAGCTATAGACATGTTGAACTACAGATATTTCGTTACATGTTCAAATTCACTTTTTTTCTATATTGTATGCTCATAAAATAATTTCAAGCTGCATATAAAGAAAGAATGCAACATTACTGGCTGGTAGATAAGAATGATAAAATGAAATGCAGAATTATCTTTACATAAAACGTATTAAATAATAACTAGTACAAAGTATTACTATATATTAGAACTATTAATAGGAAATATTTTATATCTATAGACAAGTTGAACTACAGATATTTTATTACATGTTCAATTTGTTTCTATATTGTATGCTGATACAATTATTTCAAGCTAAATTTAAAGAAAAGGAGCAAATTCAGTGACGGGCAGATGACAAAAGTGAAGTGAGATGCAGAATTATCTTTACAAAAAAAGCATTAAATAATAAATATTATAAAATAATATTAGATATTAGAACTACTAACAGTAAATGATCTATAAACAAGTTGAACTATAGATATCTCATTACATGTCCAAATTCACTTTGTTTGTATATTGTATGTTAATAAAATTATTTCTAGCTCCATATAAAAAAAAAAAATTAGTGACTGGCGGATGACAAAGATGAAGTGAAATTCACAATTATTTTTACGTAAAAAATAGTAAATAATAAGTATTATAAAGTAATATTAGGTAATAGAAATATTAATAGTAAATATTAAACAACTGTAGACAAGTTGAACTACAGATATGTCATTACATGTTCAAATTAACTTTGTTTGTATATATTAAGAAAAGCATTTGCTTACTACTTTCAATCACCGAAAACGCGCAATATCCTTTATGTTAAAAGCATCTGAATACAATCCTTAGAAACATTTGTTTGAGAGGATTTTAAGTTGTGGGTTAGAATTTTGAAAATACCTTTATTAACCACTAATACATTCATTAGTTGAAAAAAAGAATTGTTATATCTATTGAATGTATTGAACACCGATCACAAGAGGGAGACAACCTATATTTTAACTTTTATTGGACAGATTTCAAAGGACAGATTTGGGATGAAGGTTTTAGAATATATGGTATATATTTATATTACATAGTTATTGTTGATGTTTTGAAACGCCATAAAAAATCCTACAATTAACATATCAGCAACTGTCAATGACCTCAACTACTGATCCTTAAATTGCGATATATTCTTTTTGTAATGTAGTTTTTACAATGAAGGAATGTTAAAAATACTTAATGAAGTAGTTTAAAATTTGAAAGTTCTTTCTTATCTGCATTATTAATAAATTGATCGAGGAACATTTTAGAATATGTGGTGTATATTTTTATAAAATTTGATAACAGAGTAATTTCGATTTTTGAAACAAGTTATAAGAAATCATGCAATTAACATACCAACAAGAGACAATGACAGCAATTACTGATCCTTAAATCACGACCTATACTTATTTTGTAATATAATTGCGACGAAATAAAGAAATGTTAAAAATATTTCATAACCGTAGTTTAAAATTTGAAAGTATTTTATTATCTTAAAAACTTAGAAAGTAAATAAAATCTGTCTATGCCGTTGTTTTAATTCTTGTACATTATTATTTGTTTTTTTGTGTAAAATAATTTATCAAGATATGTTTAAAATCAACATTAACTGCTTATCATAATGTCTTTTTGACAGTAACAATTTTTCTGTACTTATAGGTATTTATGGTATTTATGGTATTTCTATAATTAAAAATACATTTGAAAATGTCCATTTTATTTAAAATATAATGTCAGTTTTTGGCCTGTGAAATCTCTTTTTAATAATATAATCCTTGTTAAACTTTATCCTGTTAATTATGAAGTGATTTTTGGCAAAAAACTATCATCTATTTGTAACTGATATGTATACTCAATAATCAGTATAGGTCAAAAGTATTTCGGTGTTTCATTTTAATTATGACGGCATATACACCTACTTTCTGCACTTACAGATATTCATGCTTTTAATATTAATAACAACTGCCTGAAAATGTCCAATTTATTTCAAATACGGGGTCATATTTTTCCAAGAGAAATCATTTCTTTATAATATAATTTTGTTCATTTTTAAACTGGGAATTATATGCCATTTTTGACAAAATACCTCTTCTCAAAGTAACTAATAATCCTGCTTCATTTATAATAAAAACAATTTCAACTTTTCGTGTCAAGTGTGGCGTCATATTCTTCTTCATTTGTAATTCTTGATTTTTTTTTATTATTATTATTCTTTCAATTGAAAATCAATTTCTAACAATTCAAAAGCTGCGTTTTAGGTTTGAATTTTTGCCAACAATAAAGAAAAATGTTTAAATTGTATAGGGAAAATGTCCATTGAATCTCTATGAAAATAATGAAATTTTAAATTATTAGAAAACATAACTAAATAAAATAACTCAAAAAGAGCTCATGTTCTTTTTGGGGCTTTAATCCACCTATATGCAAATTTACAAAAGCATAAAATCATCCGTTTTGACGCTGATTTTCGCAAACTTTCACACACATACTCACTTTCATATTTATAATTCGGGTATTCTTCAAACTCTTTCCTTCGTGAGTACCTAACAAAAAAAAATGTAGCTATACCTCAAGCTCACTATTTTAGCACCAATGGTTGTATCTGCCAGTTAATATAAATATGTCGCAATGTCAGTTGCTCTTCTGCCATGTGTAGGATTTTTTTATGTCTTGTCTCACAAATATCGCAATAACTCTGTAACAAAACATTATACTAAAGTGTTTCCCACAAAATTTTGCGTACAATATACGAACCTCTGAAAGTAGCTCGGAAATGTTTTTAAGTTGTTGCATTTCCAATGATCTGGAATCAAAATATACAGCAGATATAACAACACTTTTTCCACTCATGAAAGTAATAGTGACTAATGAAGAACCCTTTATTATACTAATCCACGAGACAATAATCACAATGCTATTGGCTTCTTTACATAAACCGGGAACTTTTATCACAAATGACATTCGTTTACTTCGATTAAAAGATGTAATTAAACCTACAAAACAGACAGACAGAGAAAGGAGGGATTTTAAGTGATTTCGAAAAAGTATTAATATTCCGTCATTTAACTTAAAAATAAGGTAATAATGTAATGCTTTACACATACTATATGTAATATATGCTTGTGAAAGTATATTGTTATTCTTGTTTTGCTAAATATTATACATTTCTTTACCAAAAAACTATCCATATTACGTACTTAAGAAAAGGGAAAAGAAACAAGCATTCGTATACGAAATAATGCTTTTCGCAAAGAAATTCGATCCAAGTTAAAACCTCCTTTCCCCAAAGACATTCTTCGGAAACGTCAAGTTTTGAAAAATGTCACTACATCAACTTTAATGTGCTTTTGATGGAAATTTTAGGAGCAAACGGAGTAAGGAATAAAAATTTACAAGAATTTGAATTTTACAAGCTTTTAAGAGACATAAATAAGAGGATTATGCAGATTTTTTTTTTATTATAACTAAAGAATGTTTTGAATTGAATTTGGGTATTTTATACATTTTTATAGTTACAGGTAAGTATGCACAGATTGTGGTTTTATATTATTAAAAATATTCGCTTGATCTCAGGGAGATACAAAATTTGACTCAAGACTTTGAAAACAATTCTTATTTTAATAAATATTTCTGGTGTTTTCGTTTGCATATAATGCGGTAGATGTAAAATAAACAAATTCTGTTACAAAGTGGACGAGGATTTACTTCTTTTGTTTCGAAGTTTGAAAAAAAAAGTTTCATTAAATTCTGTAAAAAGTAATGTATACTTTACTTGATAGTCATAGAAATTTTTTGTTCTGATTTTAAAATGAGGCTGAATTTAAGTAAAAGCGGCTCTGAAAACAAAATGTTTACAATGAAGCATTTAAAAAAAAAACTTGTGCAATTGAATTAAATGTTATAGAGCTATTTTTTTTTTATCGAAAGATTGGAAGATTCTGTATAGGATATGTTAGTGTGTACACACACACACACCCACAAATACTTTTTATGTATTAAGATTAAATTTAATTTTCAAATTGTTCTTATCTTCTAGATTATGTACCATTACTGCTATTATATTCACTCGAAATTTACATGTGTTTTACTTTGTAATACATGCAATTTTCCTTTAATTTGGCATTAATAATTCCATGTTTTTCAATATATATATATAAATCTCCTTAAAAAAAAAATCATTTTTTCCTACCTATATATAATCCTTGTTTCACTTCTTCATAATTTTTTTAATATAATTTCATTTGCCAATTTTTAAAACCAATTGACTTTCCCCTTACATTTAAATAATCTAAATTATTCATATCGTTACAAGATGGCAGCACATGTTCTTTTATCAAATCACTTTTCTCTTTCTCCAACATGATATATGATAATTTGTCTGTCCATGATTTATAGAGTCTATATGATTCCGGATGCATTTTTGACAATTATTTTGTACTCAGTGAGTTCTTCAATGTATCTTTAAGTTTATTATGTCTTTTTGTTCAATTTTCAATGATTTCATGATCTTATATTCTGTCACTCATTGTTTTTTTGATATGTTATAAGGATATTAATATTGTCATTTTTAGGCTTAATGTTGACAATATTCGAAGAAATAACATATATGTGCTATGAATTATTCTTATGAAGATCCTCTGAAGAATCCATAAAATATTCATTCTTCATTTTACTCTGTTTTATTTTTGTATTATATTTTCTTTTGATTTTTAGCTCACAGGCTATCAAAGACTGGGAGCTAATGTGCCCGCCCGTTCTGTATGTGCATATGTATGTACGTATGTATGTACGTAACGCGATAACTCTTGATAGAAATAACCGTTTTGTTTCAGATTTTGTTTTAAAGCTCATAGTGATAAGGCGCTTCCCTGATTAGTTTTGGGGGTTCATTGGTTAAGTATATAAGAGGAGGACGGGGGGCTAACCCCTCTTAATTTAGATAAATAGGTTTATCATGCAGAATTATCCAATTTTCTTCAAATTTTGTATATAGGTTCATCGTGATAAAGCGTTTTTCTGATCAGTTTTGGGGGTTCATTGGTAAAGTATAAAGAAGAGGGGCTAAACCCCCCTTGAATTTGATAAATGAGTTTTCATGCAGAATTATCCGATTTTCTTCAAATTTTGTATATAGGTTTATCGTGATAAGGAGCTTTTCTGATTAGTTTGGGGAGTTCATTTGTTAAGCATAAAGGTAGGTTTAGCCCCCCCCCCCTTAATTTAGATAAATGAGTTTTTCATGCAGAATTATCCGATTTTCTTTAAATTTTGTATATAGGTTCATCCTGATAAAGCGCTTTTCTGATTAGTTTAGGGGGTTCATTGGTAAAATAAAAAGGGGGTAACGGGGGGGGTAATCCTCCCCCCTTAATTTAGATAAGAGTTTTTCATGCAGAATTATCCGATTTTTTTCGAATTTTGTATATAAGTTCAATGTGTTAAGACGCCTCCCTGATTAGGGGTTCATTGGTAAAGTAAAAAGGGGGAACTAGGGGCTAAACCCCTCCCTTAATTTAGATAAATGGGTTTTTCATTAAGAATTATCCAATTTTCTTCAAATTTTGTATATAAGCTCATAGTGATAAGGCGCTTCCCTGATTAGTTTTTGGGGTTCATTGGTTAGGTATAATGGGGAAAGGGGGCTAATCCCCCCCCTTGAATATGATAAATGAGTTTTTCATGCAGAATTATCCGATTTTCTTCAAATTTTGTATATAGGTTCATAGTGATAAGGCGCTTTTCTGATTAGTTTTGGGGGTTCATTGGTTAAGTATAAAGGGGGGGGGTTAGCCCCCCCCCCCCCTTAATTCAGATAAATGAGTTTTTCATCCAGAATTATCCGATTTTCTTTAAATTTTGTATATAGGTTCATCCTGATAAAGCGCTTTTCTGATTAGTTTTGGGGGTTCATTGGTGAAGTAAAAAGGGGATAATGGAGGGGTAATCCTCCCCCCTTAATTTAGATAAGAGTTTTTCATGCAGAATTATCCGAATTTTTTCGAATTTTGTATATAGGTTCAATGTGTTCAGACGCTTCCCTGATTAGTTTTGGGGGTTCATTGGAAAGTAAAAAGGGAGGAACTAGGAGCTAAACCATTCCTTTAATTTAGATAATTGGGTTATTCAGGCAGAATTATCCAATTTTCTTCAAATTATGTATATATTTTCATTGTAATAAGGGGCTTTCCTGATTAGTTTTGGGGTTCATAGGTTAACTGTAAGGCGGGAGGGGTATGATTCCCCCCTAATATATTGTCGATTTCTTTATTTTTCGAGGGGCTTATTTAAAATTCTTTGAAATAAAAGTATAATATACAATAAGTGTGAATAGCCTGTGAGCTCAATGTCCTCAGTTTAACTGGGCAGTTTTCCTTTTTTATTTTACATATGTGATTTCATTTTAATTATATATGTAATTTATGTTCTTAGACCATTATGTAATTAAATTTTTTGCGTGACCCTGTAAATGAATAAAAAATCCTTTGCACCTTATATTCTACAGAAAAGTGTTTCACTGTACCTTATAAATGCATATTAATTTCATTATGTTTGATATAGTGCAACAGTATAATATATAAACTGCGAACGATTTTCCCCATAGAACCTAATGTAACAGAATTCTTTTGAGTGTCTCTGTCAGCGAACTATATACATTCCATACTTTGTTTTCAATAGGGAATATGCCATGCTGCATCTCATTTACATCCATCAATAACAAAGAAATCGAAGTATATTTACGGGAGTTAAAACCTAGACAGATAGACATACAGACGAAAGTTTAAGAATGCAAAATTTTAAAAAGGGGATAAAAATTACAAATTTTTGATTGTGCATTAGTTTAATTACCATAGGGTGGTAAACAATGAATTTGTTTAATTTTTGTAATAAGTCTGTTTATTTTTTTTAAGTAAGAAAATATTACATTTTGAGTAGCAATAAGTGTTGCTTTTATAACACTATTATTAACGGAAGAAAAACGTTTTATCAAAGAAAAAAATTAAATACATGAAAAAAAGAAATAATTCCATACATATTAAGATACAATGTACACTCTAACTAATTGCAATTAATTTTATATGAATGTTAACTTACCTTAAAATAAAAATCCGCCTTAGTGTGCAAATATATTGATTTTACGACAAAGTACAATTTTGATTCAGGTAACAAAATATTAATTTTAATGTATAGTTTTTTTTTTCAAATCAATTAACAAAAACAGTTGAAATTTTTAATTATCAAATTAGGATGATTTACATTTTTATTTTTAAAGTTTATTAAAATTGTGGAGGCGTAAATACAAGTTGTTTATATTCATGAGTCTAAATTCTATATTTTAGCACCCTTTTGTTGGAATAATAAATAAAAAGAAAAAAAAAGAAAATCGTAATTGATCTTAGGATAATCTTTCGTAATTAGGTGCAAATCCAACTGATTTATTAGAGCAAATGTGTGTTGAAAAAACGGTGATTTTAAAAATTTTATTACATTAACATTTTTATTACATTCACAGAATTTACATTCACTTTATAGAACATTATGACAAGGAAGGTAACGACGTTTGAAAGTGAGCACACAATTGCGGAAATATTACTGTAGAAGCGTGAAGTTCCTAAAAAAGTAAAATAAATTAACAACGAGATATTGTTATACGAGAAGTAAACAAGGCTATAAATTGTAAACGAGATACATGATTTTGATTTGTATCAGATGTGGGTGCACTGATATATATATTTTTTAATTCTAAGTAAATTTTAAATACACCATAGTAAATGTGTGAACATATAAATAGATATTACTTAAAAATCATGGAAAGAATATGGATTCATTGTGGATGATATTTGATGGTAAAAATGAACAAACGATAATTCTAAAACTTTTTTTAACAACGTTGTGTACTTGTGTTTCGTGAAAATTTATTTTATTGGTCATATTTTGTAGAAATAAAACTTATCTGTTTTTGCCATTAAGGAATTAGAAAAGAAAGTCAATTATATGATGAGTTCTCAGAATATCTTACCTAAACACTCAATGTGAAAAAAGTATTTAATAGATTGTCATATTAAATTTTATATTACCCAATTATTGTAATATCCCACTTATACCCAATTTTACAATTATAATACCATAATACCCAATAATTACAGTATAATACCATAATACCCAATAATTACAGTATAATACCATAATACCCTTAATAAAATAGCAAAGCATGGAATTATTAAAAATCTAATTTTTCATAGCAGCAAATACAAATTGTAAAGTAAGAAATGTAAAATAGAAAATATTGATAATATTTGAATACACAACTTTTACTATTCTTACTGTATAAAAAATAAAACAAATACAATATGAGATACTTTGTGATTATTAGTGATACGAGTTCTAACTGAAACTTTTAAAATTCAAACCACATTTTAAACTCATCGGGAAAATGTGTGTGCATATAAATACATGATATTTAAGAAATTTATGAAGTAAACGGGTATATTATGGACAACATTTAGCTGTCTATATTCGACAATATGAAAGGGAAAACAGTAACCATATACGTCTATAGTATAAAAAGAAGATATTTTTACATCAGAATCTAAATTATTTCTTTAAAAATTGATTTAGTTCATAAGATAGTCACCTTTTAAAAATCTTGTTTATTCAAAAAACAAACAAACCTGAAATTTGAATTCAGACTGTTAAAGATATTACAAAAGCGTTCGTATATTTGTTCGTCAATTTTCATTGTACCTTTCTTAAAAGTGCAAGAATTAGAAAGACTTTTATATATATATTATAGATACAGAATCTAGAAAAAATGCAAAATAAAAAACGCTGAGAAATTTGCCTGCACTACTTTTGCTATGAGACATTTTCTATACGCCTATAAAACTAAGACAAAAACAATAGATATGGTTGTGATTATAAATGAAAAGAGAAGTCATTTATATTTTGAATGCATCGGTAAATATGTTTGACCTTATAAATAAGTTTTTTATAAGAAATTTGTTTAGCCGATTGGTTGATTGTTGATGATATTTGGCCGTCAGTATTCAAAAGCAAAAACACGCAAACAGTAAAAGTAATAAATGTTTTTAAACTCTATTTTCACTTTTCATTCAGTATATATTGGAGATTCCTAAATTTGTCTGTTTTTGCCATTAATGTATTCGAAAGGAATATCAAATATATTTTTACATTAGTATTTCCTAAACACTGGTGTAAGAGTGTGAGGTTCCGCATAATAATAAAGTTATTCAGAGCAGTATTTCAAATCCAATGTTCTTTATCTCCAAATACAAGCAGTAACATAACAAATTCAAACTAGGAAAATGTTCAGAAAATTTGAATATGTTAAGTTGGCTACATTTATTCTTCAATAATAAAACAAATAAAAAATAGGAATTTATTGTGAATTTGAATATTATCTGTAGGTGTATGAGGCAAGCAGAGTTTGCAGAATAGTACGACATAAGACATTTATTTACAATTAAACGAAGACAAAATAATACAGCTCGTATGCGACTGAGCGCCGACATCTTTCTTAAAGTAAACAACTGCTCTCTCTTCCGGAGCATCATCATCGTAACTGTACGCGCATGCGCCATATGTGCGGAGAGGAGAAAATGAACGTTGTATTCCAACAATTCCCCCCTTACAACGTGCATTTTCTTAACAAGGCATTAATTACTCTCCTATTATGCAATTATTATATGCAAATTACAGAGAAACAAAATATAAAATTACAAATACAAACAGTATATACTTTAAACTTATATGGAAAAAGGATACAGAATAACATTGAATGTTTTTAAACACTTAGTCCTATTAAATCACAACATTTCTTATGCTTATAGGCACTTAAAGCTTTTGTTAAAATGTCAGCTGCCATATTTTCAGTTTCTAGATATTTAACTTCTATATCTCCATTCTCATATATTTCGCGCACAAAGTGATGGCGAATATCAATGTTTTGTGCGAGAATGATAAATTGGATTTCTTACTAATTTTCAGAAGAAAGTTCATTTAAGAACCGTCTGAGATGTAAAGTCTCTTTAGCAACCTCTGATAAAGCCATATATTCTGCTTCAGTTGTGGATAATGCAACAGTTCGTTGCTTTCTCGATTCCCAAGATATAGCACCACCGGCATATTTAAAAATTTATCCAGTATAGGACTTTCTATCATTGACATCTGAAGCCCAATCAGCATCAACAAATGCAACTAAGGACTTAGTATCACGTTTAAAAATCAGTCCTTGATCTTGAGTACCTCTTAGATATCTTAAAACTCTCTTTGCAGCTATCCAATGATGTTTGCCTGGATTGTTGTTGAATTGACTTAGAAAATTCACATCATGAGTTATATCAGGTCTAGTTGCTACTGATAAATACATAAGAGAACCAATTAGTTGACGATAAGGAATATTATTCATTTCAGACTTTTCTTCTTCAGTTTTGGGACACATATCTTTAGTAAGCTTCACATTGTTATCAAAAGGTGTAGATATTGATTTTGATTCTTGCATATTAAATTTGCTCAGAATATCTTCAATATACTTCTTTTGAGTAATTTTAATACTGTCCCCGTTTTGCATAAATTCTATGCCCAAACAATAGTGTAACAAACCTAAATCTTTCATTTTAAAAGATTTGGATAATTCATCTCTAATATATTCATAATCTTGTTTACATTTAGTAAGAATTATGAGATCATCAACATAAACAATGATAGTTGTTTCAATCGGAGATTTTGAAAAATAAACACATTTATCAGTATTTAGTGATTCAAACTTCATTTGTTTTAATTTTTCATCTAATTTATTGAACCATTGTCGACCTGATTGTTTTAATCCGTAGAGGGATTTTTTTAATAAACAAACTTTGTCAACATTAGATTCATATTTAAAACCATCAGGTAACTCCATGTATACTTCTTCAGTTAAATCACCATTTACATAAGCCATAATAAAATCTAATTGATAAGCTGTAAAACCATTTTGAATACCATAAGCGATCGCAGTTCTGATCTAACTTAATCTGGCTACAGGCGAAAAATTTTCTTCAAAATCAATTCCTGGTTTTTGAGAACACCCCTTTGCAACTATTCTCGCCTTAAACTTTTCGATTGACCCGTCTTGTTTATATTTAGTTTTTAAAACCCATTTACTTCCTATAATTTTCTTATGTTTTGGCCTATCAACTATTTGCCATGCATTTTCTTGCATTAAAGAATTAAATTCTAATTCCATTGCATCTATCCATTCATGTTTAAAAGGCCCGTTTAAAGCCTCAGAAAATTCCGGACATGAGTCAGAAAGTAAATTTTCCATTACAACTTGGGATTTTTCTTCTTTTGGAATTATCATTTTAAATTCTTTCCTGGGTCTACCTTTTTACCAGTTTTTCTTTTTCTCGACCGACCGCGCGCTCTTGTAGGGGAGGAAGGAGGTCGGAAATTTCATCCGATTGCATATCAACATCATTGTCGCCACAGCTGTCTGGTTCATTTTTGACGGGAGGAAATAATTTTGATTCTTGCGTAATTGTTTTATTTTCATTATTTTGAGAGAAGGAAAAAATTAATTTTATTTCACTGTTTGAAGGTAAATCGTTTTCAAATTCGTTAATAAATCGGACGTCTCGGCTTATAACAATTTTTCTGGAATTCTTATTCCACAGCCTGTACGCTTTCGATTCATTTGAATATCCAACAAAAATATGCTCTTCTGATCTAGGATCAAATTTTCCTTTACTTTGTCTTTTATTTAGTACAAAACATTTTTGCCCAAATATTTAAAAATATGATAAAGTTGGCTTGATGCCAAAAAATACTTCATAGGGTGTTTTTTTATCGCTTAAACGTCGCGAAGGACAGCGATTACGTATGTATACCGCACAATTAATAGCTTCATCCCAAAAAGATTGTGGGAGATTGCTTTGTAATAGTAAACACCTCGCCATTTCAGCTAAAGTTCTATTGGCCGTCTCTGACGTACCATTCTGTTGCGGAGTTAGTGGTGAGGAAAATTCTCGTTTTATACCGCTTTCTTCGATATATTTATTAAATTCTTCTCCGAAATATTCTTTACCATTATCCGTACGAAGAATTTTTATTTTCTTTCCTACACGGTTTTCAACTGCTGCTTTGTATTTAACAAATGCATTTTTAACCTCATCTTTGGTTTTAATAAAACTGACTTCAATGTAACGTGATTTGTCGTCTATAAAAGTAACGAAATATCGCGATCCTCCGTGGGATGGAACTCTCATAGGACCACACAAATCTGAATGTATAAGAGTCAATAAATCGTCACTTTTAAAGTTTGATTCTTTAGGAAAAGAACGCACAGTTTGTTTACCTTGAATACAAATTTTACAGTCTTTAAGAGACTCATTATCATTGAAATTTAAATTTCTAACCATATTCTTTGATTTAAGTCTTTTTAAATCAGACTCATTTAAATGACCTAATTTAAGATGCCATTTTAGAAATTCACTTACCTCTGCTATCGCAGCTCTCTCGATGCTTGGGTATACGTAATATAAATCCTCATGACGGACAGCATGTATTAATGTAGAACCATTTGGTTCGATGATTTTAGCAAATCGTTCTTTAAAAATCACTGAACGATTATTGACTGTTGCTTTAGATGTTGACAGCAAATTACACTTTAATTCTGGAACACATAGAACGTTCTTGAGTGTGAGATTAGTAATTCCACTCCCATTAGGTACTGTAATGCAAACTGTTCCTATTCCTGTAATTTTCGCTGTTTGATCAACTGCAAGCTGTATAGTAGAATTCGTACGAGGATGAAATTCTGTAAATAAATTTCTATCTTTACACATGTGAGATGTACATCCACTGTCTAAACACCATGCAGAAGGTTCTTGATATGCGTCATTAAATGCCATACTAGTCGGTTTTTCATAATTAGTGGCTATCATCGATCCTTGATTTCCTTTATTTAAATATGTAAGCTTTTTATCAGCTATTTTCTTTCTACATTCGGAAGCTTTGTGCCCCATTTTCGAACAATAATTGCACTTGAAATTTCGGTAACACCTTTCCGAGGAAAAATTTTTATTTGGATTCATTTTCCATTTTTCATTCTTCTTCTGTTCTTGATTATTTCTTTTATTTTCTATATAATATGCGTTTTGTGAATCCTAAGTGGATTTTCCTTTTCTTGCATCCCATTCTTCCAGCATCTTAATTTTCAAAGATTCGGGTTTAGGTAACTCATCTCTGGATTCTATAGCGCATCTAAAATTTTCGAAGTTCTCAGGAACACTATATAGAAGTAGAATTGATAATAAATCATCCGCGATTTCTATTTCCATATTTTTCAGTTTATCAACTATTTCGAAGAAAATATTTAAATGATCAGCCATCGTTTCATTTATGGACATTTTTCTAAACAGAAGTTTTTTTTAACAAATTTGCTTTCTTTGCGGGTCCCCTCGATTCATAAACATCTTTCAGCTTATTCCATACAGCACTTGAAGTCGTACAATGCTTTATATGACTCAGTTCACTAGGATTTATAGAAAGAATTATATCTGCACGAGCTTTTTGATCAGCTTGGAGCCACTTCTTTTCTTCTGCGGTTCCTTCAGCCGGTTTGATTTCTTTACCAATTACGTAATCCCAATGATCATTTTTGATTAATACAGCTTCGATTTGAAGCTTCCAGCTATCAAAATTATCTTTTCCGAGCTTTTCAATTGTCGTTACATGAGACATAATTATGTCTCTCATATCCAGAAATAATGCAAATGATAAACAGATTGAAGAACAATTCTTACTTTCGATTAGGCTTAAGAGTTCCAAATCCGAATATTCGAATTAAAAATAATTTCTGCTAATTATAGCGCAGTGGAAGCGTGCTGGGCCCATAACCATTTGTAGGTGTATGAGGCAAGCAGAGTTTGCAGAATAGTACGACATAAGACATTTATTTACAATTAAACGAAGACAAAATATATACAGCTCGTATGCGACTGAGCGCCGACATCTTTCTTAAAGTAAACAACTGCTCTCTCTTCCGGAGCATCATCATCGTAACTGTACGCGCATGCGCCATATGTGCGGAGAGGAGAAAATGAACGTTGTATTCCAACATTATCAGATGTACACACTGACTTTTCTTGAATTGAAATGACTTTTTTAACACATATAGGGCAGTGTGTGAACATATAAATAAGTATTATTTAAAGTATTTGTAGAGTAAATGGGTTCATTATTAAATTCGGTATTATTCAGTCGTCAATACTCGACAGTTTAAATGAGTAAACAATAAAAATAATATAAGCTTTTCAAAGTAGTTTGCACATTTGTATTAAAATATTTTGGTATTTTTACAGAAATCGAATTTTTTTGCTGATCAACGGTGTCACTCGAGAGCTACAGTAGTGTGTTACAACTCTTGATATTTACTAACTGCAAGACGCAGTTAGAGTCAGTGAATGGAGTACTTTCCAGTTTGAACTTGGTAACTAATAAAAACAGTTTTACAAACTTTTGTGTATAATTCAGGATTTTCAAGGTGTGTATTTCATGTGAACTATACATGCGGATTGAGCAAATAGTGTATCGTGTTAACACCATTTTGGATTTATCATATGCCATGAAACTAACGAGTTTCACAAATATTCAAATGTTTTTCTTGAACCGAACAATAGAGTGTGATGAGAGTCATCTGTGAATGTTAATATAAAAAACAAAATCTATATATTTGCCTATGTTGAAAAGTTTGGACCATAATAAATAATACCATGGAAGCAATTTTTAAGTTTATTTTTCTTGTTTTTCGTTACCATTCTCTTAATTAATCTTGATTTTTTTCCAACCTTAACGTACATCAAAAATTTTGTTTTGTACATACTGTGTAAAAAATTAAATAAATACAAAATTGTTCTGTAACTCTTGTTTTTATTTCCGATTTACTCAATATGTTTTCCTTTATCTTAATTAATTTAGAATTTGATATAGCCTGAAGATTAAAAGAAGATACTAATAAATAATAAGTAAAGAAATAGTAAAATTTTAAAGTTATTCTAGTAGGGTTAATAAAAAAATGGTTAATTTCTTTAGAAAGAAAGATAATTGGTCTGTTGTTATTTTTTGTGTTTCTTTTATTTGAAGATAAGTTATTGATTTTGAGTATGAGAAGTCAGAACTACGTAAGTATTAATTAATCTCGTTTTTCTTTGACCTCAATCTTAAAAAAGGGGTAAAGTGCATGAATAAATAAATAAATAAATGCAATTTAAATCCTTAATTAGGATATATAATTTTTGTATTTGAAGGTAAACTTTTGTTTTAAGGTAAATTAATTTTTTTGTCACTTGCATTTCAAATTTATCAAAAGTTACTAAAATTTCTTTTTTTAAATTTTAATATTTAAAGTCTTTTATGAGAATAAATTTACTTTAGTTCTTAATGAAATAAGTTATTTTGACTGCTAATAGGTGTTTGTTTAGTAATACTCACGTGATAAATAAAAGTATGTTGGCTAAAATTTATGTATATTCCGAGAAATAATAATTACAGGCAATGTGAATAGCTTTATGCTATTCTTGTGAATGTTTGGTGATGAAATACATGCTTGGTAGATTATTTTTAGGAAATGTCGATTTTCAATAAAACTTTTGGGTTCTTCAAATTTGAGCACTTTTTGTTCACCACTGATTAATGTTAAAAATTTATTCATTAGCCTTTTCTCTGTTTAGGAGGGTGCCAGTGGCCTTTCCAACACTTGAAATATTAACAGTGTTTAAGATTGATTGATCCTGAAACTATTCAAAAAGTAATACAGCCACTATACCGTCACGACCATTGATTTGTGAAATCTTGATTTGTCTTAACAGTTGCAAATTATAACGCCTTTATAGATTTTATGTTTTTAGATGGATATCTTTGTTTTCTTGTTGCGAGAATTTCGGCGTTAACGGTTAATTGTATTCACATGCGTGAATTATCTTGTATATTTGACCCGTATTACACACCTTGCCATGATAATTTTGGGTTTCCAAATCTATATATTGGGATTCTTTTGGGATAAAGTTGAATATTCTGCTTTGTTTACGATTTCCAGCCAATTTAATTCTCTTCGAATCTACTCATATCTGAGTGAGAGAAATATTTATTCAATTCTTATATTTTTGCCTTCGGTTGGAATTAATGATTTTCTCTGGTTTTCCTGACATTGTTACCCGGAATTTGTCATGAGTAGTGTCTGCAGCAGACCACAATTGCTTCTTAACTTATATCTCATAACAATCTCTAACAGCGGTGTAAAATTTTGAAATATTACTGTAAAATTATTATACTTAAGTGCATATTGAACAAAATGCTATAAAATATGCATATCAGAAATAATAATGCATTTATCCAATTAAAAAATGAATTTTCAATG
The DNA here is from genome assembly GCA_963931845.1 of Maratus michaelseni. Classification (NCBI taxonomy): domain Eukaryota; kingdom Metazoa; phylum Arthropoda; class Arachnida; order Araneae; family Salticidae; genus Maratus; species Maratus michaelseni. The sequence goes on from OZ007592.1 coordinate 348,067,088, forward strand.
CAAGAATGCTCCATATTTTTAATATTAAAACACGCTGAAATGAAAGTTTCATGCTATTCACGGAAATATAAATCTAAAAGCTCAGTACATGGCGCATTATTAGTTTATTGTTATAATAAAAACGTCACTGTTAAAATACAAACTACTAAAGTTACAATGTTTATTACCTCAACAAATTTTTTATAGAATGAATAATATCACTGAAGTGTGTATTATTGATTTGTATATTTTATATTATTTATTTTAAATAAGTAGTTATAATAATATATATTTAAATACGTAGTTAGTGTATTTGATTCCACGTTACACTGAGTTTCAATGAATTCAAGAAATTAAAAAATCATAAAAAATTAAAATATTACATTAGTAAACGAAATATATGCTTCATTTTTGTCGAAAATAATAGCTTAACATAATATATCTAAACAAATTAACAATCAATATCTAAACAATCAAATTTTATATGCACAAAATTATTGTCTAATGCAATCGTTGGAAAATAAAAATAAAAATAAACCAAACTTCATTCAAGATGCATTTTAAAATGTAACACATTTTGAAAAAAAAAAAAAAAAATAGCAGCGTTACCAGTTTTTTTTAAAGAAACATCTCAGGAATTTCAATGTAATCAAATACCTTTATGTTATAACTAAAAGAAATTTTAGCTGCATAAGATGGCAACAATATTTGTGAAATCTTGCGGAAAACAGATGATACTGTAAAGTTGATATCTAGATTCAAGATATCGATTATAAAAACACAAAGTTCTATTCTGTGATTTTGAACAGTTAACGAAGCGCTAAAATTAATTTTAAAAATTGTAACAACAATTTATCAAATGTAATACAGTCTCAAAAATATATTCTTAAATTCTTTTTCATACATATTTTTCAGGAGTTTATTAATTAATGAATAGTAATTAATAAATAATAAGTAATAAATTCAATGTATGAAACCCTTTTAGCGCAATTATACCCACACTTGACCGATTTATTCTATGTTTGTAATACTATGCAACACTAGTATTTACAGCGAACAAATATTACAAATTTTCTCGTATTTGTATATCTTTAAAAAATCATTTAGTACTAATGAAAAAAATATATTAAAAATATTCTGATAAATCTACTATATATATAAAACACAAACGGAAATTTCGTTCCGTTCCTTTATAACTCGAGTTCTACTGAATGGAATTTGATGGAACTTGAACTGTTGGATAGATAATTTTTCAGGGAAATCGTTGGCGAAAGAATTGAAACGGCTATATCAGAAAATAATGCAAACACATAGACAAATAAAAGAAAAATTCTGTTATTAATTTTATTTAAAATCTCACCCCCCCCCCTCCCCGCAAAAAAAAGAAGAAGAAAAAAAACTCTTTTAATGAGGCATAATATTTAATTTAAACCCCAAAGGAATATTTGTAATGCTTAAAAATATTTGCAATGCATGAGATGGTAGTTCAGATTAAGTCAATATTTGGCGATTTATCGTTTGCGTCAGGTTAACAAAGATGCATCTGATATATTGATTTTATAAAATGAGTATTTTTTCCTTTTTTTCTTTCTGTTAATTTTTTTTATATAACTCACCTATCATGTGTCTTACAGGAGGAACTAGCAGATATAATTGTAAAAATGACTGCATTTATGAGTTAACATGTTATTTGTTTATTTACGGTTTTGATTTTACTTTTGTCGCCAAGCAATGTGATTTTAAGCCAAAAATGCATAACCGTGACATCAGCTTGAGCGGTATTAGCAATAATAGTGTTTTTTCGTGTATATAAGATCCTTTTTAGAGTAAATTTTTATATTCAAATGCAAATTATATAAATAGCAGTTATTGTTATGAATATGGGATCAAATATTGAAATTTTAGTGAATGTCTGCCACTGAAACCCATATGGTAAAATAATTAAATTTTAGACATTTAAAAATTTACTACGGAAACATGCCGGTTTGTTTTCACCAAACATATTACTTTTATAGCCTCGAACTCAGACCAGCGAATATTGTCTATTGTTTTATTTTTATTTTATTATTTTTTTAATATATCGCCAATTTCACTAATAGAAATATTCACTGTTTCAAAAGTTAGGAACCAAAGAATATTCTGAAGGAAATGTGTGCATTTATGCGTTATTATTATCACAAAAGGCTACATTTTGCAATAAAAACTTCTTCCCTTCTTTCAGGAATGTTTTTAAAATACATTGAACTAATTGTCCGTATTCCGGTCACTTGCCAGTTGGCATTTTTACTATATTGTTGGATGTTTCGTTTATGTTTAAAGGTTACTCTGGACGACGATTCAGATTACAGAAGATTAGACGAGTTTTGAAATTAGCGATTGCTAAATTTATGGGGTTTTTTTTCATTAGGAAACAAATTTTACCAAAAAAGCAATGCTTCCAATGTACGGCTGGTTGATTTTATGGCGGCCGATTATCTACACGAGGGATATAGACCCTAGGGGAAGTGCCCTCCGTGGGGGTCTTTCTAAGGGATCCTAACCCGTATTTACGGCAATGTTCGAAGAAAACCACGGAAAACTCCGAACGGTTAGGTCAACGAGCGTGACAGGGGTTTGAACCCAGCACTTCCCGTATGCCAGCTTTGAGAGCAAAACATCTCAGCCACTGTTTTGGCGCTTTCAATGTACGGAAAAACTTTGTAATGTCAATGGTGGCGAATGGAATAAATAATATTTGTCGATTTATCATTTCAGGCTGGATAAGAAAAAACGATTACCTGAAATTCTGATTAGATAATTTTTCGATCATTATAATGCCTTTTCGGCCTACACACAGCCTAGCAGCTAAACATAGTGTGAAATGAATCTATTTCTGCGTGTTATTATGCTCTTTAGAGAAATGCAAAAAAAAAATCTTCGGTTTAAGTATTCACCAAAAATAATATTACTAAAAATTTTGCATAACTAACTTTATCATGATCAGATTTATTTATGGTATGGGATTTTTTAATGAAAGATCTATAATTGAATTAACAGTAATTTGACATTCTTTAATGGAATTTAGCTTGGCGCGTAAATAGCTTCGTTTTTTAACTAACTCTGGTACATTAGTAACCATATCGTTTCAAGCATTTCTAATGTTTGACGCCAAACTAGGATATCGGCAAGATTATGGAAGATTAGGAAGATTTTATTGGATACAAACTAGAGGTTTTTTCTTTGACCAGAGTTAATCATTGGGTTTTTTTTTTTCAGATTAACGGTTACACGAATGCAACTGGCCTAAAAAATGGAAAGACAGTGAAAATGGCGGAATTTTAATTTTATTCATATTCAGCTTTAAAAATTCACTTTTTTATGTTTCACCATTTTTTTAATATGAAAATTAAACAGTGTTCTTTATGTGCAAACAATGTATTACAATTTTCACTGTATTTACTCTGCTGGAATCGAAAGATGAAAAACCGTAGTAGACTTGCCAGCAGAGGACGTATATTGCGAAATATAACGTAACATAGAGTGAGATTGTACTTACGTTACCCGAATCTCACATGGAGACAAGAAAGAGGGACGGAGTTCAAGAACTTACAGACGAAAATGAATCACCCGAACATTATTTAAGTTCAATGGTCAATCTATGCAATCATTGTAATGCTTTCTCTTTTAGTAGTATGTTGACTAGAGAACATGTTAGTTCCTGTTGTCATAATCTCATAATGGCCTCATTTCCCTACCAAACTCTACTATAATGATCAACTAAATGAGTTGCTTCTTTTAGCCCAAATTTTGTCCAATGTATTATATAATATAATTCAATGTCGTTCACATCATTTACAGCAATATTGAAGGAAAATCCAGGTGAACGTCCCTATTGCTTTAAAATACACGCTCAAATCCATTAATATAATTCGTTTGATTCAAGGTTCGTTTGAAAATATTTACTAAGCTGGAATCTGTAGGTGAAGATCCACATTCCATTAAAATACAAAGTCATTTCGTTTGATTTAAGGGACATTTAGAAAAATGGCCCAGCGCAGCGGGCGTAGCATGCTAGTATATAGATAGTATGTGCTTCCAACACTTCTTATACTGTAATCACATTTCACACACAGGAAAAAAATCTGTGAAAAATATATGTTATGAGCTTCTTTATTATCGTCAACATTCTGAATGAAAATTCAGATTCAGTTTAAATGAGACACCCTGTGTTTTTGATTAATTAAGTGAGCTTAGTTTAAACGAAATAAGTGAGCTTAGTTCAGACTAAATAAGTGAGTTTAGTAAAAGTGTAGCTTATATTCGATAAGCCTTTTTCCCGCCAGATTCTTTAAAATAGTTCTTTATGAAAAGAAAAGGTTTATTTCTGTTAATATCATTATATTCCATTTCAACTATTAAATGATCCAAAATAAAACTTCGTTGTATATTTGAAAAAAGAAATATATATATATATATGTAATAAAAAAATTTCGCCATTTTACCTCAATAAATTTATTCCAAATTCTTATAATATCTACCTTTTTTCCCTGTCTTTCAATAATATCTTAAATATAATTTATATTTTAATTCCATACTTTTAATCAACATATTCTTTGAATTCTTATTCTAAAAATCTTAATCTGTCAAAAGCAACACTTCCTTGTAAAAAAACCCTGATTTCTTCCTTCATATTTGAGTCATTGTTTTTTCTTTAGAATGTTTCTTAATACTATTTTTATTTTTATTAAAATCATTCTTCGATATCACAGCATTCATTGCACGTGACTCCTGCGTCTAATTTTTCACATTTTTATTTTTACGCTTTCGATAAAGAGTACCGACTTTGCGCCAAGAATTTGCCCGCCTCGAACAGCCTTGTCCACCAATCACTAGGTAAACCACACCTCTTCCCCCTACCTCCTAACTAGCATCCTGTTGGCGCGTCCATAAGGTAAATCAACATATATTCTTGAGCGAATTGCTAGTATATAACATGCCTACACAGCCTCGGAGAGCATATTCGTACGTTTTTTGACTTGCTAAATAAATCCGTCACTTGGAGGAGATGTTATACAAATTGGTGTCCCTCTAATATATTAAGATCTTCTTTATTTTTCTACGGCGTAACACAGCCCAGATATAAGTTTTAAAATAGACAATTAGTGGAATTGTCTCTGCTTTTGTAAAGTGAATAAATTCATTGATGATAATGCAGCTTCCTTTTATTTTGACGGAAAATTTCCAGTGATTTCATAAACATCGCATTCCCGATTGCAAAATAAGTAACTCTAACAATAAATCGCTTGCCTGAAGTAATATGCCAATAGTTTGTCAACATACTTTACTATGAAATGGAAAAGTATTTCATCTATATATATACTAGCTGTTACCCGTGACTTCGTTCATGCAACATCAAAAGAAGAATAAACACATTAATTAAGCAAAACATTTCACTCCCGATAATTAAAAACGTTAATAAATAATTAACTAACTATTTATCACATTTCATAGGAGACATTACGGTATTTTTTGTTATAGGGACCTTGACATAATTCAGTCTTAAAATAAGTGAAGTATTGTTCCAAATAATCACGAAAATGAAATTGCAACCAATGCAAAAAGGAGGGCCAAATAAGATCGTGGAAATAGACGAATTGGGTAAAAACAAATGTCAATTTTAGCTGATAAACAATTTTACTTTTAACGCCTTTGTGAAACGTTTTAACAGCCTTCCTTAAAAAAAAAAAAAAAAAAAAAAAAAAAAAAAAACATTAATTGGAAATAGTACATGCTTTTTCTTTAAATTCAATTCTGCCTCCTTGGTTTAATGTATAGCTAAAACAAATCTTGTTTTCTAAATGACAATATGTTGACAGGTATTTTTTGTTCTCCAGAATAAATTGATTCATAAAGTTTGAATATGTGAAAATATGCTTTTATTTTTCGGATAATTTACTGAAATCAAGATTTTGTTTTCACCATCTATTCAAAGAGAAAATAAGTTCTGTTTTTCAGTTTTAATGAGAAAATGGTGTAAAAAATATACTGATCTGTTTTATTTCTCCTTTTTTATACACAAATATGGAGTAATTTACTTTCAGTTTTTAGAGAAACTTCATTAAAATTTACAAAATAAATAAATAATAAAAAATAAAATAAAAAATAATATAAAATAAATCTTGGCATCTAATTTAATTTTTTAAATTCTGAGAGTTTGTGTGACATCCTCGGATCAATAATAACCGGTATTAAATAAATCGCGTTGCGTTCGATGGTCTAGGAGTAGTTGCGAAATACAAACACACCGTCAGATTTTAATATAATAGATTCGTGTTCATTTTCCTTTTCTTAAAATTATGATGTGATTTTTAGCAGAAAACTCTCATCTGTATATAACGGATACTCATGCTTAATAATCAGTATAGATAAAAAAAACATTTAAATTTTTCGTTATACATATGGCATGAAACTCATCTACTTTCAATACTTACTGATCCTTGTATTATTAATGTAAGGAATCGATTCACACTCATTTTAAAACATATTGGAAAATTCCGGTTTTATTTCAAATAGGACGTCTCTTTCTCCCCAGAGAAATCCCTTTTAAATGACATAATTCTTGTTAATTTTCTTTTCCAGGCAATAATTTCAATACTGGCATAGGGAAAATTATGTTACTTTAACGAAATGATATTAAATCTTAAGTTTTTATCAACAAAAATGGAACTATTAACATTCGTCATTTTTTTAGGTAATCGAGTTATTTCTTTTAGTTTTAAGAATGAAAATATCTGTTTCTCGCTATCAATGACATCATTTTCGACATGTATAATTTTCCGGAGCATATTATTGACATTTGCTAACCATTGTCTTTTCAAACTTCTTTTTACTTTTTTTAAAATTTAAATAAAAAATACGGTATAGTTATATTAGCAATGCGCAGACGATAAAACGCTAAGTATTGTTACAATACAAAAGAAAAAAAGTAAAGAAAAAAACCAAGATCATTTTATTTCACTATCAAAGCATATCCACTTTATTTTCGATGTATCACGTCATATTCCCCTGTTTCCTATGGTTACACATATTGAAACATTGCATTATTATCAACAACTAAAAAAAGTACGTTTTATTTCTAATAATATTATTTAATCTTCTTTTTAATTCTTTATTTTTTTTATTTCATTTTCCTTTTTCACGTGAAATTTTTTCAACTGAAACTAAATTGTTGAGTAAAAATATTTATTCCTGGTTTTGATTTAGTTTGGCAACGATAAAGTATTAGCAACGGTAAAGTAAATTTAACCATTTTAAAATATTATACGAAAAAATGTCCATTTATTCTCTATGAAAATAACGAAATTTTGATTTATTAAGAAAAATATTTGAATAAAATAAACAAAAACCAGCCTATGTTCATTTGAGGGTTATAATCAACTTATATGCAAAGATACAGGATCATTAAATGCTCTATTTTGACTCTGGCTTCAGCCTAACATTTGCACACAATCAGATTTATAATATTATTAGGATATTATCAATTTGTAGTAAAGAAGTGCTGTGAATAATGATAAAATCTAGCTTAATATAAAGAATAAAATATATTTTAAATAAGCATTTAAAAGAAATATTTATTTATCGATTTACAGTTAACCCAGAAAACTTTCAAAGACGTATAAAAAAAAAAAAAAAAAATACTTCAACATTTAAAAAAAATGTTTTTAGAATATGTCAAATGCTTGAAAGTACATTAAACTACAATAAGAAAAAGAAAAACATTAAATTTAAAACGCACAAATTTATAAATATTAATGTTTTACAAAATATTAATTTCTTAAAAATTTAACTGTTATTATTCTAATTTTTGAGTTTAAATTCCTTTTTATTGAGTTTAATTTTTCAGTTTATAATTTGTAACTTCTCTGATTAATGGAACTAATGTAATAAAATGTAGTATAAATTTTACTGCAAATTACGACAATTTGATTACTCCATATTTAAAATGACACATTTCTTGTTCTGCATTGTTCAAATGATGGTTCATTGATCAAATGTAAAATCTTTAATAAGATTTTAATCTTAATTACTTTTATGCAAATTGCCTTACACGCATTTGTTATCCGATATATTTTTTGTTGTTTGTTTACTCGCATATGAGAATTTTTAATTTTATCTTTTATTATTTTTTCTGTAATATTTGATCTAAACGCATATAGACAGGCATGAAATTTAAGAAAAAAGTTGAATAAAAATATTGAAGATCCTTTTACTTTATTTTAGAAAGAAATATTAAAGATTTAAATTAAATGTATGTTATTTTAAAGAGAAATATTTATGATGTTAAAAATATTGTAATTAATGATTAAAATTATATTTTCATAACCATTTAAGAATAAAGCAATGTTTTATTATATTCAGGGTTGGAGTAACTTGGTTATTTATTCCAACAGAGCGAAAAATGTTCAGACCAGGACTGGAACCTTGGTACCTTGCCAATGTTCTTCCAACCGAGCTACCTGGACGATACCTGAATGACATAATTCACTCTTATTTGTTAGATAACGCTGCGAACTGCAGCGCTAGCTTCTTTCATCCGACCCATGACTATATCATTTGCATTATGAAAATATGTGATAAAACCTGAAATTCCTGTATACCATGTAATTAGATCATAAGAAAGATAAAGAAATTTTTCTTCAACTAGTAAAATCATCTTCAAGATTGAAGAAGCATAGTCGTGGTTTATTTCAACAGAGCAAAAAATGTCCAGGCTAGGACTCGAACCGGGTACCTTGGCTTACCGCGCCTATGCTCTTTTCTGTATGTTTTATCAGTTGAGGCATTTCTAAAGAGATTCAGCAATTTCCATGTTTCTTCGAGAAAATCGCATTAAAACCTACAAACATTTTTTTTTTTTTTTTTTTTTTTTTTTTACTTCAGGCAGCGAGATGAAAGACTTTTCGTTTTCCAAGAAGTGGGAAGGGGGAGGGAGTGCCATAATAATGCCATAATGTGTCACTCAATTGAGGACTATAGAGATAACGTTACATGAAATCAAATATTGTGATAGAAAAAGTCCAATCCGGTGAAGTAGCGCATTCAAACATGTAAAAATAAAAAAATAGGTACAATAAAAATTTATACGATTATTTGGATCTGTTAATAAGAAATAAACTCTCCACACTTGTTTAACGGTTAAAAGTACTGTATTATTTAAGTAAAAAAATTATTTATTATTTAAAACTTCTAATTACAATTTACACCTGACTTTTTAATTAATGTATTATTTTTTAGTTGAATTATTGTCAACTTTTGTTAAAAATGACTTTGAAAAGTCAAAAGAAAAAAACACTTTTATACATGTATTAATTACATAGGGAACGTATATAAGTTACGTGCGCCGAACTAACATTTGTATTTCTTGCAAGTAACAAATTTATTCCTTTTCATATTTTAAGTGGTAACACGACATTGACTGGTCCAAAATTTCAATTTTCCCCTCGCTTAAAGTACTATTTATACATACAAAAATCATACTGTTTAAAGTATCCACACACCTTCGATAGTGAATTTTTGAAATTTGTTTGATGTTTGAACCAATTTTTCTAATGACATTTAAGTTAAAACTTTGAAAAATATATAAACATTTTAAAAGTGAAAAATTGTCAAAATTAAGTGAAAAATTGACATTGGCGCAAAACATGATAACACAAAATCAAATCAATGTATTCATATTTTGTAAATCGCATAATAAGAGAATAACTTTCTCTACGACAAAGACTAGCCGCATTGTAATAGCAACCCTATCACAGATGCTATGGCAATTAAAGTATTAAAATAATAGAAAATTCGCAAAATTCTTGCAACTTTTTAACTTATAGCAGTGTAAACATGAAGCTAATTAATATATTATCATGATTGTTGTCTATTCCCTCAATAAACATTTGCAAAATAAGTAAAAAAAAAAATCAAGCAATTTCATTCATAATATTTTGCAATAGGATGTTTTGCGTACAGTAAAACTCTGAAAATTTTCATTTTGAGAAAAAGCTAAAAACAACTTTTAAACGGGTTTCTTGCTATAAAAATAACTATTATTCTTTAAAGGTTTAATTATATACTTCATGTATTTTCTTGAACATATAATCCAATTTAAGTGCTAAATCTCGAAAAAGAAGAATGTAAACATACATTTCAGCTTACTTCCGGTGAGCAGAACGATATTTCCGGTTGTAAAATTCTTCGGCAAGCTATAACAGATGTAAATTTAAACGACTGTAATTCATGTTCTAATTAAGATACAGACACAATTAAAATACAGCAGAATTCGATAGATAAAAGATCGGATTTCGATATTATTTCAAAAATGAAAAATCGATGTTTTTATCGAAAATGACGTTTCAAAGGTGTGTGGATACTTTAAATCGATATTGAAAGTGAAAGTGTAAATTTTAGATCTATAGATGTACGGGCGCACCATAGCGAATAAACAGTAACGAAAGTTTTAAGCGCGTTGTTTCCAAAGTAGCATATTAATAATAGGTGGACCCTCAACCACTGCCAATTTTGAATCAATCAACTTCTATTTTTTTAAACTAATTGTCACACTCACACATTGCTCTAGTGAAATACGTGGGATTTGTTTAGAAATATTGATATCTCGCTGTTGTGTGTTTAATATTAAGTAACAATATTCGTGGTCAAAAACTTACATTTTAATTTAAATTGATCCCATTTCACTAAAACTGCATATTTAAAAAAAAAGTCCACGTATTTTACCAAGTTTGAAAATAATAAAACTAATTGTTTTGTTATATTGCTCTAAGTCAAGTCTATACTGAGTTTACGTGTACACCGTTTGACCCTCTTTTTCCAAATAGGATCTTCTTAATCAACTATTGAGCCACCATATTTTAATCTATCAACTAAACAAAAAAAAAGGTTTTCTACTGTTATATATGCATTATAAATTAGTGTAAATAATTTTTTATAGACACTTCGCATTTCTAAAAAAAAAATTGCCATAAATTTCAGAGCGTCAAAGTGATATTATCCCTTAATCACGATCTACCACCATCTATTTAAACCGTGGGTGTAATGCGGCTTTTAATTAATTGTGCATTTATTGTTTAACTTAAAAATAAGTGAATGTTACTAAGGATTTTACTGAATACATACTAAATTATGAAGTTTTTTTATGTAGATTTATAAGATTTATACTATGTTGTAAAAGACTAGCTATGAATGAATATTGAAAGTATTATTACAATACACATGTAGTTGGGAATGAGTTCCAAGTGAGTGAAATATTCCATTACCAGCTATTTATTCTGTTGACATGTTTCAGATAACAGACCAGATACTTTTATTAAAAGGTTGACTGAGTGAACTGTGCCCTCCGGATTTGCCCAGGATTGCTCAGATGGCACAACAGTGGCAGATTAAGCCAAAGGTTCCTTGTTCAAATCATGGCCTGGACGCTTTTTCACTCAGTTGGAAAATTGCATCTCATAAATTATTTATATTGTTTCATTTGCTCTAAAACTTTGTTCCCCTTAAATTAGAACAATTTTGTTTTTCGCATATTATAATCTACCTTATTTTAGTAAATGAAATCTCAATAGGATATTCTTTAAAAAAAAATTGGTGAAGCAATTTCAAAGGTAGTACAGACGATCTAGATTTATTGTCGTACAAATCTTGAATATATATAGTTTGTACAGCTATACAGCTAGACAGTTGTTTGTATACAGCTAATTCCTGCAGGGGGGTGTAGTTTGTTCTTTTATTGCGACAATAATGTGAACAAACTGCAGATGGTTTTTTAAAGAAATATATTTTTCAAAAACAAATTTTACTGTCAGAGGACTTGTTGTGTACTGCAGTCAACGATATATTATCCTGACTCATCATTTAATTTTCTGAATTTAATATTGCTTATTTTAAAATCCTTTCAGGTAATGAAGATTTTTAAGCAAAATTTACTGACAACCGCCTATGGTCCGACCGATATAATTTATAATATATTCATAGGAGAGTATTTATCTCAAAGAATCGTTCACAGTCTTATGAATAATTAAATAATGCTACAATTACATTAACAACTTTAATTATTTCAAATAAAACTTCTTAAAGGAACAAATACTGAAAAAAAAGTTCCACGTATTATTTGTAATTGCAAAAATAATATTTCAGTGACGTAAATCTAGGATATTCCTTTAAAATACTAGAAAAAAAAAGAATTTGAAAGGCCATCTACTTGTATTTTTTATTGTAAGCAACATCGCACTGGCACTTATGATAATTTTGACCATTACATTCAATAGCAGTCACAATACACTATAAGCATAAACAAAACTAAAGATAACTTTTTGTTATAATCTTTCAAATATGTAACCAAGCTGTTTCTGCACTTATGAAATGTTCTTTAAGTTCCCATTAGCATCGTTTGAGAGAAAATAAGAACGGAAAATCATGTCTTCAAGCAAAGAATATAAAACACTTTCCAACACTTCCAGAATAATTTAATAACACCTCACCATTTAATAAGGACACACAACACATTTGAAAACCCAATTTCAGGATTTACCATCAATCGTTGGAACATTTTCCGATTTCTTTTCTGCAGCCATGTATATGATCTGTAGATTTGTATACAGTATGCCCACTAAAGTCCCTTGCCACCCTTTTCACTTTGGAACGGCTGCTGCTATATTCATAAAAGTGGTGTCTAGGTATAGTAAAGTAACCATGCGCTACTGAATGAAACCGCCTACGGCGGCACCTGGTGGAAAACTCCGAAGTTAGCATTCCTATCTCGAAAACGGAAAGAGATAGGGGAAAAAATGATTTACAAAGTTGTAGTGCATCATCGATTTAGTACGAAAAGACACCTTGTGAACATTAATGCGAAGAATAGAATGGTTAAAACGCGCATTTGATTTTTCGTGATTTCCTACACTGTCACGTCACGAAACTTGAACGGAAGGAGAAATGATTATCTTTCAGACAAAACACGACAGTGGTGTTGCTTGTGATTCCCAATCAAAACGGCGCATTACGGACGCTTGTGCTAATGTGTCACCCTCTATGCTCCAACGTGTGCAACGTGAAATTCAAACAACGATCGAAATGTGCATTTCAGCTGACTGTGAGAGGTTTGAACATCTAAAATAATGGTACACCCAGAAAAAGGAATTGATTAAAACAACAAAACCCGTTTTGTTGAGTACATTTTGGTTGTTTTAGTCAAATTTTTAGTTCAAGTAAAGAAATATTGTTAACACTCGTACAAAATTTTAACAAAATTTCACCAATTTTACTTGAACTAACAAAATTTGTTTCTTTTAATTTTACAATATTTTTGTAATTCCAGCAAAATTTTGTTATTTTTGAAAAATTTAAATTCTTGTGTAGTAGCCATATCTCTCTTAAGTAACTTGATTTATTTGACTTATATTGCTATATAATTACATTATTAACATAATTTTGGGGTAATTAAAACTTTTTTTTCACTGGGACGGACAAAGGTAGTTTTAAAAATCCTCCTGTCCCATTTATTACCCCACCAGTGGCCGAGAGGTCCTGCCCTCAAAGCTGGTAGACGGGAGGTGCTGGGTTCAAACCCCTGTCGCGCTCGTCGACCTAACCGTTCGGAGTTTTCCGTGGTTTTCTTCGAACCTTGCGTTAATACGGGTTAGGATCCCTTAAAAAGACCCCCACGGAGGGCACTCCCCCCAGGGCCTCTATCCCTCGTGTTGATAATTGGCCGTCATAAATCAACCCAAACCATTTATTACCGTCTTCTATCTTTGCAAGAAGAAAGAATTGGATTCATGAAAATTTTCGATTTCCGGTTGTCCTGAACGCGATTTCGCTGTTTTTATCTCAAGAACTAATGCACGGAATTTAATAAAACCTTTTATTCAGTTACTTTCTGATATAAATTGTTGCTGATTACTTTTTACTTTAAATCGCGCAACAGGTGGCGCTGCTATGTTGCATTTTTCGTGATTTCTGCAATAGCTCTATCTCATTTTCAGCAGTCAAATACGCCTGTAATCTTTGAATAATAACAAGGAAATTTTTATCCTGCTTTTTACAGGCGTAATTCACTGCTGAAAATGAATAAAAAATTAACTATGTGTTGCCGTATGCTGTGCTTTGTACTGTCGTCTCATGTTTGCCGCAGAAATTTGCGTGCTCCTTATGACATTCCATCTTGTGCTGCGATTGCAGCCGTTCCGACATATATAAGAGTGAGAAATGCCGAATTCAGATATCGTTCCTGGTAGCGCAGTGGTAAAGCGTCAGGCTGCTGTTCTGAGGACCCGGGATCGACTCCCGCATGGGCAATTTTCATTCTCTCGGTTTGCGCTTGAAAAAAAGCCCGATAAAATTCACTTGTTATTGTTCAAGGTTTACAAGCGTAATTCACTGTTGAAAATGAATTAAAAAATAGTTAAAATTGCATATGTAGATTGGTTCATTTAACAAATGTTTTTGTAGTATAAACAAAACAAGTTCGTAATACAACATATTTTATTGATTAAACAAACAAAATATAGTTTGTTGAAAAAAGAAAATAGATTGTTAAAATAATACATAGCATATATCTATGTAACAAAAATAATTTTGTTAATTCAAGTAAAATTGAACCATTTTACTTGAATTAACAAAACATTTTTTTGCTGACGATACAAATTTTTTTTTTTGGAATTGCAAAAAAAATCAACAATATTTTTTTTGTTGATTCAAACGAAATTTCCATTGACCCATATTTAAACAAAAAGTTTCGTTGAGGCAAACAAATTTTTGTTGATTCAACAAAACTTTTTTCTGTGTGTACTAGTTGTTTTTTCTTTCTAAGATTGTTTTGTCACGTCACAGTGTAGGAAATCACGAAAAAACAAATGCTCGTTTTAACCGTTCTATTCTTCGCATTAATATCCACAAGGAATCTTTTCGTACTAAATAGATGATGCTCTACAACTTTGTAAATCACTTTTTTCCCCTATCTCTTTCCGTTTTCGAGATAAGAATGCTAACTTCGGAGTTTTCCACCAGGTGGGGCCGTAGATGGTTTCATTCATTAGCGCATGGTTACTTTACTATACCTAGACACCATTTTTATGAATATAGCAGCAGCCGTTCCGAAGTTAAGAGGGTGGCAGGGGACTTTAGTGGGCATACTGTATATACTACAGAGTATGCTAAAATTTAGTTCAGTTAGGAAACGCATAGTACAGTTGTAAAGTCCCCTTCAGCAATTTCCTTTAATAAGCGCAAATGTATTCAAGATTATTTGTGCTGATCTGTATATTATCCGTAGAATTTGTGTACACCAAGTATAAGACAAAACCCTAGTTTAATTTAAAAACTTGCACCTCAACTTAAAAAGTTCGTCCAGTAATTATTGTTCATAGGCAGTACTACTATAACCGAATACGAATATGTGTCCCTGTAAATTAACAATAAATACAGTGCACACCATATTTATTAGTAAGCCTCTTGTAGTGATAAATATACATCAATTTAAATATGTTTTAAATAGGATAGCAACAGTAAAATACACCGCAAACGATCTTCCCCATAGACCGTAATGTAACGGAATTATTTTGCGTGTCCATATAAATGAAGTAAAAGATTCTATAGCAAGACTCTTGTCGTGATACATATCAATTTAAATATGTTTAAAATAGACGAAACATCATTAAAATAGACCGCAAAATGCTTATACTTCCCCAAAGACCGTAATGTAACGAAATTTTTTGATTGTCGCTTTAAATGAAGTATAAGCGGTACATACTTCGTTTTTAATAGCGAACATGCCATAGTAAACCTCATTAACATATATCAATTCCATGGCAATCCGACTATATTTACGTGAGGTAGTGCATGGACAGACAGACGAACAAATCAAATTCATAAACACTTTTCAACTAAGTTAGAAAGTGTTAAATAAATCATTTTGTCAAAATATTTTTTCATACGAAAATTGGTACAGCTCGATTTTCTTTTTTATTCGCAGCTGGCATTTTCTAGGAAAAAAAACGTTTTGTTTTAACTAGCGTAGATATGATAAAAAAAAAGTATTACTTTGTAACGTTAGAAAGCCTTTTCCTTTCTATATAATATATTTTTTGGACACTGTTATATGTCCTCACGCTCAGTTGAATGTAAATGATTTCTGCAACTGACAGAGACTTCGTACTTCAATTATTTTTGTGATCGAGAGTGAAATGCTTTTTCGGCACGAACTTCCCTCTGTTTTTTGTAAGTTAATAGAAATAATCAGCCACCCAAACAGAAATAAAGATGAACATTATTTTATTGGGGTGACATTTTCTTTTTTGAAAAAATAATCATTAAAAGAAAATATACAGGGTGTCCGAAAAGTCTCGAAATGGTCAAATAACTCGAGAAATATACATCGGATTGAAAAACGTCAAAGTGCATGTTCAATATTTTTGAAAAATCTATTTAGGGGTATGAAAGTTTATCCCCCAACTTTGCCCTCCCGGGAGGAAAGGGGGGAAACTTTGATATCTTAAATGATGACCCCAATTTTTTATTGCAGATTCGGATTCTACGGTTAAAAATACGTAATTTTTGTATTGAATATTTTCTTCGAAACATCGTAGATGGCGCTGTAATCGAGTGCAATGCTGTGAGAATCGTTACCATTGCAGTGTCTGGAAATGGTCGAATAACTCGAGAAATATACATCAGATTGAAAAACGGAAAAATACGTGTTTAATATTTTAGAAAAATGGCAACTTTGTTATCCCTAAATAGATTTTTCAAAACTTTTGAACATAGATTTTTCCCGTTTTTCAATACGATGTATTAAAAACGTTTTATTCGAGTTATTCGAGCGTTTCCAGACATTGCAATGGTGACGATTCTCACAGCATTGCACTCGATTACAGCGCCATCTACAATGTTTCGAAGAAAATGTTCAATACAAAAGTTACGTATTTTTTCCCATGGAATCCGAATCTGCAATAAAAAATGGGGGTCATCATTTAAGATTTCAAAGTTGCCCCCATTTCCCCCCGGGGGGCAAAGTTGAGGGGGCAACTTTCATATCCCTAAATAGATTTTTCAAAAATATTGAACATGCATTTTGCCATTTTTCAATCCGATGTATATTTCTGGAGTTATTTGACTGTTTCCAGACTTTTCGGACACCCTGTATATATACATTGTGTAACGCACAGATTGGAATGGGATTCAATTGTTTAATTTTGGGAGATAAAAGCATTGTAAATTGCAAAAATGTTCAAAATAATGTAGGATTTAAGATTATGTTAAAGAAATAATGCTGCAAATAGCTTTCTACAAGTTACACATTTAAATTTTATACGGTACCTGGTTGCTGTACGTTAGATTGAAAAATATACTGGTGTCCAGAAATTAAAGTGCAGTGACCAATTTCAGACGTTTCGTCAAATATCTTACTGAAACTCGTGAGGAAATGCCCGGAATGCCCTTTAACTTTGAGGATGTAAAGAACAACTTTGACTTTATGTTTTTCAGTGAAGGTTTTGTCGCAAGGACAGTTAGGGGGGACAATAATATTTTTAATAATAAAATAATATTTTCGATCACCCAAGTAACAGAATATGCTAAAAATGATCTGTCACTGTAGCAAATGACTATGTAGGTCCTGTTCAACATTTGTGAAAGCATAGCACGTATATTCATGAAGATGTTAACGTTTTTGTAAAAAATTCAAAAGGATTTTTTTTTATAGCATGGAGAGTTTTCTGCCAAATGTAAGACCGCTTTCCAAATCTTGACAAAAAATCGTAGAAATTGTATACTGTGATTAAAATATTAATATATTGAATATTTGATGAGATATGGATATTTTTATGAAATAAATTTTAACTGCGTACGCGCAAATAACAGCAAAGATTTTTTTTGTCATGATTTGATAGTCAATACTATAGGGCAACTCATGAAAGTGAAGTATCGTGAAAACTTATAAAGTTACAGCAGTAATTGAAAAAATGAGGAGAACATCCTATATGATTATATGGGGTTTCCTGTGAAAATTGCGATTGTGTGGTGCGATTTGCATTTTCAGATCAGATCATCAATTCTGCGCATTGTCTGAATGTCACAACTTTTAAACAGCAACACCTAAGAAATCGCTGATAATTGCCGAGTACTTTGGAAAGAAAATAAATGCGTTTACTCAATTTCTTTTAGAGTTATGACTCTTTAAAATCTCTCCAACATTTTTCAATAACTCTGTATATTAGTGCTAAAATTTTATCAAGTACTTTTATGAGAATATATTCCGTTGCTAGAAGTATTTTAAAAATGTCTGTTTGTCCTGTTAATTTCTCCTGTTTGATAACTTAAGTAGAAACTTTAAATTCCAAGCGTACAGTTCTATTTAGGTTATAGGTACAAATGTTAAAATAAGCACCTTATCTCAAGAAACAGATGCTTTTCTATTCCGATTTTGTTAACATGCTAATAAACAGGGAAATTTCAGGCAATTTTAATACACGTTTTAGAACTGCATTTTACTACCCAAGGGAAGTATTTTTATTATTATACAATTTATAAAATAAGTCTTTTTATGTATTTTGAGTGTATAAGTTTATTTTAGATTTGTAATATATATTGGATTTCAAACTTTCTTAATTTATCAAAACAAAAAGTAGACAGATGTATCACATAATTAAATTACGTGCATAAATACATACATCCAGACATACATTTATATTTTTATAAAGTTTTTATAACGTTAAAAAGAAAATTAATGACGATCAACATTATAAACAATGATCAAAAATAAAAAACTGCATAAAACTAATAATAAGCCGATGAATAGTGAAAAACATAGAACCACAAGTAATAAAACATGAAAAAAAAATTAATAAAAGAATAATTAATAGAAATGAAAGACAAATAAGTTGAATCTAATAAAAATAAACGAAAATAGAACTTTCTTTAGCAATGCAAAACAGTGCCAAAAAGAAATCCTTAAACCCGAAAAACATGCAATGGGAATAGAGCAGGGTCCAAATATAAGTGTTATGCTGTTATGTATCAGACAACAAATTGGTAATTGTAGCATTGTAAAATGTTACGTAAATTTTATGCAGAAATATTTCAACATGTCTTAATATTTTTTAGTATTAGTACATACATATAATACATACATACATACCAATTTAAAATACCTGAGCTATAAAAATAAAAGTAAAAAATGTATAAATCTGGTTAACATTTAGAAAAAGTCTCATTGAGAAATAACATAAACAGAATTTTTTTTATTATTGTTATTTTTATTTTTATGATTTTTGTCACTTGAGTTTCTGTTAAAATGATTTTTTTAATTAGAAATTTACTATTTTTGCAATTATTCTTATTTATAAAACGCATTTTTTTTACTGAAATTATTCTTATTTATAAAGCAATGTAAATTGTTATTGCTTTCATTCGTGATAAACAATATCATGCCATTTAAGATAAGAACACCTCGATCACGACAAAAAGCCATTTTACTACCAATTTTGTATTATGCAGTTGAAACTATTATTTATCTATTTTTGTATGGTATTCAAATTATTATTTTTTTTTTGTAAGTACAACTGGTTTTTTAATTAACTTGATACATTTATTGATACAGTTAAATTACGATTTTGGGAGATACTCCTTAAACACTATTTCTTTCATTGGTCAAATGGTTAATTTTATCAGTTGTATGTTTTAATAATTTTTGTAATTGAGTATGTATTTTATAAGATGTATACGAGATAGGTGTAAGTATGTTTGATGGACTCATGTAAGTACGCAAGTTGTATCCATGTAAAATCACGTAAAACATGTATGTACAAGGTATTATTTATATATTTTTGTATGATATTCATATTAATTTTTTAAAAAAAAGTACAACCGTTTTTCAATGAACAAAATAGATTTATTGATTTAGTTGAATCACGATTTTTGGAGACACTTCTTAAACGCTATTTTTTTCATTGGTCGAAAAAACTCACGTTCAAAGTACTTTTTTTTAAATCATTGCAAAGAAACGTTATATTCACATTTTTTTTATTTAATTTTAATAAAAATTAATGATTTACCTTTAAAATTATATATATATATACCTATGAATTTACAAAAATGTTAAATATGTATGCAAATTTGAAGAAAATTTATAAAAACTTAAAAAAAGCTAATTGAAAAACAAATGAACTTATTAGAAAACAAAAATACTATTTAAGTAAACTATAAGCTTTTAACTAATGCACCTATTACAAGTTAAATGATATTTTAGTAAATCAAAATTTTAGAGATGATCAAAGAGTCAATTATAAGATTTTCAACAGTTTTACCATGTTTTTCTTCAAATGACAGGTTATAATTTTGAAAATATTCATGTAAATAAAATTATTTTAGTAGATGCAACAAAATATAGACAAAGCTCACAAAGTTTTATGGAAGAATGATAATAATGTTTTTAGTTATCCTTTTTGAGGCGAGTTAATTTTGTGTAAAAATCAATTTTGAGAAAAATGCATTAAAAAGATAATTAGTATATTTTTACTGTAAATAATGGTTTGACACACTTAAAATTCACCACATTTATAGGTTATTTGCTCCTTTTTCTCTTCTTTAGCTATTTTTCCTTTCTTTGCCAACCTAATTTTTTTTCTGGCAACTTTTACGTTAGATAGTGAGTGACGTCTGGAATCGCACACTCGAGTTGTGTCAATCATTGAAAAACTTAGCATCAGGATGTGTTAGCACCAGGATGAACACTAAAAGTTTCAAGGTTGTCGACTAATCATTGAAAAACTTTCAATGTGTTAGCACTAGGATGAACACTAAAAAATTCAACGTTGTCGACTAATATTTGAAAACATTAAATGTGTTAGCACTAGGATGAACACTAAAAATTTCAAGGTTGTCTACTAATCTTTGAAAACATTAAATGTGTCAGCCCTAGGATGAACACTAAACGTTTCAAGGGTGTCGAATAAACCTTGAAAACCTTAAATGTGTTAGAACTAGGATGAACACTAAAAAATTCAAGGTTGTCGATTAATCCTTGAAAACATTAAATGTGTCAGCCCTAGGATGAACACTAAAAGTTTCAAGGTTGTCGACTAATTTTTGAAAACCTTAAATGTGTTAGCACTAGGATGAACACTAAAAAATTCAAGGTTGTCGACTAATCTTTGAAAACATTAAATGTGTCAGCCCTAGGATGAACACTAAAAGTTTCAAGGGCGTCGAATAAACCTTGAAAACCTTAAATGTGTTAGAACTAGGATGAACACTAAAAAGTTCAAGGGCGTCGATTAATCCTTGAAAACATTAAATGTGTTAGCACTAGGATGAACACTAAAAGTTTCAAGGTTGTCTATTAATCCTTGAAAACCTTTATTTGATTGTATAGCTTCCATGTCTGCACCTAATTTGAGAGTTTGTATCTCAGCAAACACATTTTTTGGGAGGAATTTCCACAGGACACCATTGGAGCTTTCATTGGCATTCCTCGTTTTCCTATGTAAACATTTCTTTAATAAATTGAACAATCCAGAATTGAAATTAATTCGTTTTCTCTCTATATTAAAAAAAAGTAACCACCGCTGCCGCCGCTGTCAATTAAGATTTTGTGCCTTGAAGTCTTTCTGGACTAATATCTAGAAAACTATTGCATGTAAAATTTTAAAAATTGGTAGTTTTATAAAGAAATGTTCGATAAACACGCTGAAGCAAACAGTTTTTAAATCGAAGAATTATTTTAAGAGATATTTAAAATCAAAGTTCGTCAAAACAGTTTTTTGAAAAAAGTTTTATAGGAACGAAAACTATCCGCAGGAATTTAACCATAATTTGTAAGGATATAGTTGACAAGTTTGCGGAGTGCAGACTGCAATCACTTTTTTAATTTGAGTAATTTTTTCAGGTTATATTTCAATTTTTTATTCAAAATTTTCAATATTTTAACGAAGATTTATTTCATATTTCATAAATTCCATTATTTGAACCGTTGCCAATTTTTTATTCAAAATTTTCATTATTTTGACGAAGATTTATTTCATATTTCATAAATTCCATTATTTGAACCGTTGCCAATTTGTAAAATAGCGCACGTAATAAGATTCCCTTTCAATTAAGAAATGTATTTACACGAGACTATTAAAAACAGAAATAAAACTTTAAAATAATATTTAAATGATCACGTGTTAAAAGCAATAAATGTAGAAAATGACGTAATAAAAATATACTTGCGCGTGAATATTACAAAGAGAAATATGAGTAACTAGGGAAATTCACGTCACATTTAAAATGATAAAAAAAACAATATTTCCAAACAATTTCAATTAATTATTATATTTTCATGAGAGATCAATTTATTTCGACATATCTTTTACCCATTATTGCAAATTTTAAAACAGCGTAAATAATAATATTTCCTTTCCAATGTCAAAATTCTTCTATTTGTTTATTTGGTGTTACAGTTTAACGATAGTTTTTTTTTTTTTTTTTTTTTATGAAAATTGATTGACGGGGTAATGGAGAAGTATCAAAAGACAAATAAGCGTTGAATTAAAAATTCCCCGATGAAAAAACTAACTCGTGTAACGCATCTGATGTCAACTGAAAGTGACGCGACGCCACGATTATGCACGTTTGGCGCTAAATCATATATTTTGGTGACAGTTACAGTTGTAATCTGTTTCAACAGCAGTTGATTCGACCTTAAAATCCCTCAGTCAAAGGAAAATGAATGGAAACCCTGTTACAGCAGATCGCCACTGGTTGTTTAATTTTTATACAATCTTCCGTAATCGTTTTAGAGATGATCAAATCAGAGTGTTTTTAAATCATGCGGTGTCAGAACGGGGGTTGGCGAGCGCAGCTCGTAGGGGGCAGAGCCCCCTAGTATTAGTATAAAATACTAATTAAATAATAAAATATTGTTTTACTGCAATATTTGCGTTTTTTTTAATCCCTATAAAGGGAACTCCCGGTTTTCAGAATTATCACTTTTGGTTTATTAAATTGACTATTACTTCTGTTCTAAAAATGGTAGGAACAAGAACAAAGCAGTTTTAGAATCATAAAATTTGTAGTTTCAAATGAAATAATAATAATAAAATCGTTATTTTTTTTTAATTGCTCATTTCAACATAGCCATATATGACCTTATAGACCTTATGAAGAAAATGTTTTAAGTATGCAATATTTAGAATGTAGGTAATTTAAACGCATAAAAATATCATTAGTGTTGAACGGTATTATTAATCTTAACTACTCTGGCAGGAACATAAATGAAGCGTTTTATTTGTGTAAATTATTAAATAATATTTTTTAAAGGTAAGTATAAAAACAATTTCCAACATATAAAAACATATATAAACATTACTATAAATGTCCATTTGTTTTTGCCGCTTTTATAGTATTGTTTAAGTCTTGAAAAATTTATTTTTAAAAAAGTTAATTATTTTGACGTGTAAACACTTTAATATGAAAACGGAGAAATTAGAAAATTTCACTTTAATAGCCTTTCAGTTAAATATTGCATTTCAATCAGATTGATATTGTAATCCGATAAAAGTCATCATAAAAAAAACAGATAAATTCATGAAAAACATAATAATCTATACATTAGCTATTCTATTCATTATTTTAAATAGGGAAAAATGTTTCTTTAAGCTTACTTTGAAATAAAAGAAGCGAAAGAAATTTGCTTAGTCTATGCGAATTGCAATCAGTTTAACATTTGGAGTTTTCGTTTACAATACAATATCGAATTGCATTTTTATTGCTTTATACTTTTTCAACACATAAAGAAATCTTGCACCTTAATTTATAATTTAAACTTGATCTTTTCTTTGAATTTCCTATAAGAAAATTCATCTTTGTAAAAAATGAGCAAATAATCTTAGTTAAAAGTATTTTTGTCTTTTTAAATCGATGTTGGATTTTATATTATTTGTTCTTCGCTATTTATTAAATATTTGTGATAAGTTTTTCCTAAAAAATATTTTCAACTATAAAGGTATTTAAATTTAATTAATTAATTTAATATCTTGAATTAAAAAATAATTGTGTAATACTTAGAATTTAACGATAAAATTAAATTTCGAATAATTACCTTTGTTTTATATTGTTTTGGAAGCATTATTTCCAAAATTAAATAGCTAATTAGATAAATAGAAAGAGTCTAAGTAAATTAGCACAAAAAATTAAATTTGTAAGCGTACCAATTTGTTGCTCATTGAATATTCTAAAAATAATTAAAAATACCAATGTATTATCCCTATATTTTAATATAGTTCCACACTTTCGTATAAAAGATGGTTTTTATAAGCTCAGTCATAACACTTTTCAATCTTGCCTGAAAAGAAAGGGGACTGTCAGTAGAGATATTAGACGTTTGGTCACTTTAATCGACTGTCGGCATAGCGCATGAAAAATCTAAGGCTGTATCGCATTTGAAACTGTAAAATGGATAAAGCATATAGCAAACGGCATTAGATTATCGCTTTAATTTTAAGAAGATATTATCGAAATAAATAACTGGATCTTACAGTTATGCTCTTCGTGAGGTAAGTTAATGCACCATAAATATATATGCTATCACAATTACTACTCTGATAAAAATGCTACGTATAATTTAAGATTTTGGATATCCAAAATTTTTGATATCTCGATATTTTTACAGCTCCTTTCAAGCTCAAATTATTGAGTTCTGACTATATTTTAAATTTTTGAAATGTACTTGCAAATATATTGGCTATTGACACAATATTTCACAAAAATCGCGGTTTTATTGTTGTATTTTTGAGTTTCTGACATATAACTTTTATTATTGTGTTTTCTTGTTTGGTGAGTTGGGAAGTGGGGGGGGGGGGAGAAGTTGCTAGTTCAGGCCTAATGCATTTTTTTCCCTGATTTGTGTGTTCAATTATGCAGCTTTTGGCAATGTTCGCAGGAATATGTAATTGTTTCTGTTGGTAGTTATGATAATCAATGCTTATATACCTACATATACATATATATATATAAAGAGAGAGAGATAGGTAGATAGATAAATAGATAGATAGGTCTATAGGTATATATTTAAAAAAAAGGCAATCGAAAATACACTATCGATAGTACACACATGTTTTATTTTCAAACTATCCATAAATATTTTCTTCAAATCGTTTCCTGGATGTACCTTAGCAGTCCGAATAAAAAGGAACATTTAGTATACTCATCTTATCAGTTTACAGTACAATGCCTCTTCAGTGAAAAAAAATTATTCAAGAAATACAACGTATTTCGAAAGCTTGCAAAGTACATTAAATTTTAAATGGATAGAAGGGTGATTTATCTTCTCTGTACTTGACATTTACATTGTAGCAATACTTAAAAAATAGCATTCTTTTTATATGAAACAAAATACAATTCTTTCAGAAACATGATTGTTTTATTGTAAAAAATGCAATCTGACGCATAAAATTCAGGAAAACGACCTGTCGGGTTAATTGAGGAAATTTCAGAAATACTTTTTCGCAGAGGATGGATGTCTGTGATTTGTAAGGAAAAATCCAATAACACGCTTTACAATAAGATATTGTCTATGAATAAGAATTCATTTTCTCATGAAAGATTATAAAACGCTTTAAAAAAATATTATTGAAAAAATTGGATTTTTACGCATATAAATCATGCATTTTATTCCACAGTGTAGCTATGAAGTATTGAAAAACACTTTTCCGCAGAAGATGAATGTATCATTTGTTAATTATATTTATATAATTAATTTAATAATAAGAATTCATTTACACATGTAATAAAATTAAAACCTTTCTCAAAAAACTCATTTATCAATTAAAAATAATTTCATTTTAAAGCTTAAAAATCATGCATTTAATGTAACTTCGTAACTAGGAAATATTCAAAAACACTTTTACGAAGCGGATGAATATGTATGGGTTCTAATACATATTTAAATAATTATTTCCATTATAAGCACTTGTTGTTGCACGAAGACAATATAAAATTATTTCGAGAAAAGTATTATTTATAGTTCAGAAAAAATGCATTTCAGTTCATAAAAACATGTATTTAATAGTCCATAAAAAACATGTATTTAATAGTTCAGAAAAAATGTATTTGAGTTCATAAAAAAACATGCATTTAATGCGTTAGTGTAACTATGAAATATTCAAAAACATTTCTTCGCAAAGGGCAGAGGTTAAATGTTTGTAATTCATACTGTACAGGTACTTCTGGTATTATGGAATAGTCTGGTTACATGGAATACCAAGGTTACTGTATGGTAAAGTGCTGCCACCAACCGGAAATATCATAAACTACTTATGAACGTTTTCAGAAGGCCCCCCTCAGAACGCGGAGTTTGTTGGTCGGCGTCAGGGTGCGTTGTGTAAATAAATATTTATTTTTGCACGGTTTTAGGAGATAATTTTTCAATATGTTTTTTTTCACTATTAGAAATAATGTTTTTACATTGAAGTTAAGTATTACGTACGCCAAAAAACTAATAGTTTAAGATGTAATTCTCGTTTTTTACCTCGCGATTAACACCAATAAACATAGAGTATTTTTTTTTCAAACCGCCAGTGTCGGGTTATATGGAGTACTATATAATGTACCTGGTATTGGATGGAGAATTCTTATAGAATATCATACATAATCATTATTAGTAGATTTTACATTGAAATTATTATTGTAATATTCGTTTTTTACCTCGCGATTAACACCAATAAACATGGAGTAATTTTTTTTTTTCAAACCGGCTGTGTCGTGTTATATGGAATACCACTATCTCATAACACTCCATGATAATGGTGGCGCAAAGACAGATCCTTAATATATTTATGATTTGTTGTCTGAAGTATCAACTAAAGGATATTGGATGACTACCTAGACACTATATTTTGATCATGCTCTCTCGATACCATTACATCTGTTTTTTTTGCCAAATTTTGTTCGTTTTCTTCCTTTTTAATCCCATATTTCCTGACTATCTCACAATATCTTCAAAATACGTTTATTATTATTATTATTATTTATTTCCACTGATAAAATTTCGTAAAATAATTTTTCTCCATGAAAACTATTAGCAGATAGTTGAAGTTTGTAATTGTATTCGGATTTCGGGTTTTAAACAATATCGGAATGTTGTATTGACCCAAATGTAAATAGTATTACATAATACACGAAGTTCCTCTACAGTCAGAATAAAAATATCGATACACCTTCCTTTAGTTGTAGGCCGTTTGTGATAAAATCACACCAAAAATGACATTAACCTGAAAAGTTTGTCTTCTTTCAGAATAGGATATAGGATTTTTAGAATAGGATTTTTGAAATAGGGGTCATCTACATATTAAAAATTGCGCCAACCTTGATTATCAAATGGTAAAAAGCTCTTTTGTCGCTTTATTTGAGTCCCTTTGATCAAATAAACAAGAAAAATACATAGTTCAGGGGCTGTGCATATATAACTTTAGGAGGAGGAGTCTGGCACCTGATATCGTTAGATATCGCTAAAGGGAGGACGGGGTTTGTATTTCGATATCGTTATCAATTTTGATCCAACAAAATAAAAAAATCTTTTTTCTTTTCTTTTTTTATAATTTTTTTTTACATTAATATAATCCATAATTTTTTTTTTTATTATTGAAAACCCAAAGTGTTTATTAAAGGCATGAAATGATTATAAAATCATTTCCTTTCAAAATACGGAAAACATTCGGCATTCATATTGTTCTGCCGTATGCGCATACAATGCGCTATTGGAGAAATCAGGTGTAATGTAGGTTTGAGGTGATACTCATTGTGTTTAAAGAAAATACAAAGAAATTTTGTTGTCTACATGTTTTGGTTATAGGAAATTCTGATTTCCCCCTCCCCTTCCCGTGCAGGGGCAGGTGCAAGAAGACAAGAATTGAATAATTATTTACATTTAATTGGATGACTTTTGAAATACCAAAATGGCACACGTACGGAATAATTCGGATGAATTTTGGGTTGTTCCATTTTAATATTTTGTAAAATCATAATTTTCCCTTTTATCTGTCCCTATATAGCTAATCATGGATAAAAATAAAAAGGTTTTAGAGCTTTAAAAATGCTTTAAAGCCACGTATCCCGATTATACAAAACAGGCTTGGCAAAACGAAGCGAATAATTTTGAAATGGTTGTAAAGAAAATCCAGATTCTGAAAATAGGATTCAATGAAAACTAGAAGTTTTTGAGTACACTTGCAACTAAACGGAAGATGTCTGTTTTAGGTGTTATTTGGTGTAAAATAATTTCATATATAACAGTGATATTTTGCTGACTTCTTCTCATTTGAATCAGTAAAGTATGTAAATAATAAATATATAATCATATGTCTATATCACTGCAAATGTAACAATATGGAGTTTAGGTGACAAATTTCTGTACAAAATATGTATACACAATTTTCTCAATTTTGATAAATATATGTATTATATAAAACAATATGATTAACTAAATTTTCAGAACGTCTCATTCAGCTTGAACTATATTAACGTTAAATTGAAAAAAATCAAATAGATTAATGATTTTATTTTACTAAAAACGTGCTAAAAGTTACAAATACGTTCTAAAAACTTAAAACAATTGTAAATATGATGTGAAAATGCTTCCCGAGCGCTTCATATTCCATATACCTCAGATATGGCATAACATATTAAATATTTTTGGTGAATTTAAAACGTAACCACTGTAGAACCAAGCCACTTTTCCAATAAATAGATCCGTCGGCCGTCTCCAACTATAAGACAAACGGTAATTCCTGAACATCTTGAGATCACACCCCTGATGATGACTGTAGTGACCTTTGACAGCGCTCGGGCAGCATTTTAACATCGTATCTACAATGGTTTTAAGTTTTTAGAACCTTTTTAAAAAATAAAACCATTTATCTATTTGATATTGTACAGTTTAATGTCAATATATGTGTTACATCAAAGTTTCCAAAACACGCATAGCAATTTAACTATTTTATGGTAATCTATTAATACACACCTTTTTAAATATGGAATCAGCTTCTACTGTAGCTTTTCTTGTAAATGACACCTTTAAAATGCTCCTTTCTACGGCACATTTAAACTCGGAATTTTGAATTGCGATTATCCAAAATCGGATCTATGTAATATTTTGGACTTGTCATATTGCATAATGCTTACAAAAATAGTTACTTACTGCATAAAAATAAAAACTTGAAAACTGCAGGAATATTTCAGAAAATATACATATCAAAAAGTGCCTGTAATAGTGCAGATCTCAAAAATAATTGGGGAGTACATGCATACACATGATTTCATGTGCGCTGACATATTTTTGCTATGTTTTATGAAAATATTTATCTGGAAGGTGTCCTAATGCTACTGATCGCAAACTTTCTTCCATAACAAAAATCTCACACGACCTAAAATACAGTAATAATTATAATCTTGCGTATATGTATTTGCATACGTTCATTTGCGTTACATTACGTACATATTTTGCTGCGTTTTCAGGAATGTTCTTCAGCTTGTATACTTGGATTGTTACATCAAAAACACTGATCGCTAACTGGTTTTCATAAGGATGTCTCAAATGACCTAAAAATTAGTAAAAACTGGAAAACTTGTTATATGCAATTGCATATTTTTTCAATGATTTCGATAAAATTCTGCGGATTGTTCCATAAAAGATACATCGCAAGCTATTTTCCATAGCAGAAATCTCAAACGATTTAAAAGAGAAAATATCTATAGTCTGAATTATATGCAATTACTTATGTTTATAGACAATCTCAATTTCTTTATATACTTTCTGGAATAGTCTAGAATGTGTGAATCTTAAACGTTCCATGAGAGATAGAGATGTAAAATCGCTTTCTTCCACGGTGACTAAGCACCTAAGGACTCTAAAGAATAAGCACTCTAAGCACTCTAAGGACCTAAAAAGAGAGTAAAAACTGAAGTCAAGATTATATACAATACCATATGAGCATATGCATTTGCATATTTTTGCTATGTTTTGAATAAATGCACATGGAATGTTTTATAAAAAACACACATAGCAAAATAATATTGAACACTAGACATTTGAAACAGCATAGAAAAGAGAGTAATATCTACATTCAGAATTTATTACAATTGTATATGTGCATATGCATTTGTAGGTTTGGCTGTATATTCTATAAGTACACATAAATTCCTAAAATTTTGTAATATTCATTAAAAGTGTGTGTATTTCCCATATTTTTTTTCTTTTAGTAGGAAATACGTTAGCTAAGGATAATACGAGCCCGAATAAATCAAATTATCGAATAAGTTTCTTTTCATTTAATTTACTGTAAATCAGAACAGCTCCTCTTGAATTTTAATCCACATATAAGAACTCCTACAAAATTTGAATATAACATATAACGAAATGGAATATTTTTAACACAATTATTTCAAATTGGTAAAGTAATCATACAAGTTGTAAATTTCCAACTGGACGAAAAATGTCCGGGCCAGGATTCGAACCTGGGATCGCTTGGCTGAAGCCGCCACGCTCTATCACTGAGCTATCCCGGTCGAATCTGGATGGCATAATTCATCCAGTTAACCTTATTGATCTGGTCTGATATTTTAATCAGCTGAACAGAAAAGATCGCAGGTTCGAATCCTGGCCCGGACATTTTTCGTCCAGTTGGAAATTTACAACTTGTATGATATAACGAAATGTTGTACGCAATATGTGCCACTAAAAATCTATTTAAAAATTGTGGAATCAGTCGTAATCGACGAGTGATTCAAATACCGGCATTGAAATTGATTCAATCGAGAAAGAAGTCGAAATGCAGCTAAGCCAATTGATGATGAAGAAATTATTGCGAAAAAGAAAATAATAATAATATTACAACTGAGAGTTCCAACAAACTAAAAATGAGACTTACATCAGAAATCTGCGAAAAATATCTCTAAGTGACATTGATTAATTATTTGAAACTGCCATGTAACTAATACTGCAAAAAAATTTATTAAATGTTACATTTAAGCTTTTAACATTTTTAAAAATTTTTGCGACACAATGTAGTTTACAGAAATAAATATATGGAATTTTTAGTAAATTTACCAAACGTTGATGTGCATAAATATCTGATTTGTATTAAACTAAAATTCTATATTTCACTTTTTAGTAGAAACCGGTCAGATATTCTGTTGTTACGATGTCTTAATGTAATTAGTACTTAATAATATGACTTAAAATATATTTCAAGATACCTAATTAAGGATTTCAAAATCTTCATGCAATTTATGCAATTATTATTAATTTTAAGGAAATTAAATAGTTGTTTTATGTTATTATACATAATTTTTATATTTTAGGTACGTCTTACCCCCCATTGAAAAATATTTACAAAAATTTCCCAATAACGTTAATAATGTTACATGAAACTGATTTTTTACCACGCATAAGAAATTTTTTTTTTGAAATCTCAGCAGCTGCGTAATAAGCGGTTTCAACGGTATAAATTTACAGAAAATATCTAAAGAAAAAAGAAAACTTTGTGAATATTATGTTATTTTGATATTATTGTTGTAAAACATCTTCAGTTTTTATAAAAGGGAATTTGTTTTTGAGCTTTTCACCCTTCTGAGATTAGACACATTCTTTTAACTCTCCCTTTTTCTACGTGCAATTGTTGAGAACCAAAGATACCAGTATGACATACTAGTATGATCTGGCTATGACAGAACTCTATGTAATTGTAATATATTAATTTAAATTTGCGCAGTTACCTCGAACATTTATGGATTAGTGTCTTGCTTTGAATTTAATATGAAGCCAAAGCAATAAGTATTCAAAACTAAAATGGACCAACGTATACATTTATATTAATAACTTGAAATATAAAATTTGAAGCATTATTTGAAATAGAATTGAGGTACAATTATATTGTTTTTCAGATAAAATCATCGCATAGAAGCATCCTCTCTTGAGTGATCAACCTTGTATTTCATAAAGAGCTTCTTACGTTTGGTCATCATATTTTTAAGTGTTTTATCCTACGTTCGGGATAATTTCACCTCATAAAGGCTGATATGACACAAATCTTTAAAAAAGAAACATGGCTTAGTAGCACCCAACTTGTAGGACGATATGCAATAAAATCTAGGAAGTAGCAATTTACGTCAAAGTCATAGTGAAATTTCATGAAATCCCGAGCATTGGTTCTTGAATTACATCGCCTAAAAAACTGTTTAACACACTTACAGGCAAACATATATCGGTCCAAAAGTATTGATCAAACATCGTCTCCAGGAGCAAAAGTCATAAATTTATCTAAAACGGATAGTCTAAATTTCTCAGGAAAACAATACTTTATGCTTATGACTATAAAAGAATGTGAGCAATTTTCATTATAAAAACGGCTAAAAAATTGCCATTCTTATAAAATCTTATTTATGAATGGGTAAAATTGATAAACATTTTATACTTTCAAAAATATATTTTCCACTTTGGTTATTACATTATCAAAATCTGCAAATTAAGCTGATATAAAATGTTGTTGGTTGAAATATATTTGAAATTTTTCTACTATCTTTAAACATCCATTTGTATAATCGCGACGTGACTGCTTCTGTTTCTATCATCAGGTTCTTTAATGTCCTTTGAAAATATAACCTTTTTAAATAAAAAATAAGGAATCATTAAAGCATAATTATAAAAAGAGATATATAGCTTAAATTAAAATCAGATGCTCAAACCTTATTCTCTCAAACAGAAAGGGCCATTGAGATAGCTAGGCATTCGTAGGGGCACTGAGATATAAATACAGAAGGGATTTTCTCGTAAATAACGGGCACCCGAAACATTTATTTTAAATTTATTGAAACGTCCTCACTTTATGTAACAGGATAGACCATACGGACTGCATTCGCAACGCGTTTGCAAAACACAAAATAAGGATGTTTTGTTTTAAGAAACAGATAATGTTTGTTATTTGATATACTATAAACAAATCACATTGTGATGCACATAATCAGATTGTGATGCTCTTAATCAGATAAGCACGTTTTTTTCTTACTTTTGTACTTTATTTATTTATCCATTTTATTAAAAATTATTTTTAAAAAAACGTAACATATACTGGAAAAATTACGGTAAATAAATTGAAATAAAAAAATTAAAATACAGTATGATGTCCGTCATAAATAGCCTGAATTTTAATCATGTAATCTAACTATCCCTTTCAGATTGGTTAGAAAAACTGAAAATAACAACAGAGAATGAATTCATCTTGAAAATAGGTGGATGTCAAATAATAAAATTAACTTTGGAACTGCTGTCGGATTTTCTTTAACATTTACAAATGAACGGCAACCAACTTTATAAAATTCTCTGTCTTATCAGTTTGAGTTATTCCAAATGATGTTGCGAGTATTGCAGCATTTAGCAAATTCAATAATCGTTATTTTTTATTACTTCATAGTTGTCATCACTAGACTACACCCGACAAATTATCTCTTCGACAGAATTTACGTTGATGTATATTATAAGTACTTTACCGATGATATCGTAAGGGACATTGGAAAAAGAACCATGTTATTCATCATTTATTTATAACATTGAGCAGAATTTTACAACAGGATTTGTCATTGAAACAAATGGCAATTGCTTTAGTAAACACACGCTCTTTGTGTGTGAGAAAATGAGTATCAAGTCATCTCATCTATATCCATACGTTTCAAAATATTTCTAAAGTACCTTTGAAAAATGAATTAATCACGAATGATTATCAGTGTAACGCACCAATGCAGAGGAATTTGACCTACGCACAAAGAAAATTTTGAATTTTTTACCTTTCATTGACGTTGTGGATCGAATTGTCTGGGTGCATAGACTAACTAATTAGGGAGGTGTGGGATTTGCAAGCAAATGCCGATGCCTTCGATTTGGTGAAAAGAACTACAGTAGCAAACAGTAGGTAGGGTGGCACATCAATATAGTTGCAAAAAACTGGTTTATTTCCAATAGATCCGTTGTGACCCAGGCTTATTGCCAAAAGGCCTGGTTTATTCCAAAAAACCCGGTTTAAACCGGGCTTTTTCTAGCTTTTGAAACTCTACGCATCAAAGATGGAGAAAACAAGAAATTCAAATCGGATATAGCAAGGTCATTCGACCTGGAAGTCTGCAGTCTGGTTAGTCGTACAATAGGGATATAAAATAGAAGGTAAAGTAAAAAGAAAAGGCCTTTTCCGATACACACAATGTTACATTATTTAAAAACCATTTTTCCAAACATAAGTTAGAATAACGAAAAAATGTGTCGAAACTTTCATCGTTTCAATGGTTGTGTTGCTCCATATACCATTTCGAATCTAAAATCTTAAAATTGCATTTTGTATAATTTAGGAAGTATATGAATAGTTCATTGTCCTAATTACATACCCTTACAAATTGTAGACGCTCTTTAACTATTAAATGTAATTATTGGTTTTCGAAAGAAGGTTATTTTATTTAATCAACTCAGATTTAAAATTAACTATTGATAACTGATAAACTCTTGAAGTCGTCAGAAGCAATATCAAAGAGATGAATTGTTTAGATACACTATATGGCCAATGATGACCGGTTATTTGCGATTTTAGACGTTTTGTTAAATATCTAGAAAGATACAAGCGGAATTATTCTGAAACTTCAGGAGTGTAAACAACATGATAGACGTCATATATTTCCACAGAGATTTTTTCATAAAACGCTATAAGGGGCCGTCAACAAACTAAACAAAAACAAATATCTTTTGGATAACGCTGTAAAAATTAACATCGCAAAAGCGTTCAAACGGTAGCACATGCTTAGGAGACTTCTTTAATTAAACTATGTTAATTTTTATGAGGATAGCACGTATACACGTGGAGAAATTAAAGTTTTTATAAAAACAATTTCACCAAGTGTTTTGCTTATAATTTTCAGAGTTCTTATTATAAAAGAATGTTCTTTTCAGGAACGATGACACACAACATTATATACAATACCCTGCAATCCGAATTAAAAAATAATAAATATTGGATGAGAAATGAGCAGGTTCACTAAATATTGTTTCACTGCACATGCGCGAATGCAATCAAAATATACTGTGCATACTATATTACCTAAATATATAGACCAACTTTTGTGAAAGTCTCAAAAACATAGCTTGAAAATTGTGATAGTAATCGTCGATAGAATAAGCTCGAAATTGTCTGTTCCTAAAAGGAAGCTAAAAGATGAGGGGTTGTATCTAAACATACGAGCTTATGAAAGTTGACATAATAAGAATGAAGTGTCTCTAATTATATATTTGGATACCGCCTCATCCTTTTGCTTCCTTTTGGGAACAGCGAATTTCAAGCTTATTCTATCGACTATCACTATCAGAATTTTCTAGCTATGTTTTTGAAATTTTCACAAAAGTTGCTCTATACATTTAGGTAATATATTATGCATGGTATATTTTGATTGCATTCGCGCATGCGCAGTGAAACAATATTTAGTCAACCGGCTCATTTCTCATCCAATATTTATTCTTCTTTTAATTCTGATTGCAGGGTATTGTATATAATGTTATTTGTCATCGTTCCTAAAAAGAACGATGACATTATTACGATTTTGATTACGATGAACGATTTTATATTAAGAACTCTGAAAATTATAAGCAAAATGGTGAAATTTGGGATTGTTTTTATAAAAACCTTAATTTCTCCACGAGTATACGTGCTATCCTCATAAGAATTAACATAGTTTATTATAAGAAGCCTCCTAAGCATGTGCTACAGTTTCAACGCCTTTGCAATATTAGATTTTACAGGGTTATCCAAAAGATATTCGTTTTTCTTCAATTTATTGATTGCCCCCTATGAGGTTTCGGGAAAAAATCTTCATCGACATATATGACGTCGCCTATGCTGTTTACACGCCTGAAGTTTCAGGATAATTCCTTATGTATTTTTCTAGATAGTTAACAAAACGTCTAAACTCGCAAGTGACCTGTTATCATTGACATATAGTGTATATGGAGGCCTTTTATACGGGAAAAGTAGGACAGCTGTATGAATGATATGTAATTTACACATTTGTCAGATGTTTCCACAATTTTATTGTTGGACATTATATGCAAAATATTAAGCACATTTATCCGGATTACCTGACATGTTAAAAACCTGGGAAAAGGAGAACTTGTTCAATATAATGCAGTTTAAAAAGGCTAAAGTCCATGTATCTCCATTACCAACAGAAAATTACAAGAAAATCGTCAAACATTTTGAAGCCGAATCAAATAACTACTTTCATCTATAAGCATAGTTACCAACCTCCCAATTTTTTTCATACCAATATTTTTATGTAAAAATATTTGTTGTATTTAATGTTACAATTTCTTCAATTTAATAAAGCGAAAACTTTTGTAAGATTTTACTGGTATTAAAAAAACCGGTAGGTTGGCAACTATGTATAAGTCTGGAGTTGACCTGGAAGAATAAGTGACATCATTCATAATAAATTCTATAATCATTACATATTGTAATAGCATACATTTAACTCAATATTTTTTTTCCATATTCAAATCAACTATAATTTTTTTTTATTACATTTCGTATTTAAAATATTTGTAATATATTCTAATACAAATGTTTCGCGATAAATACATAAACAAATATTTTCATGCATATGCATTTATTGCAATTATGATATATAATTATCTCTATCATACACATCTATGGCTGCTGAAAATATGCGATAATATACGAAAAGCAGGAATGAAAATTCATAAGTCAATATACAATACATCCTTTTTGAATATTGTAGTGCATATTTACATGCATATTTTATTATTTGTATAGTGAATTTAATATTGATTGTAATAATGTTAATTATGGTAGCTGAAATTACACGATATTTTAATAATATATGGAATGTTATGTTCACATTTAACGTCGTAAGTGAATTGCAAGGTACAAAATTTTAGTTGTTTATTAATGTTTGTTATCCATAATTACATTTTTTCATATACTTTCTTTGTATAATATTATTTCAGAGTAATAACTACAAAATTATGAAAATAACAAAAGAACTACCTGCAATTTCTTACAATTATAATTAATTAAAAAAGGTCAGTTGACATATTATGTTTGACCGCATTGTTTATAAAAAGTGTCTTGGTGTACTAATGACTTCCAAACAGAATTTCGCAAAATTGGTCATTAACGTGTAGTTGTTTTAGTGTTTGGCAATATATGTTCTTGTGAAATATAACCATGCATTAGAATGCTTGGATACGATTTGGTGCAGGTGTGTGCGTGTGAGCATGTGCAAGTATATGTTTGTAAAAAATCAAGTATTAACGTAAGCATACATCAATAGGAATTGTTAACCTATATTTCGGTTTTGACACATTGATGTCTTCAGCATATGACATAATGTGTTAACGTTAGAGTCAATAACGGAAGAACATAAACGTTTATGCTTCGTGTAGCATTGTGACAACTATGGTATCATTTGGGTCATAAAGACGCAAGTGTATAGAAAACCGAGGCAAAGTTTTCCTTAAGAAAAAGATGTAGGAAGTGACATGTATAGACTTTAAGTTTAAACTCAATTTTCGCTAATAATCATGGTAGGTGAAAATAACACTAAGAGTAATATATATATATATATATATATATATATATATATATATATATATATATATATTCTAAAATAAAGTTAGGCTAGCTCAAAAAAACAACAGTCCTTTCGGCCTGTACCGGGAGGAAAAGATAGCTTTCCTATATCTTCATTTTAAAATTTTAGCTAATGCTACTCGAAAACAGCAAGCAAAAATGCGAAGAAACCATTTACAAAAGAGTCGTTAATACTGAATTTGAATAAGAAATTCGCCAAATTATTGAGCTATAGCCATGTTGGCTTCGTTTATGAAGACTTATTTTGGTCGCCAAATTTGGTGATATTTCGCCAAATGTCGCCACGTTTGGCGCGAATTTGGCGCTAACGGATATGAATATATAGTTTTATGCGTATGATTGGGAAAATGATTACAACAATGAAAGAAAATAATTTGCGAGAAATCGCGTATAACTCAAATTAATCGTTGGTTTTTTTGTAATGTGCTGTCTTGTTTCAAAATGTCAGTCACCCTAGAATTTCAAACTGCTCTATCTCAGCCATTTTTTAAGATAGAGGTAAAACAAAAAATGCTCCGGAATCCTTGTATAAAGCCCTAACACTTAAGAAAAAATAAATTTGAATTTTTAAATTTTTTGTATATTTATTTTAGTTTTAAATCTTTCATTGGCTGTCATCTTGAAATAAGATGGTTGACCAAGCTGGCCAACGAACTCGGTCGAGGCATTGGTGAGCTTAATACACACAATTAGTTTCATCCAAATTGATTTATAAATACGAGCGTTATCGTATGACATAGATCATATATTTATATATATATATATCAACATTTCAACGGAGGATGGATTTGGGGTCTGGGGGTCATGATCAGTGAAAATATATTGAAATTTTCCGGAATTGCTTTCCTCCAAACGGCTGCAATAGGTTGCTTTATACTTTTTTTGTATTGAAAGCTACTTAAAAATGTTATCAAACGTCTTAATTAACGTAGTCTTCAAAGTAAACAGCGGAATCTTCCAAGAACACATTATTGGATTAATCAAAGATTTTACCGACAAATTCGTTAGTTATCCAAAGCTGATTCCAAACTCGCTCAAAAATTTTAGATACAATGGCGGCAAAATTTCCTTTCACCGTCGTTTCAGCAAACAACTTAATTACTCGATGACATGAACAGCTTGTTACTATAACGCTCAAAATCACTGAATAATTTATATTCAATAGTACCTGTTATAACAGTAGTACGCCACTCTTGATAAGGTCGTCATCGGGAACGAATGAGTTTTACATGCGGTCCTAGTTTATCGCGCTGCTAATATCGATACGTGAATAAGAATCCTATTTCGTTCTATTTCAAGTTTCACAAATTGTGAAATTATCTCCGGTTATTTTGGTTGGCAGGTGTATTCGACCTTTATTGGTGTGGTTGCATGTGGTTTTTACCTATAAATTGAGCAAATTTCAGTGATTTTGAGCATGTTAGTAACGAGCTCTTCATGTTATCAAGAAAAGTTGCTTGCTGAAACGGCAGAGAAGGGCAATTTTGCCACCATTGCATATAAGTTATTTGTGTGAGTTTGAAATCAGCTTCCGATAATTAACGGAAAACTTTTTCTTAAAATCAGTAGTTTCATAAAATTATATTGTACTAAATTGCAACTGTTTGAGAAATTTATTTAAGAAAGTAACCTATTCTGGAAAAAATAACGCTATCTAACATATTTTTTTCCAGTTAAGAGAAATTATCATGGTAAAGCATCGAAAGCACATTGTATACGGAATATAGGTTATTTGAACAAAAACAGTATTGGAAACCGCATAAATTTATACAGCACATTTAAAATATATTCCTTATTTTAAATCTTCTTAATTATAATATATGCCATACTTTTAAAACACCGCTTAAATTTTAAAAAAATACCTGAATAATCAAATAAAGTTTAAATCTTTCTTTTAGTAACAAAGGTAACATTTGTTTTAAAGAAGATTAAGATTTTCAATAAATCCATTTATTCATCTTTACACACAAAAAGTGTAAAAAATTTCAAGGACTAAATTTTCTATTCATAATAACTTTACATTTGTACAGCGGTTTCAGCAATATTAAAATTTACGCAAAGTAAAATAACTGTATAAAATAACGAATTATTCTTCACATTTCCAGCGATTTGGAAATTGTTACCTAAAAACTGAAAAGTTGAACTTTTTTATTATTGCAACGACAAACCAAAAACAATACAGATATATGAAACTGATTTAAGAATATTTATGCCTTTCAATTAATAATATCTACGTAAACACGTTTTATAGAAGGTTTATACATTTTGAAATATTATATATATTTATATTATAACAGAATTAAAATAAATGTTTCAATGTTTAAACACTTATTCCGATTTATGTCCTTACATTACTAGCTTTTTTTTTTACTTTGAAATCTGAATAACTTAAAAGAAATATACGAATAGATCTGTATAAAGAAAAGGTGTACTCTAGACATTTCAAGCGAAATGGAAACGTTATGACAGAACTGGAACATTGGATAATTTCTTTATTCCAACATCGAACGAGGAAAGTGTTGTTCATAGTATTAAGTAAAACTTGTATTACTTTTAAAATTGTAAAATGCTTTCAAAGGTATGTATATATTTTATTCGAAGGACTTTTCTATGTCCAGAAAAACATTACAATTCTTGGAGTCGAACGATTTTAGTTTGTAACGATTCATTTCAGATCAAACACAAAAAGAATAAAATTGAAGAAATAAAATTTGGTACTTAAATAACCATTCTTTACTTTTCTATCTATCAAAACTGTTTTATTATTTATATTTTTTTAGGTGCGTTCGTAATTATATAAATACGTAGCACCTGTAGTCGTCGTCTGGTCCGTCCATCTGTCCAAGTATATTAGCGCAAAAACTACCCAACAGAGTAGTTCGAAATTTAATATATATAATCGTTGCGGAATTTTGTCGAGTCATTTAAAATTTTATGAAAATCGAAT
Organism: Maratus michaelseni; assembly: GCA_963931845.1. Lineage (NCBI taxonomy): Eukaryota > Metazoa > Arthropoda > Arachnida > Araneae > Salticidae > Maratus > Maratus michaelseni. The sequence continues at coordinate 348,107,723 of OZ007592.1, forward strand.
CAAAACATAAAAATTATTAATAAAAGTTTCTTCATTCTATAGGTAATTATTCTCGGTTGTCATAGTGATCACGTCATATTTAAGATAGTCATATTATTTCCGTATTACTGAATTTAAAAACGAAATTTGTATACTAAAAGTATTTAATTACTGCAATCATATAATCTACCGACAGTTTTTTTAATAGATGTTTCCGAAAAAATATATATTAAATGGAGAAAGTGTCTAAATATGCATTTCAAGTTCTGAAATTTAAAGCTAGGCTTAAGTTTCCCATTGGAATTTTCAGTAAATGTCAACAAACGATAAAATATCGCCAACTTAAAATGTACTCATTTTATTACGAAAATTGATCATATCATAATAACATACAATATAATTCACTTTCTCAGTGAAATGATAACGATATATATATATATGAAACAAATTAAAAAATTTTCGCCGTTGACCTCATTAAAACTATAATTCTGTGTAAATCCCATTATTCTAAATTATTTTCTCGCTCCAGTATTTCGATTGTCAAATTTACACCTAGCAAAATATAGTTTATTCCAAATTCATTCTCTTAAAAAATGGCGCTGATAGATGCTCTATTAAAATTACGCACTTTTATTTCTTTAAATAAAATGCATCCTAGAATTTAATTCTTCTAAAAAACACCAATCTCCCAGCTAAAAATATTTTACTCTTTTGAAATAACAACCTATGAATTTCTTTTCTTTATTTTTTATTTCCCTACGATTCCTGACATAATATTACTTCTCAAATTACGACTTTAGTCTCAATGTAAAAATTATTTTGGCATATTGCCATACTTGATAAAACATATGTATTTCTTTTCTCTTTGATCTTATTTATTCGAAGGAATTAGATTTCGCATTTGTTCTAGAACATTGGTTTGGCGCGCTTTTTTCTAGCTTACGATAAGATTACTTCTATATTAACGCACCGAAGGAATGCAGCCGTGAGCGTTGATTGGTCGAGAGACTTCTTAGTAAAAATGTATTCTGGAGCGCTCAGAAAATGATATAAGGCGTTTTCCCGCGTTTTGCGGCAGAAGGTTCCGGGATTCGGCGGTGTATGCGGCCCCGACATGCCTGCCTGATCATAGAATGTTCTCCTTGGCCGCCGGTAAATTCGAAAAACAACTGTCTTCTGTTTTAAGATCCAAGATGTCTTCTTATATATAAAATTTAATCATCAAGTAATGCCACGATATTAAAATTAGCAAGTATGGAGTGAGATTCAAATAGAGTAAAGCCTAATCGATTCATCTTTGACTTTTCGAATAAAAGTAAAAAGGAAATGGACTGCTTCTTATCTGCCTTCTTTTACATACACATGAAGTAAGACTCGGTGCTCGACTGAAAATTTCCTGAGGTGGAAACCCGTGCCTGGAGTATGAATCAAGTGAAATCGTGACATTATTTATATATATATATATATATATATATTACATTATCTTGTATTGGATATTTACGCATAGTATAATTTTAATGTTGTAATAGAATTGTAATTAATTGTTTATAAAATTGTGTTGAAACTTAATTTCATAAAATAAAATTAATAACTATAATATGAAAATCTGCACATAAAATACATTTTGTATTCATGTATTTTTGCATAAAAGTGCAACAGCTGTTGCACCAAGATCTGAATATTTATAAAACTAGTTATAGTATGAACGCATCTCATTTGTCACGTTTGATATACAATTTCCAACTTGTTTTATTACTTACCCATCATACGTAGTATAGGGTAAATTTTGTGATCATTTTAAAAATAGAAAAAAAAATTGACGGATTTACATGTTTCAGACACTGGAGATTCCGAAAAACATATTTTTAGAAAAACATTTTCTCAGTCCGTCTGTCTATGTGTGTGTCTATAAACGCTCAATCACCCGAACAAATTGAGATAGAAACTTGAAATCTGATATGTACTCAGTATGTAATAATGGGAAGAAGCTTATTGAATTTCAGTAACCTCGATTATCCGGAACTATTTTTTTCGGACTCTCGAAATAGTCTTTCTGATAAAAGGTATATAAAAATTTTTGAAACTGTTTATTTTAAGGAGTAGATATAAAAGACAATAAAAAAAACATAAATTTTGCATAAGGAATGAAGTCGATCGGGTAATTAGTTGCCGAGATATTTGCAATCCTATTTACCACACTCTTCGATTTGTCATGACCCTGTATTTCATTCAAATTTCTATTCAAAGATATATTTTAATTGGGAATGAAACGCTTAATCCGAGCGAGTAAACTGTTGGTTAATATAATTATCATTTTTGTAGTTATAGGGATGTTTCTCTTACGCAATTCAGTAACAGAGCATTTAAAATTTATGACGGCATCAATCCACGAATTTATTCGAATTGCTATGCATTTTATAAATAGTTTACACATGTTTTACTTTCATATTTTATATTAGGCATAACCATGATGGATAAGTATTACGGTGGCCCCCAATGATTAGTTTTCTTTAGATTTAAATTTGGAATATACTTTCGACTATCACATTAGACATCAACTGCAACAATAAATTAACATGCTAATTACTCTGCATCATTTAAAGAGAAATGGATGCAGTAACTGAATAGCGTATTCCTATTGAAAATTTGAAATTTTGTTGCAATTTCAATATAAATTCTGTCTAATATGCTTATTTATTTTAACATAAATTAAAGGAAGTCGGAATTTTCAAACGAATCGCTATTTTCGTTTTTAAAATCGACAATTTAGTGATTTAAATGTATGGACTGTCCTCTTTTTCTTCTTTAGATGGCTATACATATATTTTACATGCTATGTAAAATTTAATCCATATTTTATAATACAGATATATATAAGATCTTAATTTTTTGATAAGAAAAACCCTTGCTGAAAGTAGACTGATATTTTAAATTAAGTTAAGAGCAGACCTGTATAAAATATCTGAAGCATCTTGACTTATCTACTGAAATGGAAAATGTTACGTGAGAACTCAAACACGACTTTCCTTTATTTCAACATTAAAAGGAAAAGTAACGGGAGTAATATTTTTGTAAGATTTGTCTTATTCCAATTTAATGTTAGGAAAGCTTCTGAATATGAATATATACTTTTATTAAAGTACTTGTGTGAGTTTTACAAAGTTACTATAATAGTTGTACTCAAACGCTCGCTACTGAACTGCACATTTCAATGTCTTCAAATAACGTATTTTATCACGAATGTTGGAAATATCAAAATTTATATTCTATAAATAAAAAATAAAATGTTTTTCTTTAAAAGTAATCAGTATGTCATTAAAATAACTTTAGATTTAAAAAACTAAAATATCTATATTAAAATGCACCATTCCAAATGAACTTTTAGATAATAAGTTGGAAAAGAAAATGAATTTATAATCAACTAACGGCTTTTATTATAAATTTTCACGTTTATAACGTATGTTCTTTATATTAAAATTTCTTATATTTATCTATTGTACTATCAAATTTTGAAAATAAAGACTAAAAAACAATATATTTTTTATTTACAATTTGTGCAAAGTTTTTAAAATTGTTATTTAGTAAGATAAACTTATTATTTAATGTTTCTAAATACTAAGTTTTCATTACATACAAACTGAATAATAATTATGACAATCATATAACATATTTCGACTCATGCCCTTTCTTTTCGTCCTTTCAAGAATTTCTATGCTAAATCCTACTTCAAAACTATTTAATAATAGAAATATTGGGTTGACCGGAAAATTCGTGCCGGTTGGGAAAATCAACTTGCACCGGAAAATTCTGCCCATTAACTATCAGACATTAGCTATCGGAATTAATGTCTAATAATTAAATGATAGAATTTTACTGTACGAATTGATTTTTTTAACCGGCACGATTTTTCCGGTCAACCCAATACAAGTAAAGTAACTCGCCTGTATGTTCTGTCAAACACCCGGAATACGAATATTTGTTACAGAAAATATCTTTGTGATTTTTCATGTAAATAATGACTAGTGTTAATTTCAAGGGTTCAACTATTGTATTAATTATTATATACACAAAAGACACTTACATTCTTACAAATAATTATACACAAATTGGTTAAGATTAACGTGTTGAACTTTCTGTCTGATGCTCTCACTGTAAATAATTATTCATAACACAACAAAGTTCTACTTTCTTTTTTTGAATATATTTCAGTTTCTGTTGCAGGAAGAGCGTGCGTGGGAGGTGCTTTTAGTCACGTTTAGCCAAGGAGGTAGAAGTGTGCTCGTGCCACTTATGAGTTTCGGTTATAAGGCAGTGAGAAACCCAATTACTAAGCATTACATTGACACAAATTAAGCCCTTTGTAATAAAGCGAAATTTTAAGAACTGAAAATGATGTTCATAGTCTCGCCTCTATCGGTTTAAATCTCTACAGAATCTGCTTAAAATCTTTAGAAGCAACAGGACTGTTCGAAGTTAAACAAATAGGACTGTTCGGCTAATCTATCTCGTTTGGATATTATATTATTCCTCAAACTACTTTTGCATGTTTCAACGTCAGTTCTTCTAACACTATCTAAAGGATGTTCTCTAGTATTTTTTTGATTTTTTGTCTTTCCCTTCCTTCCAGATCAGGAATATCAATCATGTAAACTTTTCCTAAATTGAAAGTATACATATCTATACTTATAAAAGAGTAGCTTGATTTTCTCATAATCAACGCCGAACCTCAACCGTTTGTCCTATAACAATGAAATATGGAAGACATGTTCTTTACACAAAGTAGGTACCCGCTAATAAAGGAATTTTAAAAATTCACACCCTAAGGGGGGTTAATGGGGGGGTCGAAAATTTTAGATAATTTCGTCTTTTCGGCATATCTCAGCAGGAGTTTTAAGTAGGAGCGTGAAATTCGGGATAAAAATTTTACTAAAGAATAATTAAACATGTATTTCAGGCGATTTTAGAAATTCAACCACTAAGTGGGTTTAATTGGGGGTCGAAACTTTTCGGGGATTTCACATTTTCACCATATCTCATCAGCAGTTTTAGGTAAGAGCGTGAAATTCAAGATAACAAATCTACTAAAAAAATAATTAAACACGTATTTCAACGATTTTAGAAATTCAACCACCAAGGGGGTTAAATAGGGGGTCTAAAGTTTTAGGTCATTTTGCCTTTTCGCCATATCTCAACAACAGTTTTAGTTAAAAGCGCGAAATTCAAGATAACAAATTTACTAAAAGTTAGTTAAACACATATTTCAGCGATTTAAAAAATTCAACCACTAAGGGGGTTAAAGGGGGGTCGAAAGTTTTTAGTCATTTCGCGTTTTCGCCATATCTCAGCAGCAGTTTTAAATAGAAACGTGAAATTCAGTATAATAAATCTACTAAAAAATAATTAAACACATATTTCAGGGATTTTAGAAATCATCCATTAAGAGCAATAAATGGGGTATCGAAAGTTTTAGGTCATTTTGCCTGTTCGCCATATCAACAACAGTTTTAGTTAAAAGCGCGAAATTCAAGATAACAAACGTACTAAAAGTTAGTTAAACACATATTTCAGCGATTTTAGAAATTCATCCATTAAGGGGGTTAAATAGGGTATCGAAAGTTTTAGGTCATTTTGCCTGTTCGCCATATCTCAGCAGCATTTTTAGTTAGGAGCTCGGAATTCAGGATAACAAATCGACAAAAAATATAGATAAACATATGTTTCAGCAATTTTAGAAATTAAGCAACTGAGGGAGGTTAAATAGGAGGTCAAATATTTTAGGTCATTTTGCCATATCTCATTAGAAATTATAGGTAGAATCATGTAACTCAGGATAACAAATCTACTAGAAATAGTTAAACACGTATTTCAGTGTCTTTAGAAATTCAGACACTAAGGGGGGGTTAAATGGGGGTCGTATGTTTCACGCCATTTTGAAATATCTTAGTAGAATTTATAGTTATGAGCGTGAATTTCGGGATAACAAATCTACTAAAGAACAGTTAAACATGTATTTTAGGCGGTTTTAAGATTCCGTTACTAAGGGGATTAAATGGGGGTCGATAATTTCACCTTTTCACCATATTTCGTCAGTAGTTTTGGATAAGAGCGTGAAATTCAGGATAACAAATCTACTATAAAAATAATTAAACACATATTTCAGCGATTTTAGAAACTCACCCATTAAGAGGGCTAAATGGGGCAGAACATTTTAGGTCATTTCGAATGTTCGCCATATCTCAGCAGCATTTTTAGTTATAAACTTGCAATCACAGATTCAGGATAACAATCTACTAAAAAATAGATAAACATGTATTTCAGCTATTTTAGAAATTCAGCCACTAAAGGGGGTTAAATGGGGGTCGAATTTTTTATGTCATTTTGCCATATCTCAGTAATAGGTAGGAGCGCGAAATTTATGATAACAAATGTACTAAAAAATAGTTAAATATGTATTTCAGCAATTTTAGATAGTAATCCATCAAGAGGTCACACTGTGTGTCGAAATTTTTAGGTAATTTTGCCATATCTCAGAAGCAGTTTTAAGTAAGAATGTGAAAATCCGCTTTACAAAGCTACAAAAAAAGGAGTATTTAATCATGTATTTCAGCAATTTTGTGGGCAACATCGGCTGTGAACACGATTGAGGAAGATTAGACGAAAAATTGAACTATAGCTGATTTTTTATTATATACTAGCCGGTCGCTTCCGAGTCGGGCCCAGATACAAAGTACTACTTGAGCCCCACCCCTAGATAATCACGGTTAAGGCCCAGTAGTACTTTGTCAGGGGGCTCATGAAGAAAAAATATTTATGTCGCGAAATATTTATTTATGTGCTTTTATTTATATTCATATTAGTTATTTTCGTATACTTTTAATTTAAGGAAATTCATTTATATTTTTCTGGTTGCATGTAAAATGCAATATCTGGGCCCCAAGCGAAGTGAGGGTGTACGCTGCACTATATATCTGGGTCCCACTCGGAAACGACCGGCTAGACGGCGAAGACCGGCTAGTTACTTATAATGAGTGACAAAATAGAAATAAAGCTAGTCATTTTCCGAAATGTCTTTTTCACATCAGCAGCCATCCAATTTTTTTATTAATTAAAATTATTAATTAATTTTATTAATTAAACATCTGATATTTTTTTCTTCCTTGTAAATAGTTTCCCAGTATAGTTTCCCTGTGTAGTTTAATCCTGATATTTGGTTTACACACACACACACACACACATATATATATATATATATATAAGAACTTCGATAAATGAAAATGTCCCTAGAAAAAATTCCAGCATTATTTAATTCATTATAATAAATCATTATCTTCTACTTAGTGAATTACAGAACACATTACATTTAGATTCAGTACTTTTAAATTTGAGTCAAAGGTACTTTTATCACTAAACAATTTTACAGAATATTTCCGTTGCACCTCAAATTTGTTTATTCCCCCAAACAAATAACGAGTCATATTTTCTTCATCTAAGCATTTTAAATTCATCCGCTTAACTATAAATATTCTGACCTAATTCTGTTAATATCCCATGTCACATTAGTTTATAGGGACTCTTAAAATTATTTCTTTACACGACTTTAAATTTGAAAAAAATATTTCAGTGCATTTTAATAATCTTAGACCGTTTCAAACAGAATTAAACTGATACTTGTCATTGAGGTGGATGCCAACATGTTCTCTATAAAGTGCAGAATAAGTAGTAATTAAAGCTCGTTTACAGCGACACTCAAAAACACTCACACTACATTACGGTCAATGAGGAAAAATCGTTCCCAATGCATTTTAATTATGATACACTGTTTTAATGAAATTTATATTTATCACTGGAAAGGATGGCAACATCTTTTCTACAGAGTACAGAGTAAGAAACATATTTCGCTTACAAGAATGCACGAAAGAATTCCATCGCTTTATGAACTATGGTGGAAAACTGTTTACAGTATATTTTAATGATGCTACACTATTTATAAAATTTATACACATTATTGAGGTGCACTACAGCACTTTTCTATAGATTATTGAATACGTAGAATTTATCGTTCATTTAGAGTGTCACGCAAAATAATTCAACCATAGTATGCGTTTTATATTTTAACTGTTTTTTAATAACCATTTTATTACACCATGTTTAGATCGTACGCAGTGTTTAACAAAAATTCCGCACATATTACCGGCTGTAGACTGCAATTGCTCAAATTAAATTTTTACTGCGGTTTTTTTTTTAAGTATCTCATTATAGTATGAACAAAAATGATATTTCTTAACATTTTTTCAATCGTGTTGGAAAGAGTTTCATAATCTAGACCCTGATTCATGATTTTTGGTTCTTGTTTAAGTTTCTATTCAAAGAAATCTTTTTGCAAGGCAATAGTTGCTGTATATTTATCAGGGAAACATCTCTTGTAAAAATAATATAACACGACCTGTGCAATATAACTGAAAAACATCAACTGATTTTTTTAATTAAAAATTATGCCATTACAAACATAAATTTATTAAAAGTAATTTTATGTAAAATTAACAAATTTAGGAAATGTCTATACTAGAATTATAAGGAAGTAAAGATTGTTTGTTTGTTTGTTTGGAGGGCGGTAATCTCTGGAACTACTGAAGCGATTTCAAAAGTGAATGTGGCAAATTGATGGTAACAATCCCTGCTCCAACATAGGCTATATTTTATGTCGATGCCACTACCCCAAGGGGGGATGCAGGAGCAAAAACGTTCTAAAATTTCGATTTTTTTATATTGAAGGAGCTAGAAACATGAAATTTGGTATGGCAGTTACTTATAAGATGTAAATGCTCTCTAAGAACAAATTCTAAAAAAATTCTAAATTTAAAAGGATGAGATGAGCGAAAAGCGTTCTAAAAACATTCTATATTACAATTTCTATGGAATCTCTAGAACTACAGAACCGTTTTCAAATGTGATGGTTGCAAATTGATGGTGACAGTCCCTGCTCCAACATAGGCTATATTTTTAGTTGGTGCCGCTACACTCAGGGGGTTTAAGGAGCGAAAAACGTTCTAAATATTCAATTTTTTTATACTGAAGGTGTTAGAAACATGAAATTTTGCATGGTAGTTACTTATAAGATACTATCAAAACCCGCGGCTATACTTGCGTAATTCTTGAAAAATGCCAAGTGGTATTCGTTGGCCTATTTTCATTAGAGGAAATTTTACTGCCACAGATAATTCAGAAATTACTAATTAAGCCACACTAATGTCGAAAATAATCGAAATTTTAGAACGTGTTTCGCTGTTTCACCCCCCCCCCCCTGTGGTAGTGTCAACGATATAAAATATAGCCTATGTTACAGCAGGGACTGTTGCCATCACTTTTGAAAATGGTTCTGTAGTTCCAGAGATTCAACAGAAATTGTAATTTAGAATGTTTTTAGACCGCTTTTCGCTTATCTCACCCTTTTAAATTTCGAATTTTTTTAGAATTTGTTCTTGGAGATCATTTACATTTTATAAATAACTACCATACCAAATTTCAAGTTTCCAGTTCCTTTGGTATAAAAAAAATCGAAATTTTAGAACGTTTTTAGCTTTTGCACCTCCCTGTGGTAGTGGCACCGACATAAAATATAGCCTATGTTAAAGCTGAGACTGTCACCATCAATTTGCTACCATCACTTTTGAAAATGGTTCTGTAGTTCCAGAGGTTCCATAGAAACTGTAATTTAGAGTGTTTTTAGAACGTTTTTCGCTCACTTCACCCTTTTAAATTTCGATATTTTTAGAATTTGTTCTTAGAGAGCATTTACATCTTATAAGTAACTACCATGCCGAATTTCATGTTTCTAGCTCCTTCAGTATAAAAAAAAAATCGAAATTTTAGAAGGTTTTCCGCTCTTGCACCCCCTGGGAATAGTGGCACCGACATAAAATATAGTCTATGTTGGAGCAGGGACTGTCACCATCAATTTGCCACCATCACTTTTGAAAAAGGTTCTGTAGTTCCAGAGATTCCATAGAAATTGTAATTTAGAATGTTTTTAGAACGCTTTTCGCTCATCTCACCCTTTTAAATTTCGATTTTTTTTTTAGAATTTGTTCTTAGAGAGCATTTACATCTTATAAGTAACTACCATGCCAAATTTCATGTTTCTAGCACCTTCAGTATAAAAAATTCTAAATTTTAGAACGTTTTTCGCTCCTGCACCTCTCTAGGTGTAGTGGCTCCGACATAAAATATAGCCTATGTTGGAGCAGGGATTGTCACCATCAATTTGCCACCATGACTTTTGAAATCGCTTCAGTAGTTCCAGAGATTACCCCCTACAAACAAAAAAACAATCATTACTACTTTATAATATTAGTATAGATAAGTGCTCTCTAAGAACAAATTCTAGAAGTAAACGAAAAGTGGTCTAAGAACATTCTAAATTACAAAGTCTATGGAATCTCTGGAACTACAGAACCATTTTCAAAAGTGATGGTGGCAAATTTCTGATGGTAAAACCCCCTGCTGTAACATAGGCTATGTTTTATATCGCTGCTACTATTACAGTATCTAGTACAGATATCTGGTAATATTTATCCCCGGGCATCAAGTTTACTCTCTGTGGCTCTGTGCTTTATTAGTAATCCAATATCGAAAAAAATGATTTTTTAACACAGTTATCGTCAACTGCAGTTAACTTTTAAACACCATTCATTAAAAATGTGACACTTTTTAAGTATATGAGAACTATCTTCGGCGTACTTTTTAAATTTTGAGATATTTTATTCATTTGCGGTAGAAACAGAGCTAAGGTTTTCAAAAATACTTCCAAACAAAATATTCTGAAAGGTAACCCTATTTCTATATATCTTATACATAAGTCTTTTATGGTGACACATTTATTTTGAAGAACACTTAAAAGCATGATAGAAATGTGTACATATATCTACAAATAACTTTTTTTTATAGTGACACTGATTTATATTGAACACTATTTCAAATGCTAAAAAATCAAATTTGCGTAAAATATTTGTGTAAAATATCAATATGTCAGTTTTCATATTTTTTGTGCAATATTAAAAAACGTTAAGAGCATATCTTTATAAAATATTTGAGCACTCTTGACATTTTTATCAAAATGGAAAGTATTTCGTGAGAGTTGGAGCATGACTTTAGCTTAATCCCACATTGAGTCAAAAGGGTATTCAATGTATCATTTATCTAAAAGTAGCGTTGAATCAAATTTTTAAATTGTTTCAATATATAGGTTTCGGAAAAAAATCTTTTATGGGTTTTAGAATATTATTAAATCTATTAAGCCACTTAGAAAGGCAAACGTCATTATAAAGCACAGAAATATAAACCTAAAGAAAAAAAAAACAATAATACTAAAACAAACTAATACTACAAATATATCTCAAACTTTTTTAAAAATATATACTAAAACACTTTTATTTTGCTTAAAAGACGTCAAAACATCAACAAAAACTTTATTAAAAATGTTAAAATTTGCATGTTTCGATTTATTTACTAAATCATCATCAGAATATCTACACAAAACAAAAACACTATGTACATCTACAGATTACAGATGTACATTGTAATTTTAAATATGTGTGTAATGTACAGATGTACATTATGTTTGTGTTTTGAGTAGATTCTGATGATGATTTAGTGAATAAATCGAAACGTGTAAATTTTAACATTTTTACTTACCCATCATACGTAGTATAGGGTAAGTCTTGTAATCGTTTTGAAATTCGAAAATTTTTTTTGACGGATTTACACGTTTCAGACACTGGAGATTCCAAAAAACATATTTTTAGAAAAAAAAAATTTGCCGTCCGTCTGTGTGTCTGTGTGTCTCTGTGTGTGTGTGTCTGTAAACGCTCTATCTCCCGAACAAATTGAGATAGAGACTTGCAATTTGGTATGTACTTAGTATGTAATAATGGGAAGAAGCCTATTTCATTTCAATAACCTCGATTAACCGGAACATTTTTTTTCGGACTCTCGAAATATTCGTTCTGATGAAAGGTATATAAAAATTTTCGAAATTGTTTATTTTAAGTAGTAAATATAAAAAACAATAAAAAAACATAAATTTTGCATAAAACATGAAGTCGATCGGATAATGAGTTGCCGAGATATTTGTAATCCTATTTTCCACACTCTTCGATTTTTCATGACCCTGTATTTCATCCAAATTTCACTTCAAAGATATATTTTAATTGGAAATTGGACGCTTAATCAGATGCAATAAACCGCTAGTTAATAGGAGTATTATTTTTGGAGTTATAAGGAAAAACCTCTTTCAAGCAATTCAGTAATCGAGCCTTTTTATGACGTCATCTAGCCACGATTTTATTTGAATTGCAATGCATTTTATAAGTAGTTTACACATTTTTATTTTAATATTTTACATTATACATATACATGATGGGTAAGTATTACGGTGGCCCCCAACGACTAGTTAATGTTTTTATTGATATTTTGACGTCTTTTAAGCAAAATAAAAGTGTTTCAGTATATATTTAAAAAACATTTTGAGATATATTTGTAGTATTAATTTTAATGGACGTATTTTAGACTCTCCACTTTATATGTAATGCATATAATAATATTTGAACTAAAACAAACTATTTATTACCTTTTATTTTTTTTAATTATTAGTTTATTTAATCATTCAAATATTTTTAGATTAAAAATTTTAATGTAATAAAAAAATTTTAAATGCCAGAATAAAGAACAATAATACTTTGCTTAATAATGTGAAGAGTGGATTTTCTTTCATGTTATATGATACAAATATGAAGATACTTTACATTTTGAAACAATTACAGAGTTAAATCCAAATTTATTATCTCAAAGTCATACACGATGTATTGATCTAAACTCTACTTTTATACATGGGATTTTTATATACTGAACTATACTGATCGATTCCATCAATATTAAAAAGATTAAAATTAAGTATATATAAAAAGGTTTCAGATTCTCTCTATTCATATCGGCCTGGAGAAGTTATGTTAAAACTTACTACACACTTTCTAATATCCAGATAGGAAACTTGCGGGTTTAGCATGCTGCAATTTAAATTTCAAAACAAATTTCAAGTTTATATGAATAAAAAAATTTAAGTTAGTTTATGGGTATGAGTTTTGTTATTTTTTTTATTAAAATGTCTTAAAATTGTCATTGTGTCATGTAATGTACATTATTATAATGTGTATTATAATATGTATTATAATGTCTATTATAATGTCTATTATAATGTGTTTTATATGTTACGGCTTTGAACTATACAAAGTAATGTTTTAAAGAGGTAAAATACGAACAGTATCTTGGGAAATGAGAACTAGTTAATCGTATTCTCATTTGTTTTAGATAAAATGTGATTCAGTTCTCGAATAATTCTTTGGAACGATTTGATTTTAAGAACCAAAGTACCACTCTGCTCTACTTTTATCCACGAATATTTCTTTTATAAATTAATGAAAACTTAACTACACTGAGAGAAAACTTATACTGTCTTCATCTAGAACGAATAAGTAGTCATTTTCTAAATCCCTAAACTAGAAAAATCGATTTCCGAGTTATGAGAATAAGGTAAACAAATAAACAGAAATGACGAAATGATTTTCTAGTCTATGGTTTTCTAGGTGATGAAACGATATTTTATACAGGGCGTTCACTCTCAACGGTGGCCAATGGCTAATTCTTACTTCGTTAGTCATAGTTCCAAATGCAAAAATGTTTTAAATGAGGTAAAAAAGTATTTTAAATACGATTTCGGTCAATTAAAACATTTATTCATAAGTTAAAAAACTTAATTTTTAATACGGTCCCTCAGTCCTATAAGTGATATTTAGTAAAACTTTCCTATTACACTAACAAGTAAGACAAAAATGTTAAATTTTTCTACGATTAAAACAGACCGAGTAATAGTTATTTAAAGTTGAAGCATGTTTTTTGCTGCAAAATAGGTGTCATTCACAAATTTACTTAGAAATATAATTAAGCGTCAGATATAAAAACAAAATAATAGCTCAGAGTAAAATTGACATTACAATGTATATTTGAAATCTATTTTTATTCTGATACATTAAAGTAAAATATACAACTTGCATGAAAAATATAAGTGAAAAATATAAGTGAAAAATTTGTTAAATAAAAATATGGAAAGCAACAGTCTCATTTTTATAGAAAATGATACATATTTTAAAATACTACTAGATTACCTAATCTAAAACTTAATTAATAAAAATTAAAGTTATCTTAAAAGTTGCTCGAAGGGACTTCCTTCCGCCGCAATGCAGAAATGTACACGTGAAATAAATCCTTCTTGTACTTTAAGCAACATTTGGGTTTTACAGATCTGCATGTCATAGAAATACGATTCCACAAATCTGCTCGAACAGCGGATTCTCTTTCATATACTTTATTTTTCAGAAATTCCCAAAGAAATAAATCTAATCGATTCCAATCTGGTGTAATTAATGTTTGTTTGGACGAATAATGTGTGGATTTTACAGGGACCAATAGTGAATGTTTAGGGTATTTACGATCCCCTGTCTTGTAAATTAACATTCATCAGTCCACATACTTTCATTCAGAAAGGATGGACGTTCATCTTGTTTGTTTAAAATAAAATTACAAAAATTAAAACGACATTCTTCGTCTCCTGATGGTAATTCTTGTTATAGTATTGTAGTCTAGTCAATCTAGGATTCTACCCGGAAAGCTTTAGATAAGTTTTTTCCTCTTTCTTTCTTTATGTTTTTGGGGGTGCTGAACACGAATTTCCACTTTGCCACCTCGTATCTGGTCTGCTTAAAAAGTTATAAGCGAAAATGCATGAAAAAATCGAGGTTTTTTACGGGTTTAACCTTGTATATGGCAGAGGGTTAAACTTTTTTGAAAACATTATTGCGCCAAATTAAACTAGAAAAAATTTACTACATTTTTCATATGCAATCTTTTTTTCTAATATGAATAGTTTTGACATACGTGTAAAAATAATTTTAGCGATATGTTGAAATTCCATCATCGGAGGGCAAAAACGCGATCTAGTCACTACTCATCCATTTCAATCATCAATTTGAAGCTCTTAGTTATTTGTAGTTGTATTTCGAATATGTTAAAATTTTCTTACCAAGTTTTAAGCTTTTAATAGCAAGCACTAACAAAATAAATTGAAATCAGGTGATTAGGAAATATATAAAAACACAAACACTCCAAATAGATGAGAACACCAATTTTTTTTTTTATAGTAATCTGATTTAAGAACAATTATAACTATTATAAGTTTAGCATAATACTAACATATGTCGAAGATTGCAAACAGGAAAAAAGAGAAATGCAGTCTTGTTCTTCAATTAATGTCGTTTTTGTCGATTTGACACCTCTTCAGGGGAAATGCGAATTGAAAAGTTCGGCGGGATAGCTTTTACAATTTCTGAACAATATGTAGAGAAGAGAAACTCCAGAGTGGCCAGGGACAACAATGATATGAATAAATTATTGGAATGGGTTGGTTCACCAAAACCTTCCTTTCCGAGAAACAAATGGCCTGATTCCAATCGCTACAGGGGTTGTTGGAGATGAGAGAATAAACTGTCATATGGCACATGAAGTTGGCACTACTGGCATATCAAGAATCATTAACAGCAATTTTCATTCCGTTACTTTCAAGCATAATGAAGAGTGTGTGCTGTGATGCGTAGCGCTGTCAAGATAGGTGAAGAAAAAATTCACATCAACCCGGCAGTACTTTTCCAAAGAATGAGTGTAACAAAAAATTATTTTCGAATGTTTCCCAAAAGTCTTGTGAAATCAGATGTACCAGAAGAATGGAATAATACTGTGATGGTGCTACTTTAAAGAAAGGGGAGAAGGAAGACATTAAAAACTATCGTGCAATCAGCTTACTGTCAGTGATTTATAAAATTTTCACCAAAGTTTTAACGACAAGACTTGAATAAGCTCTGGACTTAGCTAAACCTGGAAAACAAGCAGGATTCCGAAGTAGATTTAGCACAATGGATCATATTCAAGCAGTAAGGGAACTCATTGAGAAACAAAAAGAATATAATTTACCTCTCTAACTTGCCTTTATTGATTATGAAAAAGCATTTGATTCGGTCTACACATCTACAGTAGTTGATTATCTGGAGGACATTGGTATAGACAAACCTTACATAAAAATGCTAAAGAAGATTTACAAGAACGCAACAGCCACCATCAATTTGGACAAAGGAAAAGCGAAGATCAAGCTTGGAAAAGGAGTAAGACAAGGAGACACCATTTAGCTTAAGCTTTTTTCTACTATTTTAGAAAATATTTTCAAGAAGCTGGATTGGGAAAACAAAGGAATTAGAATAAATGGAAAATATTTAAGCCATCTCTGGTTTGCTGATGATATTTTAATTTTTAGTAATAGCCCTGAAGAATTGAAAAATATGCTAAAAGATTTGGCAAAAGCTAGAATTAATGTGGGATTTAAAATAAATTCGGAAAAGACTAAGGTGATGCTCAATTCATTTGCATCAAAAAAGAAAATTGCCTCCAAAAACACTGAGATGTACTTACACTCGTGTGTAAGTGCAAAGTTTCGTTGTATGTGTACCTTGGACAGGAAATATCATCGGACAACAATATCATGAATAGAATCAATAGAAGAATAAGAAATGGATGGAGTGCTTTTGGGAAGAACAATATTATTCTGAAGAATAACATGCCTGTTTATTTGTAAAGAAAGGTGCTTACCCAAAGTGTTTTGCCTGCACTAACTTAATGAGCAGAAACATGGACGCTAACAAAACGGATGGTAGAAAGATTACAAACAACACAGCGAAGTATGGAAAGATGTTTGCTAGGCATAACTAAAAGAGACAGAAAGAGAATAACCTGGATAATAAATCAAACGAAAGTTTTTGACATCATTGAGTGAATTAAATGGCTAAAATGGAAATTCGTTGGGCATATTGCAAGAAGACAAGACAATAGATAAAGCACAAGCACCCTACAGTTTTATCCCAGAAATGTAAAACAGCCAAGAAGACGACCTAAAGTAAGATGGATTGACGAAATCAGCAAAGGGACTGGTTTTAATTTTACGACTAAAGCACTAGACAGGAAGTAATGGAAAAATATGGGGGATACCTACATTCAGCAGTGGATTAAAAACGGTAGTTGTTGTTGTTGATGATGATGATGATAAGTTAAAATCATCACACATTTTTGTCTGACATTAACGATTACTTTATTTTACTGTTAGTTTTCGTTTCAAATGTTTTTTTTTTAAGTATCTAGTGCTTTTTTCAGAATCCGTTTTCAGATGAGGGGTATAGAAAAGATCCTTCCAATTCCTCAGGATAATATAAGAACTGCTATAATTTTAGTTTCTTATTAATTAAAAAAAAGATCTTCTTTTTTTTTAATGGGAGTTACATATAAAATGTAAAAAAATTACCTTTATAGAGAAACTTTTAATTTATTTCTAATTGTTATAATTTATGTTCTTGTTTTCAGTAATATCATAATTATTTCTTTCGGAATTAAAACCCTTATATGATAGATTTTGTCCACCGATCTTCAGAATTCTATTACAATAATTTATAAATCTGTTATTTAATAAATAATAAGGAAATTTCAACATGAACTTAGATGTTAGCACAGTACTTTTGTATTTTAAGAGCAATATAATTCCAATGTACAGTGTGACATTAACGGTTCCATGATTTTTCTGTTACTTTCAGATACAAAAGAGTTTTAAACTTCTATCATGCTTTACAATAACTTTTTCCGCTGAAACAAATAGAAAACTTTCCTGTTTTCACCTAAAGGGATTTGAGAAAAGGGAACGCTTATCAGATATTATGAAACTCAAGGAGGATTTTTAAGTTTAATATGACGTACATATAGTATGTCGGCTAAATGAAAAATATTATACATAGAAAAGACATTTCTTTCATTACATTTAAGAATGCAATTAACTTTAAGATTCTCTGTCTTAAATCGAAACACTTTTTTAAAATTTAATATGTAACTTTAAATTTGTTTATAAAAATAATTTTCGAAAGTAAAATTATATTTATTCAAGTTAAAGGGTACTTATAAGGGTAAATTTGTACTATAATGTAAAAAAAAGAAAATCTTTGTTTTAATTTGTACAGTGCATTAGGATCATTATAGATGTACAAAAAAAACACAACCTGTTACGAAAGAGATATAAATGAATAATATTTATATTTTTATGAAAAAGAATACATACTGTTGAAAAATTTATGAGATTTTCAGTGGAAATTATTTAAAACCGGCTGCATCTGCACGTCTTTATATAAGCAAAAGTGAAAGAAAGATAAATCTTTAAATTCCAAAATATAAAAAATAATCATAATTCTTAAGCACTTTGACTCGTAAAATATATGCTAATAATGTAGTTTATTTTACAGTTGTCTCTTCATTACAGTGCTTTTTTTTCTTTTAAATTCTTTTAATATTTATCAACAGAAAATGTAAAAGTCGTGTATAAATTATTTTATTAAACATTATAAATGATTCTAATATATCTAAAATTGCCGTTAGAGAAATTTTACTATTATGTTGTAAACTTGTATTCAGAAAATTATACAGCGCGGTAAAGAAAAAACTATATTTCTTGTGAAACGCCAACTTAAAATAATTTAATCAAGTAAAAATCGAATCCTTATATCAATTTATTGCTTAATCTGAAAACATAATTTGCCGACTCATTCGTTTTATATTGAAAGGGAAAATATAACTCGAAATTCTTGGATTTAACTAAAAATGGGTCGTTGTCGTTTAGCTTCTTTGATTATCTTCTATATATTTTTGTTCTAAAAATTAGATTTAATTAAGATTTTTTTAAATATATGATTTTTAAATTAAGATAGATAAGATATTTTAAGATTTAAGATTTAATTATAAAAACAATTCCTCTCGTTTTTCGTAAAAAAATAATACAACGAGTTTCTAAGCAACACATTAACTTACTGACTTAAATCCCTGGAAAGCGTCTTGTCAAATAATTCTTTAATTTTCTAGTAATGAGTCGGTCTCGTTTATCGTCCATAGGAACGATCACGTCTTCATGTTAGAAGAATATATTTTTAGAAAATTTAATTTCTTTATAAATACAATCCATTCGAGAAGATGTTAGTTTTATTCTAAAAATAAGATTAAATTAAGATTTTTAACAAATATCTGAATCTTTCATTAAGTTGTATAAAAGACTATTACTTTCTTTCGTAAAATATAAGGCAACGGGATTCTAAGTGACAAATTAAATTACTGACTTTAATTCCTGGAAAGCTTGAATGTATTAAAAGTACTCCGATAATGCAAACAGACCATTGTTGCAACATACCTGAATGGTGAAGTCTATGAGGGCTTCAATCCTGCATGATGTTTCTCTCAAATAAAAATACACATTAACAACTGTTACATAAACCTAAAATATATATTTATACTTTGTTGAAACAGTAATATGAAAGAATACTCATCTTTAACTATTACTTTCATTTAATTAAAGAAAAGTTGTTTTGTCTCCTGATTGTAGTATATATTGTTTTATTGTATTACGTCTGTTATAAGATGGATGTAAGTATGGAAGATATATAGTTGTAGATATATAATGTGTATAAGTTAGGAAAGAGTGAATGTAATTATGGACATAAGGTATTAAGTACTAATTATTTAACGTAAAAGTAAGTTAAAAATTAAAATGTAACTTTATCGAGTCTGGCATTTTAATAATAAAACATGCCTTTATTTTACTATTATTTTGTCTCTATAATTACTCTTGATATTATCTGCATATTGTAATACATATGTATGTCTTTACAATTACTCCTGTTTTCATCTTTAAAAAAGTAATGACTGTTTATGTATTTACAATCACTCTTGTTATTACATCTGCTTTTAGTAAAATCTATGTATGTAATTATGGAGATAAGGTATTAAGTACTAAATATTTGACATAAAATTAAGTTCAAAATTAAAAAATAACTTTTTCGCGTCTGGCATTTTAATAATAAATCATGCCTTTACTCGTAATTTACTATTATTTTGTCTATAATTATACTCTTGATATCTGCATATTGTAATGCATGTGTATGTCTTTACAATTACTCCTGTTTTTATCTTTATGCAGTAATGACTATGTATTTACAATTACTCTTGTTATTGTCTGCTTTTAGTAAAATCTATGTATGGCTTTACAATTAATCTTGTTATTATCTGCATATATTAATGTCTGTGTACGTCTTTACAATCACTCTTGTTATTATTTACATATAATAATGTCTGTGTATGTCTTTACGTTTACTCTCGATATTATCTGCATATAGTAATGTCTGTATATGTCTTTACATTTACAATTAATACTTCATTAATGTTTCAGAATTTAGTAATAAACAGAAAAAAATCACTTACAGATCTAGAAACAGTTCTGGATGCTTCCATTTCAAGCAATAAATTTGAAAATATGGTTACTTATCTGGACCTGTAATTTATGATAATAATAAAAACAAATACTGGAAGTTTGATATGTCTATTTGTATATAGGTTTTCTTGCTGTAATACGACATTTTAAAAGCGTCTTCAAAAAATTTTATTTTTATTTTATCTAAACCTGTTTCTTTTAAAATGTAATCTTAAAATAGTTGTATTGAGTAAAAATCGAATTCTGGTAAGAATATATTGCTTAATCTAAAAAAGATATATTCTACCCATTGAATTTAGATCGAAAGAGAAGAAACAAATTTTCTAGAAATGAGATGTTCTCGTTTTCCTTCTACTGGAATGAACGTGCTTTCATTTAGAAGATTATGTTTTTGGAAAAAACATTTTATTTCCCTTTTTGTAAAGAGAATCTGCTCAAAGGCAAGCTTATTTCAATTTTAAATATAAAGTGAATTTGTATTTTTAAGAATTATACAACATTTCTTCAGCGGTTTTAAACATATATCTTATTGTGTGTTTAAAAAAAAAACAAAAAAACAATCGTTTTCTTTTGATGAAATACTAAAGGTACTTGATTTTTTAAATAACGAATACATTTAATTGTCATTTTATCTAAATATTTTGCATAAAGTACTGCTAAACTCATTATTGTTAGCGATTGATAAGAGCTTGTTTACGTTCTGAATTCTTAACATAAAAAATGTTACATATTCTTGTATTTTGAAAAAAAAGAAAAGAAAAAGAAAGAAACAAAGAAACAAATAAAGAACTGAAGTACATTAGAATTGCAATTTAATATTTCGCGCGCATTCAATAAAATTACTAAATTATTTTTTTTTTCAAACCTAGATGTATACTATTAACAAGTGTCATAATGTCACAATTAGAGGTTTTATTATTATTTTTTAATTTAGACAAATGAAGCTATTAATAAGAAATAAAAAGAAGCTTTTATTCTATGACTGACAAACAGAATAATAAAAAAAAATCGGTCGAATGCGAGTATAACTCGCACTCAAAGTGTTCCGTACATTAAATTTATTAATTATTATTTATTAATTAATAAACTTCTATTACCTCTAATTTATTCATAATTTTAATTTGAATAGATTCGGAAATAGGAGGGGGGGACATATTTTTCCAATATACTTTCAATAATATCTCTGAAAATATAATACATAAAATTAAAGCAAATATATTTTTGAGTTTGATGTTACGAGATCTTTCGAAAGATATCATCTTCACGATATATAAAAATAATTGTCTTTTCAAGTAACTTAATTAATATGTCGGCTAATAACCGACAATTTTTTCTACTATCATTATCAAATATCCTTGGATGATTCCGAGTCTTCGAGCGGCCGTCAACTCCCTTGCTGACCGCCCGAAAAGTAAAGTTTGTGCGTAACGAAAAAATGCGTTTTTCTCAAACTATGTTACCTAGAAAAATCGCTATAGCTTTTCTGGAATGTTTAAATAAAGTCCTGCTACCCCTAATTTTTTCATACTTTTATTTTCAATGGAAATACAGAGGGAGGGGAGAGGGGACATATTTTTGCAATGCATTTTCAACGATATCTCTGAAAATGTAATACACTGTTAAAAATTTGCAGCAAACTGTCCAGTCATTCGACCGTTTTTATAGAAAACGTTCACATAACCGTAATTTAAGTCTATTTTAACCATATTATTGTCTATATTATGGTGAGAATAGAGTTAAATTACGGTTATGAAACCGTTTTCTATAAAAACGGTCGAATGGCTGGACAGTTTGCTGCAAATTTTTAACAGTGTACCAAAAATTAAAACAAATATATTTTTTGAGTTCGGTATTACGAGATATTTCACACGAGATCCCACATAATAGACATAAAGAAAATGTTTTCAAGTAACATAATTAGCCCCGTAAATACTTCATAAATATATTTGTGAAGGACTAATAATCTAAAATATGTGAGTAAAACAGCTTCATAACATTCCCAAGTCTGTACTTTTCACGTCGCATAGTTCACGGGAAAAGGGGCTCTGACAGATGGACAGACATTCACAGGAGTGATCTTATATTGGTTCCGTTTTATACTTTTAAACTTTTACTTTTTTAGTACAGAACCATAAAGTAGAATAAAATTTCGAAAATACTGTATAAACTTGTTTTTATTTTCCTGTTAAACATTTTTTTTTTAAGTGGTAAGACAAACAGATAGAGAATTTAAAAAATAATAATAATCACTTTAATTAAAACAAAAATAATATTAAAAGTTTATATGAATACCTTAAGATTAAAAATTAATCCACAATTTTTTAATAAAAAAAATATATTACCGAAATACAAAAAATAAAAATGTTGATCATTACATTTTAGAAATAAAATATTGACTGCTGATTTATCTTTAGCAAAATGCAATTATCATGTTAATACATGATATTCAGGTCAGAAAGTTACGTGACTAATACTACCTGATTCAGAAATTTATGTACATATTGTTGCCTCCGTAATACACAACCAAGATTCGAGAGGTTTAACTGTATATAATACCTCAAATAATATAAAACTTCATATATTTCGCAAACTAAATTCTCCTCATTGAAAAAATACAAATGATGTTAAGAAGTTTAAATTGTGAATGAATTTTTTGATCGTCCAAGTAAAGAAAAAAAATATATATATAAGCGCAAAATTGTCAGATTTAAAATTGCGCTGCCTTAATGTAAGACATCAATGCGCTTACTTTCATTACATTTTATAAAGGTATGTTGAATAATTTTTCTAGCATAGGAATTTTATATTTATTACGAATGATAAACTGGAAAATTTTATAACATCAAGCATTAATTTCATTTTCAAATTTTATTGGATAAATTTCATAATTGATTTTTATTAGATGTTAAACAAAACCAAAATTGCGAATGAATGTTTTGATTGTCCAAGATCAGCAAAATTACTTTATTATTATTATGCGCCAAACGGTAGGATTTAAAAATTATCTGCCTTAATCAAAATTAATCTGTGATATTATATTTTAATTGCATTTTATAAAGGTATGTTTAATAATTTTTCTAGCATAAAATTATACATGTATTATAGCATACATATACATAGTACATATTTATTACGAATGATAAACTGAAAAGTTTTACAACATGAAATCTCTTTTTGTTGCATTTTTTATTGAATCATTTTAATAATTGATTTTTATTAGATGTTATACAAAATGAAATATCATATTCAGAGATTCCAAATAGTCCGCTTTTTGAATACCAGCATTTCTTGAGAAATATTTTTATGGTACACTGTAAAAAGAATTCCTGAGGTTACTAAAATGTTTTTAGTAAATTTGTATTCTACAGAATTTTTTAGTAACCGGTAGTTTAAACCGGAATCATTGCTAGCTGTTTTCTAGTAATTCTTACAGATTTTCTTGTAACTGGGTAAGAATACAAAAATTTTTTAGTAATTGCAAGGATCAATGAGAAAAACTAAACATTTTTTAGCCGATCGAGCCATTTTTTTTACAGTGTAGGTTCCTACAACATCTGCAAAAGAAATAACTTTTAACTCAGGTGTCTACAAAATTGACAAGAAAAATATTTAAATAAAATTTCGTTTGACAAAAAGTGATAAAAAAATGGTCCATTTGGGAGCCATGTGTTAGATTATATTCCTATATCATGAACAATTGAATTTTAAATCTCTAAAAGTAACAAATAAGCCTTTTTTAATCATTTTATTTATTTTTTATCAAATGGATGCAAAAATTAATAGAGAAACTAAAAAAAAACTGCATTGACAGATTATTATTCTTGCATTAATTTGAATATTATAATATATAAATAATTTGGTAGCTCAAAAAAAAACTTATGAAATATATGAAGTATTGATAAAAACGGTTAAATTTTACCAAAGTTGTAGTTTCCTTTATCAAATTGACAATATTTTGCCAATGTATGATTGACTGATTAGATATAGTTATATTAGCAACACTAACTACAGTAGAATATTGTCCAGATATCAATACCGGAATAACATGTGGTGAAGATTTAAAAGAGTTAATTGTATATTATCCATACAACTTCTATAAATCACAGTTGAGCATACTTCTAAACATTGAAAAAAAAATGCCATTGACTAAATAGCGCGAAACGCGTTTTTCAATGCTAAATATTGAAGTGTAAGCTATAAGCATGCGCTTCAGAAAATATTTATAATTATTTACATTTTCACTATAGTAATATTTTGATTCTACAATGTATTGTTCAGTGATGCTTATTTACTCAATATGTTGTTAATTATTATCAAGAAATTGTAAGACAATTAACTTTAAAAATTTAGAATAAACTGTTAAAAAAATACAAGGTGGAATTTGTATTTTATTTAACATTTTTGTTAGATTTTATTCGTAACCGAGATTAAAAAATAACATATTTTAGATTACATAAAGCACAAATATGGATATATATCTTATTTTTTCGAAAGAAGTTGATTCACAAATTTGCACCCGAGTCATCTAATAAAATAATTAAATCGATAAATTTAGATTTCAGCCAAATAATGATAAAATGCTTTTTCTTGTAAATATCTCTTCTATTATAGAAATCAAATAAGACTTGGAAGTTAATTAAAATTCAACTAAGGATATAAATTAAAAATTTACGCAGACTCCGTGTACAGCTAAAGATGTGCAAATACCGATAGATAACCCAAATGGGAATAAAATCACAATGATTACATAGTTTAACATACATAATCCGTGTGAGGAAAATGCGCACGCAAATATTTTATTTACACTTTGCATTCTTTAGATACAAAATTGATGTTTTAAATGTTCTATTAAAAATATGTACCTGAAAAATAGTTTCATAAATAGTCCCATGGCTGGTGAAAATTTAAGTAACTATAAGCAATTAAAATTATAAGTAGTATAAACGAAATATCTTTGTCAATAAATATAAGTATAATTTCATATTGCTTCATTTTTAATTTCTTTAGAAAGTATTTGATAAATATGCATGAACACTTGAAAAATATTGTTGCATTAGTTTTTTATAAGCAAGCACTGTTCACTCCATGCAAACTATTTATTGTGACTGGATTATTGATATCGTAAGTGTTTATAAAAGTATACTTTTTTGCATTTCCTTTGGCTCACAGATTTTGCATGCAAAATTCATGTGAATCTTTTCTTTGTGTGTGGTATTTATGGATATTAATTGTAAATTTACAGGCGAATAGCGCTTTAACCATTAACATAACCCGTCGTCAAACATGTGAACCAATATATTTTTTTCTTTTCAAAATCAACTTTGACGTGGCTTTTTTAATGTAAGTGAAAACTTTTAGTAAAATAAAATTATATCTCCTAAACCATACAAAATATTGTTATCCGAATTACATTTCAAAGAACGGAAAGAATACTAAAATTAAACTTTTTCATAAAGAAATTGAGTTTTTTATGCTTGATTTTTTTATATATCACCAAGCAAAGTACTACTTTGTTAATTAAAGTTGATTAAAATGTTACCATTAAATTATATAGAGGCCCTACTCAGTCTGATTTTAGTTTTATCGTTTTGTAAAGATACAAAACAAATAAAAAATAAAATATCTGAAATATTGTATTAAATAAACGTTTTAGTACAGTGTGCAAATGCAAACTGACATCACCTGAAACCCACGTGAAATCATCAACATGAATTTAATTGATTACATAAAAATTTTAAACTCAAAACAAAACAAAAAAAAATTAAATGAATGCTACTTGTTTATTCAAAATGCATACAATCAGAAAGAATATTTAAGAATATTTTATGGATAGTAAAGTGTTTTCTTTCTTAGATAAATTTGAACTTCTTGAAACCAATAAAAGATCTTCTAAATAAGCAATCATCCTGGCCCGGACATTTTTCGTCCAGTTGGAAAAAAAATTACAACTTGTTTGATTTCTTTACCAATTTGAATAATTGTGTTAAAATTGATCTACTGTAAATAAGCAATGTTCAATCTTTTCATTCTAGACGTTCAATAATCAAGATGTCAACTAGATATAAATCCATTATTGAAAAGATACCCGACTGACGCCTCTTACATCGTTAAAAGAGTCGCCAGATCTAGAATTATTGAATGCTAAAATAAAGATTATTTAAGAATGGTATCGATTTCACAAGAATCTGCTTCGCAAAGCAGAGTAATTTGTATGTTTACTTTATGAATTTGTTGAATAGAATTTTTTAAAACGTTTATTACTTTTAATGTATGATGTTATAATTAATTTTGATTCGATAAAATATATTTATAGGTTTAATTCGATAAAACATATATATATATATATATATATATATATATATATATATATATATATATATATATATATACATTTATATACGATAAAATATATTTATTTATATATTTACATAAATTATATTGGACTTTTCTAGCTGATTTGACAAATGTTGTGTTACTTTGATTGAGTGAAAATTAGTTGTTACATAAACATAGCACGTTACATACACTAAAATATAAATTCATGCAAACAGGGTGACTTGAAAATAAAATATTATTTTACAATTAAATAATTTAAAAAAAAATTTAAAACATATTATTGAAAACTGAATATTTATCCACAAATGTATAATTTTATAATTTACAAGAACGCTAACATTGCTCGAAATCTGTACATTCGTTTAAAAAAATAACAATAAAATTCAAATAATAAATACATGGTAAATCAACTTATAAAATGTAATTGATTAGAACAAATATTTCAATTTTGAATTTTTAAATTTTGCACATTTTTCTTTAAAATACACAACATCTGTAAATCTGCATATGAGCTAAAAGTTCTCTTAAATAAGAAATGTTCGGTCTTTCTAATGACGTGATGCTCTTAACCCAATTGTTTTGCTTCGAAGAGTTTCCTGCCAACATATATTTTTAGACATCGTACCACTGCATTCGAAAAGTAATATTTATGTTAATTAATGACAGAATTTTTTAATTAAAAAGTGAGAAAGGTGTTATTTTGAGATAGTGGTATTCAGTAGTTTAAACGGTATGGACCTTTTTTTCTTCTTAACTATCGGAATGTTACAAGTTTGGCCTCCACTTTTATTCCGAAATTTCAAAATCCCACCGGAAATTCCAAAGAAATAATTTTTACTTTATGTAATCACAAAATGTCCTTCATTAAATAATACACAAAACATTATTGTTAATTTCTGGTATAATTCGGAATTTTTGAATGAAAAGGGGAGTCATACTGAAGATCCTGCGTAATATACACAGATTGTAAAAGTAAAAGAAATTCATTTTCATGTTTTATTTGTAACTCTTCACTATTACGTTTAGTGTTTGTTTTCTGCATAAAGTCTAATTAGTAGATTTGATGTGGTCCCTTGTACTTTCACGTCATTTAACTGTGCTGTTTCCCACTGTCAAGCTTTTTACATGCTTTCTTTTACCTTACATTTCTGTATGCATGTGACAGTCAAATCTTGTTATTCATTTTTCACCCACTTCCTGTTGACATAGAGCTTTGCAATTTGGAATATATATATATTCCGGGGAGCAATACATTAATGAGACATTATTATTTTTTTTTATTCGATCCCTAAGTGGGGGCAACGTCGATCCAAAGTTTCATTTCCCCCATAGAAATAATGTTACGATTGTTTATTATTAATTGAAAAGATAGCTCCATTGTTCCAACATTTATTCATTTTAACCACTTTGCAGTCCGCATCATTATGACGTCAGCATTGAGCAAAGCACATATTCGTGCTTTATAACATAAGTGGACTTTTTTGTGAATTTTAATGAAAGCATGTTTTTTTTTAAATTTATTATATTTAATTTATATGACATTAAAATACAACCAACAATTCAACAATAAATTCCAAATTGGTCCTCATGCATTAATACTAGATGAAAAAGGACTGACCGACATGCTTAAAATGCAAAGATTTTAAAACAATTTATTCGCTGGTTAAATGTGTTAATCAAGAAGGCGTCTGCATATGAAATCTATTCTTGACATGATTTACAAGTGATGCCTCTCAAGTTCGTATTACACGAGCTAACTTAAAGCTACGAAAATTGCCGCAACACAACGATCACCTCTCCGCCCAAGTCAGTTTTCCAAGCATTTTATTCGCTATTTCGGGCGACATTGATCGTTTAAAGTGCAATTAATTACACGAGGCGTCAAAGTTGCCACTAATTTCGGGCGGCACCATGTTAAACCTGTGACTTCAAAAGGGTTGCTCGAAAACCAAGCAACTTTTTACTGTCCGAACATTTTTGTCGCCTGCGTTGCTTCTTTGTTTTAGGATCTCCCAGAACAGCCAATGAAATGCTTGGAAAACTGGCAAGTCTTTTCAATTTTTGTCACTTCATAGCGCTGTTACTTCGTCAAAAGTGTTGTAAAATATCGGGTTATTGACGCCTAAACTGATGATAATTATAAAGATCTTAGCAAACGATACTAGTCTTTATATCTATACTAAAATAATAAAGAGAGAACGCCTGGATGACCGACTGATTCATCAACACCCAGTTGAGACGACTAAAGTCAGGATCACGAAATTTGGACGGTAGATTGGTGTTATGATCTGGCCAAGCAACAAGGAAGTATTTTTGAAATTCCCCCCTCCCGACTGGGGTTAAAAGGAGGAGGTGGAAAGTTTTAGGTTATTTCGTCATATCTCAACGTCAGTTTTAGGTAGGAGCGCGAAATTCAGAAAAATAAATCTACTGAAAACATGGTTTAAAACGTATTTCGGCGATTTTAGAAATTCACTCCCTAAGGATGTTAAATATGGGATTTTTTAGGTTAAAAAAAGAATGAATCTTGCAATGATACAGTTGCAAAAATAAAGTCGCAACAATAGTTACAACAAAGACATTATAACAATGAAATACATATAATATAGCTAAATCAATCTGCTAAAAAATAGTTAAACACGTATTTCAGCTATTTTAGAGATTTTCTCACCAACATTGACAATGAATCCGATTATAGAAGAATAGACGAATAAGACAACAATTGCTGATTTTTGTTTAGATAGTTTGCGTAAGACATTTATCTATGGAATTCGACACATTGTCCATCCGAGCGAAGCCCGCACGTGCCGCTAGTAGAGTAATAAGTGCGGTTTGAAATATTCAAAAATAGTCTTCTTAATTTAGTTTTTGTTTTCGAACCCTTAGCTGCATCATATGTTTTATCGTTACGAACAAAATAATATGACACTCTATTAATGATGTAAAAGAGAAGTAGAATTATCAAAAGTATTACAATTTATATAAAAAGTTTCGACGAAATTTTACATTTAATCGTTCGCGAAGTAAATGACACTAGTGGGTTTACCTGTTATAATCGGTTTAAAGAAAATTGTGCAAAACCCGCTGAAAGTCATAAAGAAAATTATTTAAAATAAAAATATAAAATAGACATAATTTTTGCGATTTGTTGCAGTTTTAGTTAGAATGCGTTAGTTTCCGTTTTAGAGATATCTGTGTTTAAATATATCTCACTATTTTATGTTATTGTCTTTTGAAGTACTTTTTTCTACAGTATAATTACCTTGAAAGTGAAAAAATATTTGTTACTTATAAATCAATCTAGGCGCCAATAAGATGTGTTTCGTCAAACATTGTGGTGCCATGAAGATTTTCCTTTGTCATTTGTCAAAATATTATCATTGTATCATTTAATTAGATGACGAATGGGTGCTTTTAAAATGTCTCGTAACTGTGTTAATTCCAGTGATAATTTTTATAATATTTGTGGCGAATTTATGAGCACTACCCGCAGAAGAGACATTACTTCTTTAATTAAAATTGCCTATATTTTGGATGCGACATTGGCGATCAGGTTAGGCCATGAGCACCACACTTTTGTTGTTTATGCTGTTCTACCCGACTTCGAATATGGATTAAGGGAAAGGGGTCATCAATGACTTTCGCCATACCAGTGATCTGGAGAGAACCTAGCGATCATTTAGAAGACTGCTATATTTATATGACATTAACAGTAAAAGGAATTAATTTTAAGAAGCAGAAGCATATTCAGTATCCCAACATCGATTCTGCTATGAGGCCAGTGCCTCACAGTGACGTGCTTCCTGTGCCACAGCCGCCTGCAAACTACAGTCTTTCAGTTGAGGAAGAATGCATGCCATTTTGTAGTCATGAAAGTGAAACAAAAATGGATTATATTCCAACACAGAAATATTTGAAGCCTCATATGATAACGCAAGTAGAGTTGAATGATCTTGCGTGTGATTTGGGGTTAATTCAGAATGACGCCAAATTTCTAGGATCGAGACTTCAGGAGAGGAATGTTTTGGCTAGTTATTTACGTATTTCTATATACTGTGACAGACATAAAGACTTCATACGCTTTTATGAAAAAGATGGTAAAATATTCTTTTGCAACGACTTTCCAAGCCTTATGGCATCTTTATATCTATGTCATAAACCAGAGGAATGGCAACGTTTTTATTCATGAGTCTAAGGTGAGTCTAAAAGCAGTACTCCTTCACATTGGAAAGAAATATAAATCCATTCCTGTAGAATACGCTTCAGGGGGAAAAGAAACGTATGATACGCTGAAGAAACTATTACTTGTGTTGAAGTACAATAATTTTAAGTGGAAAATTTGTGCTGACATGAAAGCCATTTCTATTCTGCTGGGAATGCAACAAGGTTACACGAAATATTCATTCTTTATCTGCGAATGGGACAGTCGTGCAAAAGATAAACATTATTCAGTACAAACATGGCCTTGTCGGAAGTCTCTAGAACATGGTGATAAAAATGTAATTAACCAACCTCTTGTAGCATCAGTTGACATATTACTCCCACCACTCCATATCAAGTTGGGATTGATAAAAAAATTCGTTAGAGCTCTTAATCGGGACAGTAAAGCATTTGGGTTAATCCGAAACTTGTTCCCATCAATATCGGATGCCAAAATAAAAGAAGGTGTATTTGTAGGTCCAGACATTCGGAAAATTATGAAAAATGATCAGTTTGAAAGTATTCCTACGACGGTAGAAAAAGACGAATGTCTTTCATTCAAGGACGTTGTGTTTACTTTCTTATGGAATAACAAAGCTACATATGGTAAACAATTTTAAAAATCTAAATTGTCCATGTCATTAAAGCTTCATTTCTTGCACTCTCACACTGACATTTTCTCAGATAATATGGGAGAAATTCGCGACGAGCATAGTGAACGATTTCACCAACAAATTTCTGCTATGGTGTCTCGTTATCGATCGCAATAGAATGCAGCAATGCTTGCCGATTACTGTTGGTTCATCAAGAGAGAAGATACTGAATATAAACGTAACCGCAAAAATAGGTACTAATGTACTCAAATTAATACATTCAAATTGTGTTCAGCTGCGTAAAATGTGCGGAAATATGTGGAAAATGTGTATAAACAGTGTACAAGTATACTGCTGGTAAATTCAACATTTGTGTATTATTATTATGCATTATTGTACGATCTTCTAAATTGTGATATATCGTAATAACCTATAAATGCATATTCTTCGTTTAAAAAAAATAAGAACCAAGGAAAAAATTTTAATATCATTTTTATTTACTCAAGAGTGTATATAATTGGAATATTAGTTTTAAATTTAAGAAAAAAAAAATAAAAAGTCAATTTTTGTTTATCAGTGATCAGCGAATTGTAACTTGGGATATCAAATGACACGTTATTAGATCATGTAGTTTAAGAATTATTAACGTTTTAACGTTTGTAACACTTAATGGTATTTATTTTTAATCTTTAGAAAGCAGATTTCAATAAAGATGGATTTTTAAGCATAATTCAAATTCTAATGGTCGGATATAGCTGTAATTTTGGATTCGTATCTTTGAAGCGTCTAGAAGTAGATTTCTGTTATAAAAATCCGAGATTACAATTCACAGTTTTTAAACATAATTTCAACATAAGAGTATCCTAAATAAATGTTCCTGATTTCGAGACATTGCTACAGTTAACAAAAAGGTAGAAAACATGAGGAAAATATGAGGAAAATATGAGAAAAATGTAAACATAACAGTATTCATAATTTTAAAAAAATCAGCGCACTTCCACATGTTATCCTGTACGTGTCCTCAAGATGTCCAAATGAAATTCCAGTTCCAGCCATGTTTGTTGTAGTAATAGTAACAATAGCAATGGCAGGGGTAAATGATACACGAGTGTCTTTCACATCACTGATTCCCCTTCTGTAAACTGTATATTTGACCTAGCCCCAAAAGCAATAACCCAGTGGAATGATATCGGGAGATCAAGGGGGCCAGGAAATTGGGCCATCCCGTCCTACCATCAGTTAGGGAAGGTTGTGTCTGCAAATTCTCTAACATAATTGCCACAGTGGAGAGGGGTAAGAGACCATGCACTGTTCGAAAAGAACAATGCGTTGTAATTGCTGCATTTTGGGGTACTGCATAAATTAATAACATGTGCAGGTACGTGTTTGCTGTCAGAGATGTCCGCCCACTCTTTTCAGTACACTCCCGGTTTAAAGAAACATTTTGTTTCATCCCTTAATGCTGTTAACATCGGGCGAATTTCTTTTTTACATTGTTCTGAACATTCATTGCACTGTGATTAAGTATTTCTTTTCAGAATACCACAAAACAATTTGTTTTTTCTCCTGTAGTGTTCCCATGTTTCTCTTTGTCCGCTCGCAACAACAACAGATGCGTCATAGCATCAACAGAAAAAGAAATTCGCCAAACTTTAAACTTTCGCCTGCCATATTCTTTAAATAGCGCCATCCTACGTTAGACATTATTTTGTAACGGAAGCTTTAAATTATAGACATTTGATTCGGACATCCTGTATATATATAAATAAAAAATAAATTTTCGTAAAAAATATGAATTATAATAATTGTAAATCATTGCAAAAAATAAGTACTCCTCTGTTAATCAACATTTTGCACAGAAAAATATGTTTCTCTGTCGAATAAATTACCTTTCTTAG
Organism: Maratus michaelseni; assembly: GCA_963931845.1. Classification (NCBI taxonomy): domain Eukaryota; kingdom Metazoa; phylum Arthropoda; class Arachnida; order Araneae; family Salticidae; genus Maratus; species Maratus michaelseni. The sequence continues at coordinate 348,141,172 of OZ007592.1, forward strand.
TTTATATCCATCCAAACAATACTATTGCAGCAGCAAAAGATGGTTCAGCCAGCAGAAAACTTTTAACAGTATATAAAACTAAAAAAATATAATATATATGTATCATATACATTTACTTGAATAAATATTTCTATATTAAAACCCCTCCAGCACCAGATTATTAGCACGACGCGCGAAGTATAATTTAGGCATCAGTTGGCGAGTTTCCAAACCCTATTGTGATTCACTTTAGATGGCAATTTTTTACTTCTAAATGAAACAATACTACACACTTCAATAGTATATATGGTGTGCGGGTAGTACGTCTCGTAGGGATCTACGATCAAAGCGTTACTGGTGCTGAAATGGGTTAATTGTAGTGACCTAATGATGCAAATACAGCAATAGAACCATCATTTTTCTCAAAAGCATGTTTTGCTAGATGTAAAGTTGGCGAAACAGTTAATGGACATCCCATACATTTTAATCAACAAATTAGTTAAAACAGGGGTAAATTTTACAATTTGCTTTACTAATACGTAATTTTGGCATCATATTTGGAATCAGTGGTAAATTTCTCATTCAGATACTAAAGGGGTAATCAATCAGTGAAGACGATTTCATTTACAGGGCTAGTCAAAAGCGTTTTGCTACATTACGGTAAATGGGAAAAATCATCTCAAGTGCATTTTAATGATGTTACACCATTTCAAATATAATGAAAATCATGTGCCTTTATGAAGTGTACTATGCCTTCTGTAAAATATGGGGTGCAAAACATTTACTATTCCTTTACAGGGCCACACAAAAGAATTTCATTACATAATGCTCTATGGGGAAAATCTGTATGCAGCGTATTCTAATTGTAATAAATTATTTCAAATAAGACAAAATTGATGTATATTATTGATATTTACTACAATATGCATGCTGTAGAATATTACAGCTGTTATCGTTCATTTACAAGGACACACAAAACATTTCGGATAGAGCACAGTATGCGTTTTCTGTTATGGTATGCGTTTTTATGTTTAACTACATTTTTGAATACTACGTAATGTGTATAAATGCTAAAGAGGATATAGAGCTATGCATTTTCAAGCTAAAATATATTTAGTATAGTAACGTTTGTAGAATCTGTGATTTCAGCAGTTTTAAGCGTGTTTAGCCTGAATTAAAATTTATCTTAATATGTGACGTGTATAAAACGCTTTAGGTAATATACAGTGCTGCACAAAGAATTCAATATTTTTCTGTCTATTGGTAGAAATTTCTGAAAGTGAACTTTCAAACCCATTATGCATTGTCTTAATAAACTTAATTTTAGCAAACTATTTAGAATATATACAAATCATTAAATGCGACGGCTGTGACAGCTATCACGGCGGCACAAAAGAATTGGAGTAATTTTCTGGCTATTATAATTTCTGAGATCTGGTTTTCAAATGTGTCATGTGTTTTTCAAAATGTTTACTTTGGTATCTTATTCACCTTATTAAACAGTGAAATTTTGTTAGAGTAGTATAGAAGTGTTGGTAGTGTTGCATAATCAATGCTTGACGAATAGTTTTTCTTTATTGTTCATGATAAATTTTAAGAAGGCGCAATTACGAATTGAATGTCTACTTTCGTTTTCGCTTATGATAAGTTTTCCAAAAATACAGTATGGTGGGAATCTGTTTTCTCGTTACCAACTGTACATGGATTTCTTATAATTGTTAAATTATAGTAAGGGAAACACGAAGGAATTTGGAATATAGTTTTAGTGTTTTATATATGAAAGTTTACTACCGAAAAAATATATTTTTTTAAATGTTAGTTAATTTGAAAATTTATTTCACAATCTGTATCAACCTAATTGAAGTACTGTCTGCCTATCTTGGGATGAACTGTTAAACACGGCAAAATAGTTAAGCAGAGATCTCATTTTTACAGGTTTTCGCCATGTTTTAGTATATGCGTCGCACCATGACTTAAGTTTTTTAAAGTTTTTAACAGCGCAGCTAGCGGAAATTTTGAGGACCCGGCTTATATTGTCCCTATGTCTTGCTACACGTTTCATACACGGATAAGTTTATATGAAATCCTAAGAGCAGTCTAATGTGGCTCTGTGACTGAGGCATAATTATTATATTTAATATTCGGCTAAAGCTTCTTTTTTTAACTAACTAATATTTAATGGGTAATTTTTACTTATTTTACTATGAAACTGAAAAGAAAACATATTAAATCAAGATCGTACCCTACTACATGGAATTTCGAAGGATTCATTCACTACTAAAATTGATTAAAAAATATATATATTTAATGTTTAAATTGTAGACTTTGTAATCATCTCGTTGATTCACAAAAATCGTAATATTTTGAAAAGTTCTGTTAAAAAATTGTGATAGATCTGTGCGGATCCGGAGATTAAATATATTATTTTTAAATTTTAAGATATTTAATTGTCATAAATTGATGCTAAAATAAATCTTCCAATAAAATAATTTTTGGCAATTCTTTTTTCTCTATTTTCTTGCAGTGAATGTTATTTTAATTCCAGCTACTTAAACAGAAAAAAATAACAAAATTATAAAACTTTAGTCTCTTTTTTATACGTCTAGCACTCCTAGGATAGGGCATTAGGCACTCTGGGCTCTTGATATTTGGTAGCCGAGCCAGCCAATAATTACGCTACTGATATTGACGTTCAAATGTAATCACTTAATTATTCTATTTATGTTATTAGTTTCAAACTCTAGAGACAGACGGTGTTTTATACCTATAAATATTTCAATGCCAATCTGTTGCTACTAATTTGATAGTTTCATGTTTCCTCCGTTCTAGTTTTACGCTATTGGAGACAATCATGTTTATCATAAAATGCTTGTTAAAATACTGATAATTTATTTAAAAAGGCACATAAAATATACTATTAAAATATTATACTACTGAATGAATATTATAAAAATGTGGGGATAAGTAAGTGTAATTGTTTTGTTTTACAAGAGTATATGTAGTGTCATTTAATATACTACATTTTAATGATATTGTTTTATTTTAAGCAAAATTGCAGTTTAAAAACAAAATCTACTGATGTAAGATCATTTTTGAATTTCAATTTTGTTTGCATGTAAAAAGATTTAAAATGAAAGTATATTTAAGGAAGTAATAAGGACTTAGGTGATATGAAAATATGACAAGGTAAATATAAAAGCTGAAATATATTTAGTATAGTAACAAATGTTTGTAGAATCTGTGATTTCAATAGATTTAAGCGTGTTTTAGCCTGAATTAGAATTGTAACGTAATAAAATATATGGAACGTGATACATTAGTTATTGTGTAACAGTTAAAGTAACATTTATTATTTCTACGAAGAAAAAAATTAAATTTTGATGTTTATCATCTAAATATATGGATAAATAAAAAAACAAACATTGTATTTAAGGCATTATGTACTTCATTTGAATAAATATTTACTTCTTTAAAAAATATTTCTACAGTTAAAACACTAAAAGTTTATACACAAAATGTATTTTGTAAGCTTTTTTAAATTTCTACTATTAGCTCACACTCTCTCTATGTATATCTTGTTCAAATTTTCACTCGTTAATAAAATATTTTCTATTCATCCACTCAAGTTCAAATAATTTTTTTAACTTGTAGGGGATGATACTTTATGTTAATACAGTTTTTTTTCAAATATTAATTCATTAATTAAATTTAATTAATTAATTTTAGTTTTAAATGGGAGAGAAAAATTCCTCCCATTGTTTTCATAAATGAAATGAAAGATTTATCTCAAATGCGAGATGCCACAGAAATAAAATACCGCAGCGATGATTATAAAATAATGTTCAATAAAGATAACGTGGGACATTAATGCTGCACGGGTTTATTTTATATATTTGTGATTAGAAAGTAGGAATTGACTTACAAAATTTTTTTATATTACTTGTTATTATATTTAACTAAAGAAAATAACAAAAAAAATATATATATATACAATTTGGTTGTTAAAAATTTCTCTAACAATTTAAATGTATATATTTTTCATTTAATTTCAATTGATAGTTTTAACTCTGCATATCACAGTTTCAAGTGCTTGCACTTTTTATCAGTGAAGAAACATTTTTCTCAACTTCTCTTTCATCGAATGTTATCCACAAAATTACCCAAGGCAATATTTGCTTCCAAGTTATAAGAATAAAATTCTATTCTTTTGTTATAAAAATATAATATGAAATGCTACATTAGAAAACAACAATCTATTGACTAAAATGGAAAATTTCTTTTGTTAGAGTATCTTTGATACAGCTTTACATAATCAAGCCTGAAATAATTTTCTCTTTTGTATTTCACGTTTATATTTTATTTTCTTATATTCAATGCAATTGTAACTTTTACTAAAATTTTGACTGACTTATTTAAAATTGTAATACAAAAAAATTTAATTTCTTGAAATGCAAGGAGATATTTAAATATTAAAAAAATTGCAAAAGACATAAACCCATTGTCAAGCATTAATAGAGTTTAAAAAAAAAAACTTTGATTATGTACTAAATTGACAGTGCAAGAATACAAGAAAATTATATATTGCATCTGTACACTTCATAATATAGGGCACATACTCAGCATATTAATATGCGTACATGTCATTGTTATATATTAACAAAACAATGCACATTAAAATGTGCGTAACATCCATGTCCATTTAAATGTAACATCTATTTGTTTCATACATGAAGAGGTTAGAATGACATTGGAATAAGTCAATATTTTGTAATTTGAGAAATGAAGGGTTTTGTGAAACTTGCCATATTGCCGTTGCATTAAGTGGTCCAACTTGTTTTGCCCTGTAGCGATTCGCTAAGTGAACTATGATTTATTTGAATGTCACACTGAACAGAAATTAATATACGTTCAGTGAAAATATGGTTATCTAGATTTTTCAAGTTTTTGACTTACTCCACTGTCATTCTAACCCCCTCATGTGATGGTCGTATATTTTTCAATCTGACCTTATAACCCACTTCTTCTAAAAAAATAATTATTTCCCGATACCTTTTTTTCTGCTGTTCGGTTCAACGTATCTTTAAAAAAAAATTTTTTCAAAATTAATTACACTAATAAACAATGCAGGATGCCCTTAAATTAATTCAGATATAGTTAAAAATTGTTATTTAAATTGCATAAATGTATAAAAATGTACAGTTTAATTACATGATTAGATCATGTTTGAATAAGAAAATGAAATTCTTGTAAAAATGTTTAGCCAATTTGTGAGCGAAATTATTTATACCAAATGGGGCTATTATGGCAAAAATTTTATGCCCTCTGATCCAGAGCATAGTGAAGAAACTAAGAAAGAATCTCACGGACAAAACAAAAACATGGTTCATTTCTACAAAATTTATGAGGATAAATCATAATAGAAAAATCTGTAGCAAATATTTAGAAAAAAAATTCTAAATCTTTGAAAGGTGTTCTATATATAAAATATTTAGCAATTAAATTTGAAAAGATTGCAGAGGTCTACAAAGCAAAACTTGTTTTGATAATTTTAGCTGTTCTTAATGTAATCTTTTGTGCTGAATTTTAAAATCACAATATAAATAGCGTATCACGTTATATTTTTGCAAAAACTTGACTTTTATAATTTGTAAGTTATGTCTCAACTTTCTTATTGGAATTACAATACCTAAATTAATTTGAATGATTTTTTTTTCAACATAAAAGTTTGTTATTCTAATAATTTAAATATGTGTAGTATTACACATTCCATTAAAAACATTTATTTCACCTAATTTATGAATGGAGGCTAGGGATCAGGATATATGCTTCACGCAAAGTGTGTTTTGTTCGTGTATAGAAATTTATATTCAGAATTGGTAACTTTTTGAGATGGAAAGTGTCAAATTATAAAACCCAGAAATGGAGACTTTATATTGATTATGGTAAAAGAAGTCTTACAACGGTTCTTTTACTACATAACAAACATGTTTCTATACCTAATGTCAAGTGTCAATGAAATATATGATTATCGATCATTGCTGATGTTTAATCGTAGAACTCAGCTGTATTGGCAAAATAAAAGGCAGTATAAGACCTTTGATTAAAAGGAATAAAGGAATTTAAACCTATTTTAATGCATTCTGTATGCATATATCTATGTGTAAAGTTTCTAATAAAGTTAGTCTGTTTTATTCATTTGTCATTATTAGCTTCAATACGCTGTGTCCATCAATATGACACACGTTTATGCAGATTGCGAAAAAATGCATGTGATTAAAACAAAATAATCCCATTTTTTGAAAAAGCATTCAGTCAATGTATAGAAAGAGTACAAAGTTTTTACGAAGTTTTTTTATAATAATTGTGTATAACTTTGTTATTTCAACTAAAATATCAAGTTAATTTTATAAAACGTTTGATTTAATAAATAAGTAGACGGAATTTAAAATATATTTTAAAGATTTCAACTTAAGTTCTTAATTCTATTTACTTATAACTTAATTGTGCAATATATATATATTTTAAAAAAATGGAATATTTTACAGCTAATATTAAATAGTTATGATAAATATATAGGTTTATTATGATTTTTAAAGGACTAAAAATCTAACAAAATACAAATCTTTAAACTAAGAAAAACTTGGTAAATGATTTTCTTACTTCATTATATAACAAACATAATAAATATTTTCAATATAACATTTTATTGCATTCAAGGATTTTAAGAAATATACATACACTTAAAGAAACGAAAATAAAATAAAGTCGAAAGAATACAAAGGCAATATTAATCAATATATATGAAACGAAGCGTGTTGCTCCGTCGGTGGGTCCTTGATCGCCGGGCCGGGCCGGTGGCTGCGCGGACTGATGGCGGCTCCGTACGTCAAAGCGCTCATTCTGATTTCCTTGCATGTTCGTGTAGTCCTGGGCCGTAAGCGGGATTTGGTTAAATTCCGAGTGAATGTATTTCTGTTTAAAGGAAGACTCAGTTTATTATGGAACCTGGTTTATTTCTTTTTCTTACATGCATCCTTTTAAACCAGGCCCATATTGGCGTGAGAGCTGCTTTTTTAAGTCTGTCTGGACATCGAAGGTTCGTCCATCGCGAGGCAATTCCGAGAGAGCAGATTGGCGTGGATTTGTTTAGATGAGGGAAATCGTAAAAAGTTCGCTCCTGATAGCCGTGTAATGGTATAAATATGAGGTTTTTGCATTATTTCTGCTAGAGGTCGTCTAAGTCAAAAGAGGCGTATTTTTAATTTTAATTGGCCGCGAGCTGAGTGATTGATTGTGCGGAATAAAGGCGTTGGCTCTATCGGCCGATCGGATGCCGCAAGACCTTAAAATTGCGTTAGCGTCAGCACAAATATTCTTATGAAGAGTCAGAAAACGATCTTTGAAAGTTATAAGATGCGATGCAGGAAAACTAATTTAACAGGGGCGACGGCATTTTCAATCAATTGAAACGCAATTATTAAAGCATTTAAAAGTTTTGATTTAAATTTCTATTTTTTAAAACGGTAATTTAAAATTTTAAAAGGGGCAAAAAGGGATTTTGCATTTTAAAAAGGGGTTTAGCTTTTATCCTTTCATATCCCCCCCCACTAAAACAAGAGCCACAGGGCTCGCCTGCAAGACCTGTGGGTCTTATCTCGTGAATTTAACCCATGTTTTTTTTTTTTTTTTTTTTTTTTTAGATTCTTATTTTCTCCAGCTCTCAAGTAATTTCTCCAGCTCTTCAGTATTTACTTCAGCTCTCAAGTCAATTGGACCTATTTTTACATTTATATATCAAATTTACATAAAAATATTGGTTACACTAAAATAATGGAATTCTTTCAATGGTGCTGCAGCAAAACAATAATGTGTCTCGAGACGACATATCTTGATTATAACAGTTGTCATAACATAACTGTGTTTGTAGTGTTTCCCTTTCTTTCCAGTTTTTGTTTTAAAGTTTTTGATATAGTTTGTTGGGAAACATCCTTTTGTGTATAATTGCAAATTGCAACCATAAACTATATAACATATTAAAATATTCACAGGTAAACATACTGAAAACTATACAACATATGCAAATGTAAAAAATATTCAATAATAGACAATGTTCAAATGTAAAAAAAAAAATATTCACAAATACAAAATATTAAAATGTAAAATATATTCACAAATACAAATTATTCAAAAATATAAAATATTCAATAATACAAAATATGCACTAATACTATCAACAAAATATATTGTATCTCAAATGCAATTTGAAAAGCTTGCATTTCTAGAAATATTGAATTTTCACACTGAGATAAAATAACAGTAAAATATCCTAAAATACTAATAACAAAAACAAATTATATTTCTTCGTATACCTTTCCGTTTTGTTAGGGACTTAGCTACTTCTATGATGCAGCCTTAGGTTTATATCCATGAAAAAACAACACTAAGTTGTTTAAAAAAAAAGAAAACTACAGCTAATAAAAACTAAATATACACTTGCTATAATTTTCACCATGCGCAGGGTCAGTGCGATATGGGTTTTAATACTCTGAGGGGAATATCACCCAAAAATGTGCCACTCGCACGACAGAAAAAGAAAAGTGGGTAATCGATATTCACCTGCAGAGGGGAAGCGAAGCAGTTTTGCCAGATTCTCCGTTCAACCTGGAAAGAGAATCTGGGAAAACAGTCCGGCTAAAGATGGGTGGCCACGGAGCGGAGGACCCCTTCATGTGTCATCAATTCGTCATTATAATATTTTTAAAAAAAATAATAAAAATTCTAACAGTACTTTTAAACTGTCACCATCATTCTACACTGCTGGGGAGATAGGTTACACGCCCAGCTGGGTCCTCATCCAAATGCTACGAGTAAGGGGGACGATAGGAAAGCAAAAATTAAAAAAATTGACAGCTGAAAGAGATAGATGGGGTTTATTCATGGCTGAGTTTAAGATTTTGAGGAGGGTGGTAGTATCTTAACTTGGAGGAATGGACAATTTCGGAATTTCTCTTAAAATGTGGGCTGGGTTTATCAATTTCAAAGGATACATCAGAAAGTTGTTTTAAAATGGTGTATGGGCCAGAATATGGTGCCGTCAATTTACGGGTATTCGGATAGTGAAATTCTTCATACATCACAATGTCACCAACTTTAAACTTTACAGGAAGGAAACGAGCATCATAACGGACTTTATTCTTTTTATGGTAAGCAATTGTTCTCTCTTTAGCCAATTTTCTAGCTTCTTCCACAGGGGGATAGTAACTATTATTTGGTAAAGGGGGATCATATGGTAAATTTCCTAAAAATAAATAGCTAGGGGTGAATTGGGTTACAGAATGAGGGGTGTTATTATATTCATATAAGACTTCATCTAAAAGCTTAGTCCAGGGTATTTTCTTGGATGTGGAATTGACTTTACATTTTAATCTAGTGACAATAGTCTGATTTAGTCGTTCAATTTTCCCATTCGTTTCCGGGTGATGGCTGCTCGTCAATCTGTGTTTTATATTGTAATTACGAAGAAATCTCCTAAACCTGGAAGCTGTAAATGCTCCATTTCTGTCGGTTAACAATCTATCTGGTACTTGTATCTGAAATAATTGTTTCAAAATGTTTGTATAAGTTTCGGTAGTTACACTTTTTGAAGGAAAACCCCACACATAGCGAGTTGCATGGTCAACGACTAAATGCAAATATTTTTTTGTAGAATTGTAATAATTAAATCCGCCAACAGAGTCTACTGCCAAACATTCAAAAGGTATCTCTGTTGGGGGCATTAATTGCAATAAGCCAAATCTTTTTTGTCTACATTTTTTGTTTATCTGACAAGTGTGGCAGTGTTTTACAAAATTTTCAATGTCCTGATTAAAGTTAGGCCAATAATATTGCGGAGAGATTAAATTTATCATTTTATAAATTCCAGGGTGGCCAAATTGTGTGTGGGTTTTTTCTAATAGGGGTAAACGTAAAGACATGGGGACCACAATCTTATACAAACCTTTCTTTTTAATAACAACAACATCATTTATCTCAGTGTACTTTTTACCATCAATTGTTACATTTTCTTTCTTCTGATTGTCTCTTACTTCATTCAAGTCAAGGAGATGTATAATATGGGGTAAATTTTCTGAAACAGGTTGTCTAGATAGCATATCAGCTTCAACATTAGTGGAGCCTTTCTGGTATTTAATTTCATAGTCAAACATACTAAGTTTTAGGGACCAGCGGAAAAGACGTCCTCTTAAATTTTTAACACTTTTGAGCCAGGTAAGTGCCGCATGATCTGTATGTATGACAAATTTTTGACCGTGTAAATAATGATAAAATTTATCTAAAGCATCCACAATCGCCAAACATTCTAACTCCGTAATTGCATAATTTTTTTCATAATCGCGAAGATTTCTAGAGTGATATGCTATAGGATGTAATGTTCCTTTTTCATCAACTTGTTTCACTACACATCCCACTCCATGACTTGATGCGTCTACAAACAAATGACAAGGTGTTTTGGGATCAAACAACTTTAAGATTGGTTTTTCAATTAAAGCATTTTTTAATTTTTCAAAAGAATTTTGACAATTTTGGTCCCACACATAAGGGACATTTTTCTTCAACAAATTGTTGAGAGGGTATCGAATGTTAGCATACTTTGGAATAAATTTGTGATAAACATTTATAGATCCCAAAAAACGTTGCAATTCTTTTACATTCGTTGGTGGTGTTAATTTCTTAATCGTCTCTATATTAGGGTTGTCAGGTGTGATACAACCGTTCGAAACTTCATATCCTAGAAAATTAATTTTGGATTTCACAAAATTACACTTTGACAATTTGAGTTTAAGGTTTTCTTGAACACATATATTAAATAATGTCTCTAAATGACATAAATGTTCCTCTTCATTTTGGGAGAATACAATAACATCATCAAAGTAACTACAGGCAAAGTCAATTTTGTATTTATTAAGAATTCTACGGAGGGTACGGTTAAACCAAGCAGGTGAGTTTTTCCATCCAAACGGTAAACGATTCCACTCATATAATCCAAAGGTGGTGGCAAATGCCAGCTTCTCAGTGTCTCGAGGGTGGATAGGAATGTGCCAATATCCACTAGCTAAATCAAGAGTGGAAAAAATTTTAGCATGCGCCAATTTATCTAACAGGGTGTCGATTCGAGGTAAGGGTTCTGCATCTGTTTTTGTAATGGCATTTAATTTTCGGAAGTCAATACATAACCGGGTTTTCTTCCCTTCTTCACGTTTATACACCAAAGTTACGGGTGATGAATAAGGGGAATAGCTTTCTTTAATGATACCGGCTCGTAATAAATTTTGAATTTGTTCTTTAATTTCCTCTTCTTCCTTAGGGGAAGTGCGATATGCTCTTAAAGAAACGGGGAGATCTGATGTTAACTGTATTCTCTGGGGTTCCATGTTTACACAGCCTATATCATATTTATCTTTGGCGAAAATACAGACATATTTGGCTAGAAGAGCAGGTAATTGTTCTCTGACAGACTGAACATTTTGCACATGGTCAGTGGTCTCGAACAACTCCGGCTCAAAATTTTCTTCGAATATCTCTGCATTTTCAATTGCTGGCTGGTTAGTATATACTTCTGATAAATGTAAAGTATGGTGAGACGCATTTGTTGGAATATGGTCCATGAGAGGTACTTTCTTATTATCTTGAGTTATTTGCATTTTAACACAGTCAATATTTAATCTAAACAGTTTGCAATGGGGTAGCCCAATCAAAGCATAAGGTAACTGATTGTTAATTATAAAAAGTTCAATTCTCTTAGAGATACGTCCTAATTGCAAACTAACAAGGCATTTTTCTTTCAAAGCAAGAACACCTTGTGTTTGGGTGACTGGTATACTCTGCTGAACTTTACATATTTTTAGGTTAAGTTTATGGGCTAAATGACAAGGAATAACACTAATCGAACTCCCAGTATCGATCAAACAAGGTAGTGAGTCTTCATTTTTTACATAAGTAACTTTATGACAATCTCTATTTGATTTTTTATAGCTAGCTTTTTCTTTTTGTATATGTCCGGACATAAGAAATCGTCATTGATTACTAGATGTATTTTGGGATGACTCATTAGCGCTATGATCTTGGTTGGGGTTCGGCAAAGTCATATTGTGACTAGGGGTTGGTACTGCTAACACTTGTTGTCGAAAAGGGCAGTTTCCCACCCAATGATACGCATTTGGTATTCCGATATTAAGACAAACTTTGCATGGATAGGGCGGCAAAGTGGTCTGGTGGTGTACATTAGGTCGTGGTGGAACATTTGAAGTCGGTCTAAACGTATTTTGGGGATTTCTGGCTTGATTTGATGGAAAAGGTCGAATGGGGTGTGTTTGATAGGGAACTCTGTAGTTCCACTGCCTGTTAAAATTCTGTCCATTCTCATATGGAGGTCGGTTTGGTCGCCATTGGCGATACTGATTGGGGTTTTGGGGGCTTGCTTCAAATTTGCTCTCATTTCCCTTTCTGTCCAGTTGCAGTTTGCTAATTCTGAAAACTAATTCACGCCATGCATGTGTAGTTGAGGGGTTGCCTGCAATAACTAATTTCTGCATTTCTAATGGCAAGCCCTCCGTTAACCCTTCCAGGATAAGTTTCTGCTCTAAACCTAAGGTTCGGCCTACTTTAGTCTTTTTTTGATAATATTCGTTCAAGTCCTCTCCAACTTTATATCTAATACGTGAAAAATCAGTGAGAGAAAGGGTATCTGGAATTTCGTAGTGTTCATTAAACAAAGTGACAAATTCGGACCAATGAAGTACATTTAGACAATTATTAATGTACAACGTAAGTGCACTGTCCTTTAAATACTTCTGTATGTGCCTAATTTTCCAGCACTCGTCTTTTCCCTGTCCTATACAGACACTCTCGAAATAGGCTAACCATGGTATCCAAGACATTCCATCTTGCGGAGAAAACGCAATGATATCGGGGTCTACTGACGTTTTTGGGTTGGCGGATACTGATGTGTGAGCAGACCCAGCTTGAGCTGACAGGGTCTGTCCACCTAACATTGTTACACCAGATGTCTCTGGTGCACCTCCAGATTCCTGACTAGACTTCTGATTATTTTTCTCTTCAGGATTATTAACGGGATTATCATCTTTGCTCGAAATTTGATTTTTTTCTTTTTCGGGGTCACCTGATTTGTCTGTTAAATCCTCTACTTCTTTAGGAGGGGTTGGGCTACTCATGATGGATATAAATACTAAATATCACTGAATTACACAGAAATATAATACACAATTAAAGCACATAAGAATAAAAATGAAAAAATCTTTCAAACTATTTAAAATTTGTAACACTATATCTAAATATCTGTTAAAATCATCTTTTTAAAATTAAAATCCACCTTAATATTTTTTTTTTTTTTTTTTTTTTTTTTTTTTTTTTCAATAACTTGAATTCAATAAAAAAAAATTTAAATAACCTCACTAACTATAAAGTACGTTGCATATAAATCATCTTTAAAAAGTTTAACACTTAATAATAAAAATATTATAATAATATAATAATAATAAAATTTTCACTTCTGCTAAAATATTTTCAAACTGTCTAGAAAAATGATTTTAATATGAGGTTTAGTTAATGTTATTTTTCATTAAAATCGTAATTATCCGTTCAACACAACTAAAGAATTTTCATAAAAATCACCATTCTTACTCTTTCATCTCTTTAAAATTACGTTAAACACAATACATAAACAATTATATATTTGAACTTAAATAGCTGACTTAAAAATAATTAAAATTTTCACACAAATAATAGCATAATAAACATAATCATCTTTAATTTATTTTTGGCATGCATAAAAAATTAAATAAAAAGTTTGAGAACCAATGCCTCCCACTAAAAAGTCTTAAAAAAAAAGTTTTTCTTCGTTAAGGTTAATATCAAAACTATATTACATACCTGTAACCTTTACTTTAAATAAATCCAAAATAAAACACAACACACCGGACACAACAAAAAAAAATAAAAATAAAATAGCTTTTACTTTCATTTCACCACCACAACGCGAAACAATAATAAAAAAAAATAACTTTCGCAGAAAGATTTCTCTGATCATTAACCAAATGCTTTATTTTCTTTCCTTTTTTCTATAGTCCAGAAACCAGAAACCGAAACATCTGAGTCACGAGTTCATTTCTTTACCGGCGCGCTCTTGAAAATTGAAAACAGCTGTGTAGTTGACCTACTTTTCATCCGATAAAACACTTCGATTCTTGCCGGCAGAATGAAATACTGCACAAGATTAAAGAAAAGTTAATGATTCACTTTCCTTTTGACGAAGGGAGATTAAGTACTTTTGAGTTCTTGGGATAAATTCCGTAAGTCTTTCACCGTATGCTGTAAGAATTTTTCACGGAGGTATTCGCTGTGATTGACGGGCGTAGATTACGTAACTGTTTAGTTTTTGGGATTTTCCCGTTGAGATGAACTGTCCTACTCGACTTCTGAAACGAAGCGTGTTGCTCCGTCGGTGGGTCCTTGATCGCCGGGCCGGGCCGGTGGCTGCGCGGACTGATGGCGGCTCCGTACGTCAAAGCGCTCATTCTGATTTCCTTGCATGTTCGTGTAGTCCTGGGCCGTAAGCGGGATTTGGTTAAATTCCGAGTGAATGTATTTCTGTTTAAAGGAAGACTCAGTTTATTATGGAACCTGGTTTATTTCTTTTTCTTACATGCATCCTTTTAAACCAGGCCCATATTGGCGTGAGAGCTGCTTTTTTAAGTCTGTCTGGACATCGAAGGTTCGTCCATCGCGAGGCAATTCCGAGAGAGCAGATTGGCGTGGATTTGTTTAGATGAGGGAAATCGTAAAAAGTTCGCTCCTGATAGCCGTGTAATGGTATAAATATGAGGTTTTTGCATTATTTCTGCTAGAGGTCGTCTAAGTCAAAAGAGGCGTATTTTTAATTTTAATTGGCCGCGAGCTGAGTGATTGATTGTGCGGAATAAAGGCGTTGGCTCTATCGGCCGATCGGATGCCGCAAGACCTTAAAATTGCGTTAGCGTCAGCACAAATATTCTTATGAAGAGTCAGAAAACGATCTTTGAAAGTTATAAGATGCGATGCAGGAAAACTAATTTAACAGGGGCGACGGCATTTTCAATCAATTGAAACGCAATTATTAAAGCATTTAAAAGTTTTGATTTAAATTTCTATTTTTTAAAACGGTAATTTAAAATTTTAAAAGGGGCAAAAAGGGATTTTGCATTTTAAAAAGGGGTTTAGCTTTTATCCTTTCATATATAAAAGAAAGTCCTTTCTGGCTAGATGATCAACGCACAGCCAAAACTACTGAACCTACAAAGACGAAACTTGCAGGAAAAATACTTCTTAGTATGTAGAGGCGCACTAAGACAGGATTTTCAAAAATTCTACCCCTAAGAGGGGTAAAAAGGGGAACAAACTTTTAAAAATTCCTTAAAAATCGGGTATTATAGTTACGTGACAAATGATAACATATTTTAATGTATTTTTGTATGCTGAATCCAATGGTATTAATTAAATACTCATAAGTCAAATAGTTCGTGAGATATTGCACATTTTTCTAATTTGGCGAAGTCTTTGACGTCAAAATCGAACTATTCTAACAATACAAGTGATAATTTCTAAAAATAGTCCGTTGCTACAGCAATGGAAGAAATGCAAATTAAATATTTTTGTTTATTTTTGCAGATAGAAATATTAACTGCTCAATTGGGAATTGAATATTATTCTTACGGATATTTATGTAATCGTGTATTATTATTATTTCTACAAACGCCAAGATTTAAAATAAAATGTGATTGCTAAAAGAAAGGGTACATCTCAATTATACCGTCGACCACTTTTCATAAAAAAAAATATCGCGATACATGAACTCCAAATAAACTAATGGAAGAATGTTGCGATTGGAACATCAAAATAAATAAATAAAATAGAACAATTCGGAAAAGCCCCACTCACCAAAGTGTCCAGGAAGTTTTAACACAAAAAAGATTACAATATATTAATGAAAATAGAAAAAAAATCTTGGATATCTATTTATTTACATTATTTTTCTTAATTATCCTTCTCGGCTGGTGAATAAATGTTTGTGACGTCAGTTGAAATTGATCTATTGCACTTAACTATGAAACGCAACATTTTTACAATGCATTTTCTCTTTTAATGTCATGGCACAGCCGTTTAAGGACGCAATTTTTATTTAAATTAACGAAATAACTAAAATATCAGAAAAACAAAATCAAAAATACAGGTGAATGTCGAATTAAAAAACGCTTCATGACATAACAAACACGTTTAATACTTCTGACGTCAAGTGAATGGGACTGCATTTTTGGAGTTAAATCTTATAGTTTGGCGATCGTTTTTTTTATGCAAAGTGGTCGACGGTATAGTGGAGAAGTACCAAATAAAGTGTCGAAGGTCTGATTAGTATTATGTATTACGTCTTTATTTGTTTTCAGTCTTCAGCCATGTTTCTCTTTCTCTTTGGGTAGTTATTCATACGATTTCGGGCTAAATTTCCGCAATCGGATACCTCGCCAATTGGCGTATTAACCACAAAGCTGAAAGCATCGTTTATGTTTGAAGCGAAATCTTCATGATGAATCCTGTTACAGAAAATCATATCATCATCTACTATCTATCTATCTATCTATCTTCTATATTATAAAGGCCAAACGTGTCCGTGCGTAACGCATACGTCATTTTGCGAATGGCAACAGCTGACGATGAAATTTCGGTTTTGTGATTTTTGCTATTGCAATTTTTTTAATTTCTAAACATAGTACATTTTAAATTTTTACACCGTTACAGAGGAAAAAAAAATTACTTTCAAATACAATTTGTTTGAAAACTATATCTTAATTGCCTAATATATTATGGCTTATAAAATAATTTTTAAGCATGAATTTTGAAACGCCCAATAAACAAATGGAAGAATGCTGCCATTATAAATTTTTAAATAGTTACAGGTAGTAAAATTAATGAATTTTGAAATAAAAACGTCAAAAGAATAGAGTGCCTTTATATGAGAGTAGCGTTATACCGGATACAAAATTTGATTAGTTCAGACGATTTTGGAGAAAAGGAAGCTTTGTAATAATTTAAAAATTTTAAAGAAAATTATTTGTTTACACCATAAACAAACATCGGATATTTTAACAGATAATTTAAACAGAAGATATTGTTTTAGATATTGCATTTTTATGAATAAAATATTTAAAAAAAAATATTTCACAAATTTAATAAAAATGCATATAAAAAGTTAATATGAGCAGTAAGAAACAACGTTTTAATTCATATTTCATCAGTATTACAAATAATGTTAACGGTCATTGCGAAGTTGGAAAAAACGAATATACATGAAATTTGTTAATATCGCGATCACTATATCGCATTCATAAGATGATGAATAATAAATTAACAAAGAAGCATCACTGGATGCAGCGAACTCCCTGTATTAATAATACCAAAAAAATAAAAAATAAACAAAACCCTTGAAATTCGTTAATGTCGCGATCACTATATCGCATGTATGAACGCTTAGTGCAAAAAAAAATTGGATGGATACCGCATGTAGGAGCGCTTCACGCACAAGAAAAGCAAAGAAACCAGTAAAAAAAATCACTAAATGCAGCAACTTTGACAAATAAAAATATAAAAAATCTATTAGATTTCGGGAAAAAAAATGGTTTTCGCCTGCGTTCTGTAACCCGGGAAGCTCGGGTTCGATTCCCTAGTGAGTATAAACCGCATATTCACATTTTAATCAGGTAATGTTTTTTGAAAGGTTTTAGCGTATAGCTATTCTACGTTGCTTTGTTATAGAGCTAAAGAGGAAAGCTCTAAAATTATGTGAACCCGATTATTAAAGATTACTTAAAAAAAATTCTACTGAACAAAATTTAATGGAAGTGATTTTTCAGGTATGGTTAATGACCCTATAACATATCACTCTATGTTGCTTAGTGATAGAGCTAATGGGAAAGTGATTGGGAAAGGTGAATGAAGTTATGAAAGATATATCTACTATGTATTTAAAATGCAAATTCGTATTTCATTCCGACCGTTTATAATTGGAGTTCTGCTGTACGGACTTTGGTGGGATTTACACTGTTACTTAGGAAATTTTGTGGAGATGGTTGGTACTTCTCTGGAGCAAAGTTTTCGCCTCCGTTGTGTTTTCTGAAGCGAAAGCTTGACAACGAATCCGATTACAAAAATGATATCATATTCATCTATAATATTTATAAAACGCAAATTCTTATCATATTCCGATCGGTTAAAACTCAGGCTCTACCGAACAGATTTTTATATGAATTCACTGTTAGTTAGGTAATTTGTTTTAGAAAGGTTTTAAAATAAAGTACATTGTTCTACATTGCTTATTTATAGAGCCACGGGAGGAAGTTATAGAAAAAAGTCAGTGAACCCGATTATGAAAGATTACCTTTTTTAAAGTTCTACTGAACGGAATTTGATGGGAGTTTCGCAGTGTGATAATATTTCAGGAATTGATCTTCTACATTGTTTAGTTATGGAGCTATGGGAGAAAGTTGTCAGTGGTGTAGTCGTAAAAAAAACAGTGCATATACTCTATAGACAGAGGATATATACTAGAGAGTATATATTATAGCTACGGACGGTATGCAGAATTTCGTCTTAAAAATTCCAAAAGGTTGACGGCGTATACCAGCATATACTTTCTATAAAATCCCTGAGAGTTCTATCAACAGGTATAATGCAAAGGGAATTTCGATCCTGCTGCTTATACCTTTAATTCTGCTGAATGGATTATGCTGGAACTTGCACTGTTAGTTAGTTAAATTTTGAGGGGAAGTTTTTGTGCATAACATATCGTTCTATGTTGCTTAGTGAAAGAATTAGGGGGGTGGGGGGCATTTTTATAATCCGTTGAACCCAATTATGAAACTTTAGACTTTTTTAAAGATTCTGCTGAATGGATTTCTATGGAACTTGCATTGTTAATTTTCCAGGGATAGTTTTAGTATATTGCATATCGTTATACCGTTCTTTAGAAAATCATACTGTAAATGATTAAATAAACGAGTTGGTCTTTAACAGCCTAAATTTCGTGTAACACATTAGAAAATATAACAGCGTAATGGATTTCGTATCGTTTTACACAATGCGGAAGGACATGAAGGTAAAAGTTCATGTTTCTTTAAAACACACAATCAAATTCACCGATATATTTCGTTTGATTCAAGTTTTATTTGAGAAACCGACCAGCGTAGTGAGCAAAGCCTGCTAGGTAATAATAATGGTTAATTTTATCTGTATATAAAATTCTTTATTATGTAAAAGAAAGTCCTGACTTGGGAGATCATCAACGCACAGTCCAAACTACTGAAGCTACAAATACGAAAATTGCGGGGAAAATACTTCTTCGGATGTAAAGGCGCATTAAGAAAGTTTTCCTAAAATTCCATCCCTAACGGGGTTAAAATGGGAACAAACAATAACAAAATTTCTTAAAAATCGGGTTTTATATTTATTTGCCAAATGATAACATATTTCAATGTATTTTTGCAGGCTGAATCGAATGGTACCAAATAAAAATATTCTAACTCCAACAATTCGTGAGATATGCCACATTTTCGAATTTGGCGTTGCCTTTGGCGACAAAACCTTAAAATTTTTAGCATTGATCGCCAAGTGATATTTTCTAAAATACATTCGTCAATGTTAAAGATCAAGCAATACTTGGCGATTTATTTGATACTGGATAAGAAAAAAATCACCTGATATTTTGATTAGATGAAATCTCAATAATGCCAGTTCTCGGGCTCTTTGTTTTAACTTTTTTGTTTGCTTCGGGAATTTGGAATTTAATATTATTCGGTATTTTTATGTTAGCTGGGTGCAAGTGATCGCCAAATTTCTTTTTAATCTCGCCAAATTTTTTTTTTGCTAGCTTTTTAACGTTAGCTAATAACAACTAGCCATTATTTTTACATTGCGATACAATATCTTAAAAAAACTTATTTAAAATAACTAAAATATAATCATAATAAAATACATAAACACAAACATATCAATACAAATAAAATGTCACGCAAAATGTTTCAATTGAAATGATGCCAATTGAAACAAGATTTGGTGAGTTTTTACTGGCTCCCAGCAATATAAAAGTATCAATTATTCTTACGGATATTTATGTAATTGTGATTTTTAAATAAAATATGCTTGCTAAAGTAAAGTTTCGAGGGTCTGTACGGTTTCGATATTGCACATTTTCTATAATTTGGTGATGCCTTTAGCGCCAACTCATCAATATTTCTAACATTGCAAGTTATAATTTCTAAAAATGTATCCATTACTATATCTTCTTTACTACCGCCACTGCAACATACCTAGGGAGTCTCATCCTGCCACTTCAAGGCACGGAACGAGGTGCAGGGTAGCTGAGATCCGAGATCAACAGCCTTATTCCTGGAATAATCAATATGAGGATCATAATTAAAGCCAGACAAATACTTAGTAGTCCAAGGCAATAATTTGATATGCGATCTCTTTTCATATTTTCCTGTAGATGTCTGACCGAAAGCGTACATTGTTGGATGAATGCAATTCACCGGTATATTTAGTTTGATTCAAAATTCGTTTGGAGAAACCGACCAGCGTAGCGGGCGAAGCTTGCTAGTAGATATATAAAGCAAGTGTACATTTCTTCATTCAAACACTGTACTATACTACCTTTATTATTTATAATAAGTTTTACTTTTTTCTTCAATTTTTAAAACAGATGTAAATACAGATTATCATAAAACAAACTCTACATCACATGCATCTTTTTTTTTACATATACAAAGCTTTCTTTTTTCAGTATAACGGTGCAAGAATCAAAATCCTCCGAAATTATAACACATGCAAAAATTAATGTAAAAAACTATTTACTTATTTTCATTTGCTAGCAGTAATATTTTCGACACTTTTCGACAAAAGATATTGCGAACACTTTCTTATTAAAATAAAATGTGCGTTGTTTACATATGTTAATTTAATTTATGAATGTGCATCTGCCGTATAATGCTAAACTTCTGCCTTCAATAACTAATTATTTAAGCTAAATATTGGATATAAATAAATTACACTTATGCTTAATATTGTTTCCAGTAACCTTTTTTAATCTCAGTCATCATTTCATACTAAATCGAGGATGCTAAAGAAGTTGAAATCGCTGACTGCACGGTTTATCCCTACGTGGCAGTCTTGTCGCGTAGCGTATAGCCTCTTAAAATTACCCAATCATCGCTTTTATGACTATAACAGTCGCCGATCTGAAGTTAATGAGTGGGTGAAAGATTTAGTGTGACACTGTATAAATAATTCTCTGAAAAAAATAACGTAGAAAAATATCATTTGAAAAATAAAAACACTTGCCCGTAGCACTTGCTGGACCAATTCTGTCTTATCTGGCTTGTTTGAAGCCACGGGGAAACTGCACGGTTTCTTATCCCCTTTTAATTTTTGTTTGTAAATTTCAATTTCATTTGTACCCAGATATGTATACTTTATATCAGTTTCATTAAGTTTCTGACTTCATTTGTAAATTTTATTATCATCTAAAGACTCGAATCATTTCAAATTTCAACTGATGTACAAAGTACAGGGTGTTTCTAAATGAATATCGGGGTTTTAACGCTTGGTAGTATTTATTACATACAACTTAAAATTATAATTAATACATAAAATGAAAGAGCAACTCAAACAGTTTTACCTACAAGCTTACAATTGTTCAATGTGAACATGTTTCGTCACACAGCACACATTAAGTCGATAGTTCAGTTCTTTCCAAACGTTAATTTGTGTTTGTGGGGTAATTCTTGCAACAGCTGCCTCAATCCTGTTTCTTAGGTTGGGTAGGTCAGCTGGTAGCGGAGGCACATACACTCGATCCTTTATGATCCCCAACCAGGTAGAAATCACATGGCGTCAGATCATGTGATTCTCTGGCTGTCAGATCGGTGAGCGTAGAGTGGCGTTTGGGAAGAACTGAGCTATCGACATGATGTGTACCGTGTGACGAAAGGTGTTCACATTGAACACTTGTAAGCTTGTAGGTAAAACTGTTTGAGTTGCTCTTTCATTTTATGTATTAAGTATAATTTAAAGTTTTTTATATTAGATACTACAAAGCTTTAAAACCCCAATATCCATTTAGAAACACCCTGTATAATGTGAAAAATGCTAATGGATGCAAATATATATTTTTTTCCTTTTGCAGAAAACAAATATATATATATATATATATATATATATATATATATATATATATATATATATATATATATATATATATGATCTCCTTTGTCCAATGGCATTTGCAATTGTCTAGGACGGACAGATCACCGATGATTTCATCTATGAAATGGAAATATTAATTTATTATCAAGATTAAAAAGTACTACTGATAGATTTAGGAGATTTGGTGTGCTGTTTTGATCTGTTGTAATATGTTTAATCAATAAAAACAAAAGAAATTAATACACCAGATTAATATTTGAGGATTGATTGACATTAACAAAATTTTATACGCAAATCCTGTTTACTGAATCAGTCAGATGTTATAAGACTCACTGTATAAAATTAAATAATGCATAAAGGCTCTTTCACCTTAAGATCCCAACGATCGATGTCTTTCCTACAAAATACAGCTGAGAAAACATTCATTGAAACAAGAACAGTTCAGATCAAATCAGCAACTCTCCTTCACGAATCTCCGAAATTTATACTGAAGACTCAATGACAGTTTCTCATATGTATAATATTTCGCATCTATACTCTAATCAAAAAAGAAATGAGGTAAACAAAATGATTTCTATTTTACACCAAGAAGTTGCCATTTTTGAGATTTCTTGACGAAAATGTCGATTTAATGAATTAGAAATATGTTTTGTTAAAATTTTATAGTAACAAAAAGACATTTGTTGAAAGGTTCCTTTTTTTCTCCAAATATTCTTTAATATTTTACATTTTTTTGAAAAATAAAAACATATGACTATTAAAAAATATCATTGCATAATTGTAAATAAAATTCGAAACTATATTTAAACCAGCGTATAACATCATTATTTTACTCTAAAAGGACTTTTGTGTGCACATTTTACACCAGATATGAAAATTAATTATAAATTAGGGGAAGTCCTGCAATAGTGGGCACATTTTGGTGGCTTAAAACGACACTCAATTTTGAAGTAATATCTGGTGAAGCGAAAGTGAATTTAATCCATAATAAAATGCAATATTTGGATGCAGGATATTTCTACAGTAATAGCAGCTGTGAAGAAGAAAATAGAGAGCATATGAAGAAAATTAACTATTCAAAATTTCTCAACAAGTTAGTTAATTTTTATTTGAGTATCATTTAGCATTTATAGCAGCGTTGAAATGACTTTTTTCGGAATGAACCAAGTTTTTTAGTTTTGCGACTGTGTTAATATGAAACTATAATTTAGTTATTGCTTTTGTTAATTAATTTTATTTAAAGAGTGAATTCCAACAAACATGTTCCCTAATTTTTTTCCATAGAAATTCAGTTAAGTTAAACCGTGCACTGATCTCAGAAACTATCTAGTTGTGGAATGAAATTATCTTGAAACATTTTTTTTTTCATGCGGCAGCAAGAAGACATGGAATTAAATTCTGCTGAAGGAGAAATACTTTAGTTTCGTCGAAACGATCACGTATGAAATTCTTCAGTTTGGGTTCAATAATCTCATTTATGTATATTTGGCATTTTAATCCCAATTAATCGCATAAATTCATCCTCGCATTTTGTTCCTATTCAGTACCAGATATTAACAAAAAAATGCGTGTTTCACAGTAGGTATAATGCAATCAAAATACAAATATATTCCAATATCTTTATTTGCATATTTTGTGCCATCTTTGTCGTATCACTGCAATTAACACATTCCCAATTTATCATTGTCCTCATTGTCTTTTCGTTAACACTTCAAACATTATTAAATTCCTACTATTAGCTCACACTCTCTCTATATATATCTTGTTGGAATTTTCAATCGTTAATAAAATATTTTCTATTCATCCATTCAAGTTCAAATAATTTTTTTTTAATTTGTACTGGATGACAATTGATGTTAATACAGTTTTTTCAAATATTAATTCATTAATTAAATTTAATTAATTTATTTTAATTTTATATTTAATTTCTGTTCAAAAGTATAGACTCACTCCATATTTATAGTCTCACCTTCACACGTAAAAAGATAATGGGGCTGTTCACGGACGAAGATCAGGCGGCTCGCGGGCGAAGGAGACTATAAATGTGGAGTGAGTCTATACTTTTGAACAGAAATGAAGTATAAAACTAAAATTAAATAATAAAGTGTAATTAATTAATTAATATTTGAAAAAACTGTATTATCGCTAACTGTAACATCGCTATGGCACTTTATTGTGAAGTTTGGTAATTTTTTAAATTCAATATTTGAAAAACGGCATAATCATTAGATTTTAAATTAATATCAAGAAAAATACAATTTTTTTACATTTCTAACGCAGTTTGTTTAACAATTTTGTGAGAAATACTTTTCGAGCTATTAATTTTTGGTATTTTAGCTATTTATTTTTTATATAATTTTTAATACATTAAAAAAATTTCTCTTATGTAAGATATTTAGCAGGATATAAATTTAGGAATAAATACCGTCAGTGGCGAAGCGTGTAGATCGCTGGAAAAAAATCTCTATTTGACATAAGTAGGAATTGACTTTAAAAAAAGTTTTTATATTACTTGCTTAGGTGACAAGATTAGATTTTTCGTAGAATTCTAACAATTAAACCAAGCTGTCGTATTCTGCACATTCTGCCCCTGTCTTTCACTTTATATTACAGTGCGCCATTTCATTTTCTAGGTACTGACATCATTATTGTTTTGTCGCCTAAACCTAGGCTCCTTACTGTTGACGTTTTGAACCTTTTCTTGTCTTTACTAGTCTAAATTTTTAAGATTTATACATACAGTTATTTACATTTCTTATATTTTTCATCAAATTTCTTCATCACTGTATCCTCCATTTAACAGTACTGTTAGACATACCTTTCTGTTTAAACAGTCATTTCTTTACGATGTGTTTTTAATTTTATCATGCTTTACTAGCTCACGTAATGAAAGGGCAGATAAAATTTTACCAACTTCATAGCTATCATAAAATAAACTTATAAAAGTCCTACTATCATTTTTAATACATGACATGAGTGTTCATGTCCTAACTTAGGACTTCATGTGTTATTCTAAATATTAATGAACACACGCATGTTAAAGAAAGTTACTTTACATAAACGTAACCACGTTGTACTGCCTCTTCCTGATAAGTTTTCCATAAGTTTTGATAAAATAGATGAATAATTTGTATTGCATTGTATTCTTGATGTGTCCTTACTCTGTTATATATTTTTATTGTATTCTTGATATAGAATAAAGTTTTATGAGCCATCCAAGAAGCAATTTTTATAAAATATCTAATAATAATCGCCACTAGTGTAGAATGCACAATTTACGGATTTACTGAAGAGAGTATCGTGAATATATTTTCACTTTCTTCTATCTTTACAGGAAGAAAGTATTGGATTCATTAAAATTTTCGACTTCCGGTTTTCGACGGATTTATACGTTTTAGAATGTCCTGAACACGATTTGATTGTTTTTAGATAATGTCTGTCTGTAACTCTGTCTGTTTGTCTGTATGTGACAAAAATTTTGTCGGCGCTCTATCTCCAGAACTAATGTTCGGAATCTCTCTATATTAAAAAAAAGTAACCACCGCCGCGGCCGCCGCTGTCAATTAAGATTTTGTGCCTTGAAGTTTTTCTGGACTAATATCCAGAAAACTATTGCAAATAAAAATTTAAAAATTGGGGGTTTTATAAAGAAATGTTCAATAAACACGCTGAAGTAGACAGTTTTTAAATCGAACAAGTATTTTAAGAGATATTTAAAATCAAAGTTGGTCAAAACAGTTTTCTTATAAAAGTTTTATAGAAACGAAAACTATGCACAGGAATTTAAACATAATTTGTAAGGATATAGTTGACAAGGTTGGGGTGTGCAGACTGCAATTATTTTTTCAATTTCACTCATTTTTTGAGGTTATATTTAAATTTTTTATTCAAAATTTTCATTATTTTGACGAAGATTTATTTCATATTTCATAAATTCCATTATTTGAATCGTTGCCAATTTGTAAAATAGCGCACATAATAATATTCCCTTTCAATTAAGAAATGTATTTACACGAGACTATTAAAAACAGAAATAAAACTTTAAAATAATAATTAAATGATCACGTGTTAAAAGCAATAAATGTAGAAAATGACGGAATAAAAAATATGCTTGCGCGTGAATATTAAAAAGATAAATAATTAAATTATTCCGCGTTTTCAAAGCATTAAATAGAGTAAGATTGATTTATTTCGACAAAATATTTTATCTATTATTGCAAATTTTAAAACAGCGTAATTAATAATATTTCCCTTCAATTAAAAGTATATTTTTACGTTTAATAATTATGTTTAAATCAACGAAATAACTAATAAATTGGTAAAATATAATTAAAAATACAGATAAACATTGAATTAAAGATCACTCGATGACATAACTACCACGCGTAACGCATCTGGTATCAATTGAATGCGACGCCACAGATATGCACTTTTGGCTTTAAATCCTATATTTTGGCGACAGTTCATTTCTTTTATAGAAAGCAGTAGTCGTGATAATGGAGTAATACCCAATTTTCTATAGCATCGTTATAAAATTTCCCGATGCCATGGCATTGCTTACTTAACCATTTTGCACGAGTTGATTCTCAAATGTTTAATTAACCTTATTTTATCAACAGTTGTTAGCTGTCTCGACAGCACAGTTGATTCGGCTTCAAAATCCCTTGGTCAAAGGAAAATGAATGGAAACCCGATTATAGCAGATATTACAGCGAGCAGCCGATTACACAAGGCCGATTATAGCAGCCGATTACAGCAGGTCGTTTAATTATAATTCAATCTTCCGAAATCGTTTTAAGGTTGATCAAATCAGAGTGTTTTTACAGTTTGTGGTGTCAGAACGGGGGTTGGTGAGCGTAGCTCGTAGGGGGCAGAACCCCCTAGTTTAATAAAATTTTATCCCTGATATAAATTGGTGCTGATTAGTTATAGGTAAAAATCGCCCAGCAGGTGGCGCTGCTATGCAATATTTTTCGCGATTTCCGCAATAGCTCTATCTCAAGAACTAATGGTCGGAATTTAATAAAACTTCATATTCAGTTAGTCCTTGATATAAATTGGTGCTGATAAGTTTTTAGTAAAAATCGCCCAGCAGGTGGTGCTGCTATGCAGCATTTTTCGCGATTTCCGCAATTTCTCTATCTCAAGAACTAATGCTCTGAATTTAATAAAACTTTATATTCAGTTAGTCTCTGATATAAATTGTTGCTGATTAGTTTTTG
The DNA here is from genome assembly GCA_963931845.1 of Maratus michaelseni. Taxonomy (NCBI): domain Eukaryota; kingdom Metazoa; phylum Arthropoda; class Arachnida; order Araneae; family Salticidae; genus Maratus; species Maratus michaelseni. The sequence goes on from OZ007592.1 coordinate 348,168,675, forward strand.
GTAAAAATCGCCCAGCAGGTGGCGCTGCTATGCAGCATTTTGCAGGATTTACACGATTTTAGCGATAGTCATGTCTCAATAAATAATGCACGGAATTTAATAAAGCTTGAGTTTCAGTTAGACCTTGATATAAATTGGTGCTGATTCTTTTTAGTGTATGCGAAACCTGTGTGAGATAGAAGAAAGTTTTGGGATTGACACATCCGACTAGATTTAATTATTTTCAAATCTTAAAAGTTATTTGTCATACTTATGAAATATACAAAATAACAGATCACATTTCAAATTTTCATTAATACAATTCTGATATAAAGTTAAAGTAAAGAAACTTTTTCACAAAACTTCAAAATTTTATGTATTTTAATCAAGATTTTGGAACTAAAATGGATATATTCTTTTCAGAAAGCAAAAAACGGAAAATATTTTTTGGAATATTTATTCTTTCAACTCGCTGATATAGCAGTTCCTGAAGTGCTTCAACAATTTTCACTGTAATATTTTGAGACTCTACTGATTTATCGCTGTCAAATTTTAGAAGTTGTAATATTTGGAGAAGTAATGTCTAAGAGTATTTTGTTTTTCGGTTTTACTCTATTAATACATTTTATAAAAATTATCTATGAGGTTAATGAAAGAAGCTATCACATTAGTAAATCACTACAATTATATTTTTACAGATTGTTGCAAGGCCATTAAATTAGTCAGCTTCATTATTAATTTTTCAATTACTAAACATTGTATTTGAAATAGAAAAATGTATTTCGATGAAAAGTAGTAAAAACATTTATCTCAACCCTAAATTATAACTTAAATTTCATAGAAGATTTTTTAACGCTTTACAAAAAATGTAAATAGATTTTTCGAAAGAATTTTTTTTTTCGGAAACATGCTTGTTAAATATTGTTTTAAAAGTATTAACATATAGGCTATAAGGAAATGAAACATAGATGGATTGTTTAAAAACTAAAAAGTAATTAACAAAAGAGTTTAAAAAATATTCTTCAATATATATATACTAACAAGCTTCGCCCGCTACGCTGGTCGGTTTCTCCAAACGAATTTTGAATCAAACTAAATATACTGGTGACTTGCATTCATCCAACAATGTACGCTTTTGGTCAGACATCTACATGAAAATATGAAAAGTAATTGTCTACTAAGTATTTGTCTGGCTTTAATTATGACCCTCATATTGATTATTCCAGGAATAAGGCTGTTGATCTCGAATCTTAGTTACCCTGCACCTCGTGCCGTGCCTTGAAGTGGCAGGATGAGACTCCCTGGATATGTTGCAGTGGCGGTAGTAAAGAAGATATAGTAATGGATGCATTTTTAGAAATTATAACTTGTAATGTTAGAAATATTGATGAGTTGGCGCTAAAGACATCACCAAATTATAGAAAATGTGCAATATCCAAACCGTACTGACCCTCGAAACTTTACTTCAGCAAGCATATTTTATTTAAAAATCAGAATTACATAAATATCCGTAAAAATAATAGATACTTTTATATTAGCTGGGCGCCAGTAAAAACTCACTAAATCTTGTTTCAATTGGCATCATTTGAATTGGAACATTTTGCGTGACATTTTATTTGTATTGATATGTTTGTGTTTATGTATTTTATTATGATTATATTTTAGTTATTTTAAATAAGTTTTTTAAAGATATTATATCGCAATGTTAAAATAATGGCTAGTTGTTATTAGCTAACGTTAAAAGATTTAAAAAAAAGGATTAAATTTATATTTAATAGTTTGGAAATTTTTCCATTGAAAATTTCTCACGCCTTGCATTCACAATAAAAAATTTTAATTGCTTAATAGGCGTATAGCCAACATAGTGAAAAAGTACCCAATCCGGGACTCGAACCCGGGTCATCAGTATCGCGCATTGACTTTCTACCAACTGAACCACTTGGGAATGGTACTCAGCCTGGAACCCTTCTCACTATAACATGTTGGCAAGGCTACAAACACAGCACAAGACGGAATATTTTCCGTGAGCCATCAACCCTGGTGCAAACACGAAATCAAAGAAAATCCAGCATCGATAATTGAATAAATTCATATTTAATACTTTGGAAATTTTTCCATAGAAAATTTCTCACGCCTTGCATTCATAAGAATCAAATTTTTTAATTACTTAATAGGCGTATAGCCAACATAGTGAAAAAGTACCCAAACCGGGACTCGAACCCGTGTCATCAGTATAGCGCATTGACGTTCTACCAACTGACGTTTTACTGGTTTGTGGCTCACGGAAAATATTCCATCTTGTGCTGCGTTTGTAGCCTTGCCAGCATGTTATAGTGAGAAGCTTCCAAGCTGAGTATCGTTTCCAAGTGGTTTAGTTGGTAGAACGTCAATGCGCTATACTGATGACCCGGGTTCGAGTCCCGGCTTGGGTACTTTTTCACAATGTTGGCTATACGCCTATTAAGCAATTAAAAATTTTATTATTAAAAAAAAGTATTGGCGAGATTAAAAAAAAAAATTGGCGATCACTGGCACCCAGCTAACATAAAAATACCGAATAATATTCAATTCCAAATTCTCGAAGCAAACAAAAAGGTTAAAACGAAGAGCCCGAAAACTGGCATTATTGAAATTTTAATCTAATCAAAATATCAGGTGATCTTTTTCTTATCGAGTATCATATAAATCGCCAAGTATTATTTAATCTTTAACAATGACGAATGTATTTTAGAAAATATCACTTGGCGATCAATGCAATAAATTTTAAGGTTTTGTCGCTAAAGGCAATGACAAATTCAAAAATGCGCATATCTCACAAATTGTTGGAGTTAGAATATTTTTATTTGGTACCATTCGATTCAGCATGAAAAAATACATTGGAATACGTTATCATTTGACAAATAAATATAAAACCCGATTAAAAAAATTTTTTGTTAATGTTTCTTCCCGTTTTAACCCCTTTAGGGATGGAATTTTAGGAAAACTGTCTTGCGCCTCTACATCCTAAGAAGTATTTTCCCCTCAATTTTCGTGTTTGTAGCTTCAGTAGTTTGGACTGTGCGTTTGTTGATATCCCCAGTCAGGGCTTTATTTTATATATATAGAATTTTATATACAGATTAAATTAACCATTATTATTACCTAGCAGGCTTTACTCGCTACGCTGCCCAGGGGGGCGTTTTGATGATCTAGGACAAAATTCATTTTTCCGTTTATCTCGGAATTTAACAAGACCGCGTATACTGGTAGCTGAATGTCTCTTTTGTCGAGATCCGTACGAGTTATATCGAAAAAACCCGATGTGTCGATTAACTACGACCGTAAAGAAGGCAGTTGATTTGAGAGACTTTCAACACTTGCATTATTTTTCTGTAAGTTCGAAAGCAAGTCGTGACTTTTCTGTTTTATTTGAAAGCAGGAGTTTACTGGACATATGTCACATGTTTGTCACACGATTTAACCTATTGTTGTTTGAAAATAATCGCCATCTTGTTTTCAACTTTTAATACAGTATTAAGCATTATTAAGCAATAAGCATTCTTTTAAATCAAAGTGCCATTCCTAAAGTATTGAAAACTTAAGACAGCTCCTGCGAAAGTTTGCGAATCATTAAGTTATATTAACTTGAAGTGTGCGTCTGAGTGTTTAATTCAAATCTTGCAAGTCAATTTTCACCACTTTTAATTATCCGATTGAGCTGAAACTTTGAATACATGTGTAGTTTCAATGACAATACAATATTATAATTTAAAAAATAATAATAATATAAGTAATAATATAATAATAATAATAATACTAATAATATAAATAATTAAATAAGTCAAATATTTATCACTGTTTGGTTATTTTATTACTGATACATTCGAAAACCCAGCAAAACCTAATTAAACTTCAACGCAATAATTTTGTCCACCTAGATCCTCAAAACGCCCCACTGTGCGCTGGTCGGTTTCTCCAAACAAAACTTTAATCAAACGAAATATATCGGTGAATTTGATTTTGTGTTTTAAAGAAACATGAACTTTTACCTTGCATGTTCTTCCGCATTGGTGTAAAACGATACAAAAGCCATTACGCTGTTATATTTTCTAATGTATTACACGAAATTTAAGCTGTTAAAGACTAACTCGTTTATTTAATCATTTACAGTAGGATTTTCTAAAGAACGATATAACGATATGCAATATACTAAAACTATCTCTGGAAAATTAACAATGCAAGTTCCATCGAAATCCATTCAGCAGAATCTTTAAAAAAGTCTAATGTTTCATAATTGGGTTCAACTGATTATAGAAATGCCGTCCTAATTCTATAACTAAGCAACATAGAATGCTATGTTATGCACTATAACTTCCCCTCAAAATTTAGCTAAATAACAGTGCAAGTTCCAGCAAAATCCATTCAGCAGAATTCAAGGTATAAGTGGCAGGATCGAAATTAAACTTTGCATTAATACAGTAGACAGATAAATGTACCTTTCATAATCATCTTCACCTGTTGATAGAACTCTCAGGGATTTTGTAGAAAGTATATGCTGGTATACGCCATCAACCTTCTGTAATTTTTAAGACGAAATTCTGCACACCGTCCGTAGCTATAACATATACTCTCTAGTATATATCCTCTGTCTATAGAGTATATGCACTGTTTTTTGTACGACTACACCACTGACAACTTTTTCCCATAGCTCCATAACTAAACAATGTTGAAAAGCAATTCCGGAAATATTAGCACGCTGCGAAACTCCCATCAAAATTGGTTCAGGGGAACTTTTAAAAAGGTAATCTTTCATAATCGGGTTCACCTAATTTTATCTATAACTTCCTCCCGTAGCTCTATAAATAAGCAATGTAGAACAATTTGCTTTATTTTAAAACCTTTCTAAAACAAATTACCTAACTAACAGTGAAATCATATAAAAATCTGTTCGGTAGGACCTGAGTTTTAACCGATCGGAATGGAATACGAATTTGCGTGTTATAAATATTGTAGATGATTATGATATGATTTCTGTAATCGGATTCGTTGTCAAACTTTCGCTTCAGAAAACACAACGCAGACGAAAACTTTGCTCCAGAGAAGTACCAACCATCCCCACAAAACTGCAAAACTAACAGTGTAAATCCCACCAAAGTCCGTCCAGCAGGACTCAAATTATAAACGGTCGGAATGAAATACGAATTTGCATTTTAAACACATAGTAGATATATCTTTCATAATTGCATTCACCTTTCCCAATCACGTTCCCATTAGCTCTATCACTAAGCAACATAGAATGATATGTTATAGGGTCATTAACCATACCTGAAAAATCTCTTCCATTAAAATTTGTTCAGTAGAATTTTTTTTTAAAGTAATCTTTAATAATCGGGTTCACATAGTTTAGAGCTTTCCGCTTTAGCTCTATAACAAAACAACATAGAATAGCTATACGCTAAAACCTTTCAAATAACATTACCTAACTAACAGTGTAAAACCTACCATATATCCTGAATAATCGGATTAAAATGTGAATATGCGGTTTATACTCATAGCAGGTGATGATATGATTTTCTGTAATAGGATGCATCATGAAGATTTCGCTTCAAACATAAACGATGCTTTCAGCTTTGTGGCTAATACGCCAATTGGCGAGGTATCCAATTGCGGAAAATTAGCCCGAAATCGTATGAATAACTACCCAAAGAAAAAGAGAAACATGGCTGAAGACTGAAAACAAACAAAGAAGTAATACATAATACTAATCAGACCTTCGACACTTTATTTGGTACTTCTCCATTATCTCGTCGACCACATTTAATAAAAAAAACTATCGCCAAGCTATAGGATTTAACGCCAAAAATATGTCATGAAGCGGTTTTTAATTCGACATTTGCCTGTATTTTTAATTTTGTTTTTCCAATATTTTAGTTATTTCGTTAATTGAAATAAAAATTGCTTCCTTAAATGGCTTTGCAATGACATTAAAAGAGTAAATGCATTGTAAAAATGTTGCGTTTCATAGTTAAGTGCAATAGATCAATTTCAACTGACGTCACAAACATTTATTTATTAGCAGAGAAGGATCATTAAGAAAAATAATGTAAATAAGTAAATATCCAAGATTTTTTTTTCTATTTTCATTAGTGTATTGTAATTTTTTTGTGTTTAAACTTACTGGACACTTTGGTGAGTGGGACTTTTCCTAATTTATTTTATTTTATTTATTTATTTTGATGGTCCAATGGCAACATTCTTCCATTTTATTAAAACACACATAAACAACGCCTGCATTCAGCAATTAAAGATACACAAATATTATAATACAGACATACATACAATAAATACAATAATCCAACACGGAGTGAAAAATTAGCCAGAGCCAGGAATCGAACCTGGGTCCACAGCGTTCCACATATCTTTAATTTCTGAATGCAGGCGTTGTTTATGTGTGTTTTAATGTATATTCGTTGATCGGTGGATTAGTATAAATCTAAAACCGTTGTCCTGTCATCAAGGCTATCTGTTAGATGACTGGTGACTTTCTGTCCAACATGGTTTATTAGTGAGAAATTGCAGACTCAGGAATTGGCCGGAGTGGCTCAGTGGATAGAGCGACAGCCCGGAACGCTGTGGTCCCTGGTTTGATTCCTGGCTCTAGCTAATTTTTCACTCCATGTTGGATTATTGTATTTATTGTATGTATGTCTGTATTATAATATTTGTAATTCTTCCATTTGTTTATTTGGAGTTAATGTTTGGCGATGATTTTTTTTATGAAAAGTGGTCGACGGTATAATGGAGAAGTACCCTTTATTTTAGCAATCACATTTTATTTTAAATCGTGGCGTTTGTAGAAATAATAATATTACACAATTACATAAATATCCGTAAGAATAATATCCAATTCCCAATTGAGCAGTTAATGTTTCTCTCTGCAAAAATAAACAAAAAGATTTAATTTGAATTTCTTCCATTGCTATAATAATGGACGTACTTTTAGAAATTATCACTTGTATTGTTAGAAATTTTGAGCTTTTGACGCCAAAGACATCGCCAAATATGAAAAATGTGCAATATCGCACGAACTATTTGACTTAGAAGAATTTAATTGGTACCATTCGATTCAGCTTACAAAAATACCTTAAAATATGTTATCATTTGACACATAATAAAAAATTGAATAATACCCGATTTTTAAGGAATTTTTTTCAGTTTGTCCCCCTTTTTACCCATCTTAGATGTGGAGTTTTTGAAAATCCCGTCTTAGTGCGCCTTTACATCCCAAGAAGTATTTTGTCACCAACTTTCATGTTTCTAGGTTCAGTAGTTTTGGCTGCGCGTTGATCATCTACCCAGTCAGGACTTTCTTTTATATATATAGATTTAAAAAAAACTAACCTTTTTAAACTTTATTTACAGATAACCCAATTTAACAATATATAGAAAGGAAGGAAAGGAAAATGGAAGGAAACATAAGAAATATATTTTAAGGAAATATAAAATTTTAGCATTTTGAGATAATTTAAAAAGTAAAAAATGCTACCACATATTGTACTGAGTGTGTGAAAAGAGCCGTTATACACACACACACACACACACACACACACATATATATATATATATATATATATATATATATATACATATAAGCCAAATTACAAAACAATAGCATCTATGTGTTAAGCGCTACAGCCAACATCTCTTATCTTGTCAATTTTTTAAACCCATAATTGATTATAGTAATTCGATAATATTTATAATAAATTTTGTCGAGCGAGTTTAGTCGTTTCAAAACTTTTGAAGCAACAGATATGGAAAACCAGCCCTGATCCAAACACCATAACAAAGGTATCCCGACATAGTGCTATAGCAGCTTAGTATTCGAAATGCAATGTATAAGCCAAATTAAAATTACAGAACAATAGTAGCTTTTAAGCTGCTATAGCGCTATGCCGGGATGCGTTTGTAATAGTGTTTGGATCATGGCTGGTTTTCCATATCTGTTGCTTTAAAAGTTTTCAAACGACTAAACTCGCTAGAAAAAATGTTATCGAATTACTATAATTAATTATGGGTTTTAAAAAAATGACAAGATAAGAGATGTAAAACTTGCCCAAGTGGCGATTTATCTGTAAACATTTATGCAAAGAGCACAATAAATTTGAATTACAATTTTTTAAAAATTGCTCATGTCATATATCTTTTGACTTGTTTGATTTGAGATCAGTTATATGTGGGTGAGACTTCTGATGAGTTACATATGAGAATCAATAATCATCGTGGGGCGTGCTTGCAATATGCTTTCAAATGATTGCATTTGTTTTATGCATTGCGACACTCTGGCCGAAGTCCACTGCCACTTTTTCCACTGCTTTACCCTGCATAATTTTCGTTCCATAACAGGGCTGTTATTTTTATATTATACCCACTGCCGATGAGGACACAGCCTTTTTAGTTTCATTATCTTGTTCTGGTTTGATTTGTTTGATTTTGATATCTTGTTGTTTTTTACTTGTTAATTAATGTTTAAATATTATGTGGAATTCTGGTTCTGATAAAAATACGTGCATATTAAGGTCTATATATACATATATACACTGCTCAAAACAATTAGAGGAGCAAGCAAATAAGTGAAGAGAACCGTGAGAAACAGCCATGCATGGGCATAAAATGGAGAGAACAAGTATATAAATACGCAATAAAGAAAAAAAGACGCAAAAAATTTGTAAAATAGCTTTAATTCTTGAAACGATGGAAAGAACATGAAAAGATGGTTTAAGGCAACAACTTGGTTACATGTAAATGACAAAAGAAGTATTGTTTTTAAATGATGCAAGAACCTTACAACAATGTCATTTAAGTATAATTATTAATTTTAACAATTTAATTGTAGTTATTATTAGTAACAAACTCCCCTACCCATGTGCGCAATCACACCAACCCTGTAAGGAGAGATTGCGCAAAATAACTTTCTTAATTTTATTACAACTGCTCTATTAAATTACAACATAACAACAAAATAGCATTGGAAATGCATAAAAAACAAATGAAATAAACATTATTCATGGATAGTTTAGCAAAAAATTAATGTTTAGATTTTTTTATTGTTATTCTTTTGAATTGTGTATAGACTCTCCTAGCTTTACCTTATATATTTATTTATACATAAGAAACTTTATTAATCTAATCTGGTAGCAAAAGTCAATTCTAAAAAAAAATGCTTTATGAGTCATATTCGTATAAGGTTAATGGTGAATATACTAAAAATAAAGAAGTAGTAAGAGTTTTTAAAACCCCAAAAAAGTATTTAATTCAGACTCTTATGCATCAAATCAAATGGTTTCTTTGTGACGCTATTATTATAACTATTCTAAACTATTAGGCCTTTGACCATCAAATTCAGCACGGTGATAACTGCCATGGTCGGAATGGTTCACGTAAAAAAAAATCACACAAATTGTGTATTTGAGTAATAATTACAGATCAAAACTGCCATAGATTTAACGTTAAAACTCCAATTTAAACATATAGAACATCTGAATCGCATGGTCTCAGTGCAAATATGGAAAGTCAAGCTTTGAAATGCTCGAAGATAAACTTTCTTCCAACAACTGAAGCAATCTCCACTTCAAAATTGGAAATTATCAATGCCTGTTTGACGACATAATATGAATGTTTGCAAATTAGCCCGATCTGATCAATTTTGTGCAGGTCTATCATGCGTTTCCCTAGTAAACTGAAATTGCATTTCACAGAGACGTTTTTACAATGTTGTTTAATATAGTTAGAAAATATTTATTGATCGTGTTCGGAAAAGCATTCCTTTCATAGCAAAGCCGTGGCAAAATGCATAGTGTAAATCAGGCATGTGAAACTCGTTTACCCCAGCGGACCAAATTAAGCAATATGTACAAAACCATGGGCCACATAAAAAAGGTAGATAATGTTATTACCATTGCACAGAATAAAATTTGTACATACAAAACACATCTATGTTAAAGAAAAATTAGCGAAAAATACCAAATTTACTATTATTCGTAATTTATTTTATTTTATTTTTCGAAAACGTATTCAACATTACTTTTCATCATCAAAAATTAGAAAATCAATTGAATTTTCTAAATTGTATTTATTCAAAATTGATTGTACACGATGGTCTGTTAAAGTTGATCTAGCAAAGGCATAGTTGTTTTTTTAAGTAAAAAATAAAAATAATCATACTTTGAGTTAGAAAATTTATTTAAGAAAATGTGTCTTGTATCTATGCGCTATTTCATTTATTAAATATATTTTGTAGTGAAAATTATGTTTATTTGACTTCAATATAACAAAAGGCTGGCAGCTACGCAAGGATGTCATACAAAAGTACAACCTAACACAGCTAAAATATACTTAACTAGACACTATACATTCAAAAATCGGTTGACTTATAAATAATTACAGAAATTTGAAAGCCCCTTACCAATATATTTTCGTTCTAATATGGAATCTCACTGAATTTGATTAACTGCCGTAATAAACTCTAAACAAGAATTTTAACATCAATCATTGCAGGTTAAGTAAATAGATTAAACTGATTTTCATACGCCTTGAAACTTAAAAATCTTCTTTTGAATTCATCTCCAAATATATTTTTAGTACATTATAAAACATTTCACTGCTATTATTTTTCTAATAACTCCTGGCAGTATTTAAAATGAAATACATATTTTTTAATCGTTTCGCGAAAGCAATAAATTCTATTTGTAAACACTAATAATATCAAATAATATGATGGCATTGTGGAATTTGCATTGCAATTAACGTTTACTCGAGTGCTTTGTAATTTCATATAAAAACTCCAAGTATTTTGTCTATTGGAGGTCTTTTAATAATCCACGTTCATAATTTATCGATTAAAAATGAAAATGGTAATCTTGTTTAGCAGTTCTAAATTACCAGTAAAACTCTTTATGATGGAAATCAGTGAAAGTTCTGTACAAGAAGGTAGATCTGTTTCTGTTAACTGCCTATATTTCCAAGATATTTCTAGATTGGCGTTGGTAAAGCATGTGCCTACGAATATAAGTTTACAAGCACAATAAATTTTTAAACACATATGTTGTCTTTATAGCCACAATTTCTTCAAGCTAAAATTTAAAATTAAATTATATCTGTCTATTTACATCAAGGTTGCCAAATGAGCGGACTTTTTTTATATTTAGGTGCAACCACATTCTGAAAAGAAAAATTCCCCTTATTCAACAACAGAATAAATAAGAAAAATATTACTATTCAAAAATAGTAGTAGCATTCTGAATTAAATAAAAAGTCCGACCAACTGGCATCACTTAGAAACATACCTTTTCAAAGTTGATAATTCTAAGCCCACGGTTGGTGCAAGTATGTTCTCACAAAGTAGATATTCAGCTTCCGTGTTCGAACACCTGAATCAAATACATGTTAAATATCAAAGGTTTACCCTGCCACGGAGAAGTTGCCGGCGGCCCTGTTGTGGTCCGCGGGCCACGTGTTTGACATGCCTGGTTTAAATGAAGAGATATTAATACACATTTATATACATCTAATAACAATTACGAAAAATGGTAGGTATTATTTATATTTCATTAAAATATATTATTTGCATTTCATAAAAAAAAATCATAGAAGCTTGTTTAATGTAAAAAATAAATGTGTATGGAATAAAATAATCCTACATATGATGGTGTATATTTATAATATTTTCAAACTCTTATAATAATTACATCACTTAGTACTCATAATTTAATTTCCATTAACCACTTTATTCATATTGCACCGATACTTACTGACATAATGTTCAAATTTTGTAATTGGTTGTACATTAATATAGTTTTTGACAACACCAACAACATTGTTGAATTGTGGATCCCTATCAAGATAATGCCTGTCCTCATTTCTTTTCCCTGAAGGATATATATATATATTTTCAATTAACGTTATTTATAGCTGGTCAAATATACCAACAGCAAACTTATCAATTATGAATGGACCTTGTCTTTCAAAGCCACTCCTTTAAACATTTAGCATTGTAGTTAGATTTTTAAAATGTAGAGAATGCAAGAATGTCATTAGTATGAAGACTGAAATATCTACCCTAATAAAATCCATGCGCGTATCTATGTAACCTCAAAAACTCGGAAACTACAGGGCTCAAGGCTACGAAATTTGGCACACACGTTGCTGGTATGGGGCCCATGAACGATTGGGGCAAAAAATTCGAAAATTTTAAATAAATTTTTGATAGATTAAATATTAATTTAAATCCATCTACAAAAAAATCTCATCAAAAATAGGCTTTTTTTAAATTTTCGGTTGGTTGGTTGTATACAATCTCCGCAGAATTCATTAAATAAATCAAGGTAGGGATCATTGCAATTAGCGAGTCGAGTGTTTAAATTCGATGAATAAGAGATTATGACATGTAGACAATCAACTTAATTATTAACCGTTGCCAATAGCTAAAAACTTAATTTTAAAGGATTTTATCGACTTAATGAATGCTAATTAGCTGGGTTTAAGGGTCTTTTTACACAACATATATTAATATGATAGAGATTATTAATACCGAAAATTTTATTTAACAGATTATTTGTAAAATTATTTAGGTAGGGATCATTGCAATTAGCGAGTCGAGTGTTTAAATTCGATGAATAAGAGATTATGACATGTAGACAATCAACTTAATTATTAACCGTTGCCAATAGCTAAAAACTTAATTTTAAAGGATTTTATCGACTTAATGAATGCTAATTAGCTGGGTTTAAGGGTCTTTTTACACAACATATATTAATATGATAGAGATTGTTAATACCGAAAATTTTATTTAACAGATTATTTGTAAAATTTGCGGGGATGGGGAAGGGGTAAACGACTTTTTATTAAACATCACATTTAATTTAATTGACCGCGCGCCACTTGGCGGCGGATATTTCATTAATTGACCCTCCTTATTAATAAATCAAAATCTACTGCTCTGATTTCAAAACAACTACTTACATTTAACGAATTTAACATTCTTAGCTTCCCCGTAACGTTTAATCGCTGTTTTATATACATAATAACGCTAATTTAGAATAAGATTTTTTTTTAAATTAAATTTATGTTCCTAATAAAAGTGCAGAGCCCGTATTCAATTGATGCATACCAACAGTCAAAGTTAATGATTTGTTGTTGAGCACTTGACTGCGCACCTCCGCGCGGGTAATTATTTAATTTGGCTTAATTATTAACTTTTTAAAAATATAAAGAAAAACATTTTATCACAAACATCAACAAAACTTTTTATTCTATTTATTCCCTTATTCCAAAGATATTGTTTTATCGTCTACTACCATAGCAACATGATAAATTAAATTTCATTAAAAAAATGCACAGTAGTATAAAAATATTTCTAAATCGAATAGTTATTGAACAACTGAACACTTTAACAGGGGAATTCTTAATTAGATATTTTAAAGTTGTTTGATGTCATTTCGTTTTTGTGCTAAGTTTCGTTTCATATTCGGTAATTATAATGTCTATTTGATGTGAATTTTTTACTTACTACTACTTTTTACTACGGATTTTTGGTTGTGTACATACGGATTTTTAATAGACATAACAAATTTTTATATTCATAAACTTTAGTTTGGTTATACTGATTTTTAGGTGCGTTCGTAATTATATAAATACGTAGCACCTATTTTCGTCGTCTGGTCCGTCCGTCTGTCCGTCTGTCCATCTGTCCGTCTGTCCGTCCGTCCGCATATAACAACGCAAAAACTACCCAACCGAATGGTTTAACATTTAAGATAAATTATCTTTGCAGAATTTTGTCGAGACATTTCAATTTTTTTAAAAATCGAATCAAAACTTTAGAAAATATTAATAAAAACATTTATTAAGAAATCTGATTTTTTTTTAATCGGTGCTTTCTTTTTATAGGAGCTTTCGAAGTTTAATCGTCCAGCGACCGTGATGCTTATTTTATGACAGAAATTAATCTGCAGACGATATAATTCTTTTCACAGAATTAGAAATCATCAAGATCTGAATATTTATATAACTAGCTATAGTACGAACGCACCTCGTTTGTAACGTTTGACGTACAATTTCCAACTTGTTATTTTTAATTTTGGTTTTAGAATCAAATTCATGAACTCCCGTGCGTAGATCGGGTTAAACAGCTAGTAGAATATTTATTTTCTGATAATTATTACTTTTCTTACGCATTTTACAGAGTTAGACATAATTCATATTAAGACATAATATTGGCTTCCAATTGATTAACTATAATGAAGAATGTAGTATCAGATGATTAATAATTCACACATTTCTTTTAAAAAGTTAGGCATTAGTAAACTTATGTCTCAGAGACGATTAAAAAGTGGAAATAAAAAAGTTTCTTTTTGACATTAAAATTATTTAACTTAAGTTTCATACTTTTAAATGAAAAATAAATTGTCAATTTCAAAGGTTACTCTTGATATTTTACGTATTGCCCAGGTAGTTTTTAGACTACATATTGCAATCGGAATTAATAAAAAAAAATAATAGCTAAATAAGTATACACAATGGAAAAAATGTATCCTTATACTTTCTTATAACCATGCATTATGGTATGTTGGTTTCGAAGCTTTGTCAGTTATTTATGAATATCTAAAGAGGCAGCAATTGTGAAATTCTATATTTGAATAAAAAAATATAACTTTATAAAACTAAATTAAATTTTATACTTATATATTATAAATAATTACAGATTCCAATGCTTAGTCCATATTTTTTTATCCATATCTCTATCTTTTATCTCGATATCATAGAGTTCCACGAGGTTTTAATTTATTTCATACATGTTAGATTTATATATACAGTAATATCTCACTTATACGTCGCCTCTTTTATATGTCTCTCTCAGTTATACGTCGATTTTGGCAGTCCCAGACAAAGATAAAGCGATGTGAGGATTTTTTTTCGTTTATGCGTCACAACATGAAATGTGTCTCTCACTTATGCACTGTAAAAAAATTTCGGAACGTTTCAGGAAATTATCCTGAAACATTTTCTTACCGCATTTAACCGCATATTTTATCGGAATTTCGATTTCTTTATGTCCCACATCAATTACGGCAATAATTCGTGTAATATTTCTGAGAGGTTTCAACTTTTCCTTAAACTAAATTCTGCGCATGCGTGCTTCATGTTCCATGTTCCATTAGCCGTTTTGATTACTAAAGAAGAATAAAAATCAGTTGCCTGGGCCCTTAGAGACAAATTCAATCTGAACAAATGCCCATCTTTGTTTGGATATCAACCGATAAAGCAAGTAGCTAATTGAAATCTTTTTATGCTTCATTATTTGAATTTTCATTTTACCTGTAACACGAAACTTCAAAAATTTAATTGCTTAAATAAGACATTGAATAAAAAAAACTATACAGATTATTGAAAATTGGAATGTTTCACTACTTTGTTGTGTAACGTAACAGTAAAAAGCCGTGGCATCTTAATGCCATCACTTTTTTCGGGAGCTTCCGGAAATTTTGTTACAGTGTGCATCGGAGAAATTTCAAGTTTATCTTGCCAATTCTTCCAATTTTACACATGCCCTTTCAAAGAAATTTAACATCAGCTTTTAAAGGTCAATTGATTGTCTTTTTGCATTTGTTTTCGGGACAGTATTATAAGCTGCATTCCTGGGTCATAGCCCTTCACACTTGCTACATCTAGGAGGTTTATTTTAAAAAAGCAGGCTTTCATTTGGAAGGAATTTGAAAGTTATTCATCTTTTGCCAAAGATCTATCAGTATTAGATGAAAAATAAAATGTCGTTGTGTTGAGATTAATTTTAACAATTTTGCAGTTATTTATGAACATATAATAACAGTAAGAAATGAGGGACATACAAGAAACAGTCGCAGAAATTCAAGATGTTGCCAATGAAGAAGAATCAGATAACGAAGAAAACATAGCAACAACATTCACCGACTTTTGCAAAAGCAACAGATGCTCTGGAAATCTCCGTCACTACATCCAGTGAACTGATATATCGTGTACAGCATATTCAAGTTTCAACGAACTAGAAAAAGCTTATAATCATCAAGCTTATAACCAAATTTCAATTTTAGACTATTTAAAAAATAGGGTATTTAATTGAGATGTATGTATTTTAGATTTCAATTAGTAAATCTTTAACAATATAAATTATTTGTATTTTTCATTATTCCGCATTTTATTTAACCATTTATGGATTAATTTTGTCTTAACATTTATTTCAAATTTAATTTTTACTTGGATTTCCTTTATGCGTCTCTCTGGTTTATTCGTCGTTTTTGGTTAGTCTCTTGTATCGACGTATAAGTGAGAAATTACTGTATATATATATATATATATATATATTTTAATTTTTGTAATACATATCTGAATGGCATTAAACAAAATACTTATTATAAAACATAAGAAAAATATAATGCAGAGAAAAATATAATGCATAACTCAAAAATAATGATTATGTATATATTTATAGTTCATGAAAAAAACATAGAAAAAAATATTTTATTAATGTTAAAATCAAAGGAATAGTTTTTTTTTCTACAAATACCCAATCAAATAAAAAAAATCTAAAAAATTAAAAATTCTTTTACTTCGCATATGTTGAAAGTTTGAAATATGAAACATTTATGAAAGCAAATCTGATTTAACCATTTTTTAAAAATAATTATCGTGTATTTTTATATTTTCTTTAAAGGAATATTTTCCTAAAAATAAGCATTTAATGGTTAATAAAGCAAGATGAGCTTGATAGATTACGCTTATTAATAATGTTTTATTAATCATTACTTCTTAATTGTTATCAACACCAGTAAATGAAGCACCGTCATCCATAATTTTATTCTTTTTTATTAACGCTAATTATTTAATTAATAAATGTCTTGGCTTACAAATGTTATTTTCATTACCACTTCAAAAATTGCCAGATGGCTGATAATGGATAATGAATCAAAAATATTTCTTAAAATGTAAAAATAAATTTTAAAAAAAAATTATTTTGTGCGAAAAATTAATTTTACAAAATTATTTTTGTCCCGAATGTGAAATCCATGTTCGATATTTTTAAGCTGCCATTTCTTTTTTACACTATGTATCTTCTCTTCAATCTAAAAAAAAAAAAAAAAAAAAAATTAGAAATGTGATGAAAAATTTAAAAACCATTAACATTACTTTTTTTTTTTTTTTATTACAACTTAAAAAACGATGTTTTATTTTGTATTTTCCAGATATAGTTTGTAGAGAAATAATGTTTCTTCATTTTAAACTTTAACTTGTTCAAAAGTTATCCTGACAAAACCGATGAAAAACTGTGTTTTTTGGCTTCGCATGTGGCGCCTGTGCCTGTGCGGCTCAACTTTTATAGATCGTTCTACCGTAATTTTAAGAATTTTTCTGTAGAATCAATCGTTTGACATTCAAAAAGAATCAAACATTATACAAAAATCATATTAAAATATATATTATTTCATGCTTTTCTAGTCCAATGATTATTTTTTAAATTACTTAGTAAAGTCCATCTGTCTTAATATTTTTTTATCATTTCACAGAGGTAAAATGTTGAAATGTACTTTAATTGTTCTCACGATTTAAGATAAAAGACGAAAACAAACATTAGAAAACTTATAAAAATCTTTTTAATAGTGTGCCGAACTTTTACGTTGTCCTCTAAATAGAATGTAATTCTTATTCAAATATAAATATTATTTAACGTGTAAAGATAAAACAAATTAGCTTTCACCTGATAGCTTTTATAGACATTAATTAATATTATTTAAATATCTTCAGGGGCCCAAGCTTGCAGGCAACAAAAACAAGCTTTGGCCGAACATCGCTCGTTCGATAACATTGTGTAAAAGGTCAGTACTTCAGCCATCCCTTTTATAGCAATATGGACAAAAAATGTACGATGCTTAACAATTCTTTCATTAATATCCTAAAATGTTTTGTACATTTTTGTCAAATCAAAATTAATGGAATCATTTTAAAAATATATATATATATATATATTTTTTAATTTCTTTCTTTGCTTTTTTTTTTTTTTTTTTTTTTTTAACCTTTTTACATACAAATATTTTTATTTTCATGTAATTACATTTTTATGACATGTATTTGTCTTTGATAATTGAAATACTCCAAAAAACATATAAATCCCCCCCCCCCCACACACACACAAAAGAGAATAATATATACAAAAGAAATCTGCCTATGTCCTTTTTTTAACGAGTAAAAGGCAACTACAGTTTAAGCTTTCATGTTGATAATTATTTGATCCTTATTGTCCTCTTTCTTTTTTTAAAAACAGTTTAAGAAAACCATTTGTTAAAAGAGGTTTTAGATGCTAATTTATATTATTAATCCGGTAAAATGTTTTAAAGATAGTTAATAAAGTTAATGAACTTGCATAAAAAAACATTATGATTCATTAATCGGTAGTTAATTGAGAAGATCATTTTCCATTCATTCCAACGATTTTTTTTCTTTTTTCAAGCAGGATAAAAACATAAAAATAAGATGAACACCTGAAAGTTTAAATGAGAGCAATTAAAAATACTATCAATTAGAAAATGCTTTATTATATTCTAATTAATTGTCATTTGAAAATAAAAGTTCATTTAACTTCTTATGACTGTATAATTATGGAAACATTATTTTCTAAAAAAATTAAGTTTGTAATTTTTTGTTTTAATAACAGGTATTCGCATTTGTAATTCAGCAATTTACATTTTAATAGAAAAAAAAATATTTATTCCAATAAAATAAAAGCTGAAACTTTTTTTTGTATTTATTTTAAATGCTAGTGATACTGTAATTACATATATTTTTAATTTTACTTACTTATTAAAAATCATGTATATATATTTCTAATTTTAACTTTTAATACCCAAAATTTCATTTAAAAGAATGAAAAAAACATATACTATTTATTTCCATTTATTTTCCATAAAATACACGAGTAAAATCATTAACAACAGTTGAAATGGAAATTAATGCATAAATTTAAGGTATATTTTCCAATGCATGATTCTTGAGTAAAATTTATTTACGAAGTCCGTTTAAAAATATAAACACTTGTTGACTGTTGCTATAAAAATAATTTTACACATTCAGAATGATTAACCAAAAGCAAAGCTGGTCATTTTAGAATGATTTGAAATAATGAATTTCAGCAGCTGATGAAATAGCAAATATCTCCATAATTTCCTTATGAGAATTAATTAAGATGCTTTGCATTATTAGTCAAGAATACGGTTAATCTGAATGAGCTTCTATCGCTACCTAAGAATAGGTGTACTTAATTTTGTGAAAGCCACATTAAACATTAACATATATAATGAATAAAATTACAGAATAAATGTCCCTCAATTACGTACTGGAAAGAAGTTTAATCTCAATGAAATGAACGATGAATACTATGCATACCTTATTCCATAGTAAGAATCTTGTAGTGCACCTCAGTAATATATATTTATTTCAATATGTTTGAAATATTGTCACATTATTAAGGTACACCGAAAACGATATTTCCCCATAGACTGCAATGTAACGGAATTCTTTTGAGTGTCCCTGTAAATGAATTATAAGTCATATGCACTTCATTTTCAATGCCTAACAAGCCATAGCAAACCTCAATAGCATATATTAATTGCATGACACTTCGTTTATTATACAGTTAGATCACGGAGAGACGGCAGAGAGACAGACATACCGAATCCATAAACACTTTTCAACTATGTTGTAAAGTGTTAAAAAAGGCAATTAAATAATATTGTTAAAAAAAATTAAATATTTCTTGCAAATATAAACAAATATTTCATTTTTGCTTTCAGAATATGTCGCGGTGGTGCAATACCGGAGTGACTTTATAATATTCGTCTCTGGTCTTGAAACTTTGTCTTGCATTCATTTCCTCTCTATGCAATACAACTCATAGACAAAAGATATTTTAAACAAAATATTCATATGATCGTCAAAAATAAAATTTCGAAATCTCCTACTTTAAGTTCTTCATATAAATAAACAAATTTTCGCAAAATGACGAGTACTATATTGCTAGTTTGCAATCGGTTTAAGTAAATTAAGTTCCTAATCCTCTGTTTCCAGTTCCAATTCTTTCATTTAGAACGACAATGTCATGATAATGTACGTGTGAAATCAAAATAGTATGTGTATTGATTCTATCAGTTCTAAGAAGTTCTCAACATGGATATGAGAAACCCACAATTGACTTGAACTGGTAAATGATGAATGTGATTTATCTTTACTGATATTAAGTTACAGTGAGTTTAAAGGGGAATGTGTCATTTAATCACGTTTTCCTCTACTAATATAATATATATATCTTTTTTGAAGTGTATGAGGAAATTTATTTCCAAATGACAACTAACTTGAAAATTCTAACTATATTGTGTTTAGGAAATCGTAATATGCTGTAAATTTTGTATTATCATAACATGTTATAATAATTTATAATTTTAATTTGAAGATTATTTTTACGTTAGATAATCCTCATCGATGAATATGAAAAGAACACTTTGAATTGTATGATTTAAAAAAAAATAAAATATAGACCCAAAGAAAATAGTTTACATAACACAAATATACATGGGTGGTGTATTCCATATACTAGTGGTGACTTACAAATAAAAATAATGAAAAACAGCAGAAAAAATTCGGAATTTTTACTTTAGCCATTGGTGGAACATTGAATAGTCTTAGGAAAAACGGTAAATGCAGCTCGGATATTAGTAAAGTAATTACTTTAAAATACGCAATTGTTATTTCACGCCGCAGTACGCACTTGTGTCAGAAAAGGTTAAACAATTAAGGAAGACCGAGCTAAGCTCGGTTAAAATTAGCTTTGTGTTCAACTATATCGCCAAATTTTGCGAAATGTTGCCAATTTTGCAACTTAGTTTACTACCAACTGTTCGATTTAATAACTGTTTCAACTTTAATTCCCATTGAAGTGCATTGTCCCGTAGTGATCCAAAACGACCCACTAATCGAATTTTTTCGAACATGTAACCTCGTACCCCAAAACGGTAGGATGCAAAATTTAGTCAAAATAGTTCGAGCCGTTTTTTAGATAAAATTTGAAGATACACACATACAGACGCAAGATTTGCTCGCATTATAATATATGATTAATGTTGCAAATCTCGACACTAGTATGAAATCGATTATGGGTAACTAAAGTTCGGGTTTCAATGGCTGCGTATTTTCTTAAAAAATCAGTTTTTTTCCAAGAGTTGTATATACGATACATAAGGCCTTTAAAAAAAAAGTAATGCAGCCTTGAAAAATTGAGTTAATTTCATAGAAATCACATATCAATCTATACATGAAAACATCGGGATAACGGATAGTTCCACGCAATTTGCCTATAAAAATCCAAAAAAACATTCAAGGATTCCTTAAATAAATAAACATGGCTTGTGGCACTCTGTCATTAAATTATAATAAAATGACTCATATTTTAAAAACATTAACGGGTACCTTGCTTCAAATTTAAATCTTAGATAAGATGATGTTCATAAAAAAAAAATTGCACATTCTAAAACTATCCTGATAATTTAGATGTTTCCTTGATAACATGAACATTTTTATTCCTGGTTATACTAACAAAATCCTTATCAATTATCAAACAAACTCAAAACTGAAATGAATGGAGTAGCACTTTGACACAGAAATATATAAATGAAATATGATAATAAACTCAACATTTATAATTTTTTTATGTTTTATTGCAGTGAAAAGCTAATGATTTTTTCATTATCAAAGTGTCAAACAAGTAAGTATGTAAATAATTCTTAAACTTCTTTTCCTGTATATCTAAAAAACATTATAAAAAATAAATCTACATTTTCTTTTGATTTCAAAATGTGTTGGACAGCGCTAACTATTTTTTTACTCATATTAAGGCAAAATCATATGACGTTATTGATTTCTTCCTTAATATAGCAGTTTCTCAATCGTTTTCAGATAAGAAATGTTTTCATTCACTTATATCTCAATGTATTTTACCCACAAAATCACCCACGGCAGAAATTGCTCATAAGTAATAAAAATAATATATCCTCTTCTGTTAAGAAACAGAAATTAAATCTGACAGGAGAAAAACAGCAATCAACTGACTAAATAACAATTAAACTGGTATTTTTTTCTTTGTTAGAATCATCTTTTATTTATTATTATATTTTGCAAAAATGAAATGTAAAGAAATTTTAGGTTTTGTTTTCCATTTCACATTCATATTTCATTTCGTTATGTGAAATAATGGCAACTTTGTTTTAAATTTCAAACGTTGAATTCAAAACATTAAATAAATAATCAGAATTGTTTTTACAGCAATGAATTATTACAGATATGATATTGGAAGATAAAATGGATTTGATTGATAATTTTGTGCTACTATTATTAACAAAATTATGATTTCTAATCGAAATTCCAAGTCTCTTTGTTAAAAAATATATACTTTTTTAATTTTTATGAAATTATATTATTATATGTAAAACAAATGTTAGATTTTACCCTCTATTTCACATTCATATTTTATTGAGTAACGCAGAACCATGGTAATTTTTATATAAATCTGAGCGTAAAATTTAGATTTTACCCTCTATTTCACATTTATATTCTACTGAGTCACGCAGAACCAAGGTAATTGTTATAAAAATCTGAACATAAAAATTCAAAATGCCGAATAAGCATATTCAGAAAATGTTCATATAGTATATAGAATTATTTGACGAAAATGAGTTTAACAATTCTGCATCATACATTAACAGAATTATGAAAAATATCTACTCTGTATGTTTTTATAGAGTAAAGTATAAATACAGATAAGATATTTCAATATCAAACAAATTTATTGGGTACTAAATTTAATTTTAATGGTTTTTTGGTGACAATGAAAGTTTATTACAGAACAAACTGATAAGTACCTATTATTCATAATATTGTCTATCATTAGCTTGAACTTTTTTCCATCTTTCCAGTAAAAGAAGTATCCCTCGGTGGAAGAAAGACACGTCTTTTGAGGTTGTCCATGAATCGAGCCATTTTTAACACTTTCCAACCTAGTTGAAAAGTGTTTATGACTTCGGTTTGTCTGGCCGTATGGCAGTCTACCGTCTGTCTGTCGTCTGGCCATCTGTCCGTGCTCTAACTATCGTAAATATGCTCCGATTGCCATGCAATTTTTATATGTTATTGCCTTTACCTATAGCATGTTCCCTATTTCAACTGAAGTGTGTAGCACTTATAGTTTTTTACAGGGACACTCACAAGAATTCTGTTACATTACGGTCTATGGGAGAAAATCATTTGCGGTTTATTTTAATGATATTACACGATTTCAAACACGTAGTAATTGATATAGGTCACTCAGGTGCATTACAAGAAGTTTAATATGTGCATAAAACTTATAGTTACTTTACAGGGAGAGTCAAAAGAAATCCGTTACATACGTCTATGGAGAAAAATCGTTTGCGGTTTAATTAAATAATGTTTCTCTATTTTAAACGCATTGAAATTTATATATATCACTAAGGTGCATTACAAGAGTCTTACTACAGAATATTGTGTGTATAGCAGTCATCGTTCATTTACAGGGACACACAAACTAATTATCTACTCTCTGTTAACAATAATTCCTGGAAATGCATTTTAAGTTGCTGAACGCGATTTTAAATTTAACTCAATTTTTGTCTATTACTTGGTGTGTATAAATTATGTAGATCATATACAGGGCAGCACAAAAGTTCGCGAACACATTTCCGTTTATGGACAGAAACCCCAGAAGGAGAATTTTAAACTGTGCTACGCGTTTCCTAACTAAACTAAAATTTAGCATCTTATGTAGTATATATACAAAACTATAGATCCTATACAGGACTGAATAAAAGTATTTGGATATTTTTCCGAATATGTATCTGTTGGAAATTCCTGAAATTACGTTTTTAAATATGTTTTGCGTTTTCCAAATTGTTCACTTAGATGTTATCTTTCAGCTTATTAAACGGTAATGATTTGTAAAATTATTTTGGAAGCGTTGGAAAGTGTTACATAATCTATGCTGGACGCATGATTTTTCGTTCTTGTTTAATATCTCCAAAGGATCTGAAGTGCTGTTCAGAAAAGTGATTCTGTATGGATCGGAAAAAGTGGTAATTGGAAAGATCAACAAGGTATGGGGAATAAGGCGGGTAGAGTTGCACATCCAATCAGGGCATATCTAGTGTTTCCTTCACCGTTCTTGAGATATTGGGCCAATCGTTCTCGTGCTGGAAAATCACTTTGTCGTGTATTCAGACATATTCCTGTCATTTTACTTTCAATTTGCAGTTCAGATGCAAGAGTTGTTGTCGTTAACGATCGCCAGTAATGGTTTGACAACCTTTGAGAAACTCCAATTAGATCATCCTTTTCTACACCAATCAAGTACAGAGCATCCCCTTCGAATGATGAATGTTCGGCTTTGCAGTTGCTGTTAATGGTTGACCAGGCTTGCACCATGCTCTTGTGCTCTTGGAATGATCCTAAAGTATCTATTTTCCATCCCCAATCAAGATACGATGCAAAAACCCTTTCCATCTTTGCTTTTAAAGCAGCAATAATTCATATGTGCAAATACGCTTTTCGATGTTTTTTGGTTTCAAATCCAATGGCACAGATCTTCCTTGCTTCTGAGCCAAACCCATCGACTTAAAACTTTTCGGTACGGTCATTAAGCGTTTGACATTGAACTGCGTCCAGTACGGACGCCAATGCACGCATCTGCAAATTTTTTGTTCGCCAGAGCACCCCTTGTCGCCCAAATCCAAATCGTCATATTTGAGTCATCGAAACCAGTACTCACACGATGAAATTGATGGAACATAATCCCCATAAGCTTCGCTGAGCTGTCGATTATTTCTTCAAATGGAAACAAATATATAACGCTTCCCGCACATTGCATTTCGTTGGCACAAAACTTGACATGTTGAATGCACAACAACACATATGTTGTTTATTCTGACTAAATGAAATATACTGATTCTTAAAGACTAATGACATGGCTTTCAAGTGCCGTTGGCTGTCGTAAAGCTCGACACCTACCGGTGTTCCTTATGCCATCTGTTGTTAATCCATTAAAATTAAGTTTAATACCCAATTTTTGCGCATTTATACATTATTCCAAGTTATAGTGTTGAAAAATAGCCACGTTTTTAGGTGCGTTCGTTACAATTTCAATATAAAGACGACATTCTAAGCTTATGGTTTTAACGTACATTTAAAGAAAAAATAATTCCGAACCGAATAGATATTTTCATTTTTATCTGCATCTATTTAGTAATAAAATAGATGCGGGGTTCTTTTTATTTATTTTTGACTGACTGTGACTTCATGTTTTTACTGTATCAGATATTAGAAGTTTTTTATACCAAGAAAATATTGTGTTACTCTTTTCATCTTGGTAATACAGCACATTCTAAAAATAATTCTTTCTATTTATTAATCCTAAATGTGTAGAACTATTTAATTTTTTTGAAGTTCAGTAATAAAGTATGATGAAATGTTTTTTTTTTATATCTTTATTTATTTTAGTTTTATCACTGCAAACTCTTATTTTAAAGTACTTTGGGAAAATAAAATACTTTGTAGGACCAAATAATAAAGTTTTTTCTAAGCATAAATATTAGAATTATTCTATTTATTAATATTTTGAATAATATATATTGGATAAATATATAAATTGAATATTCAGTTGCAAATAATAATCAGATAAAACAAAACAATTATGCAAGTATAAATAAAAATTTTCACATGAAACTTTCAGAAAATTATCCCTTTTGAAATCACCATCTACCAATATTAATATAAAAAAAGGATTTAAAAAAATAAAAGACTTTACCTGTTTTCCCTTTAGGTTGCATAAAATGTGAAACATCAATGTACAATCCGTGACAAAGGAAAAAAAAAGAAAATGAAAAGAACAAAGAAAAAAAAAGAGAAACAACCTATACATTCAATTACGAAATAGCACGGTGAAGAAAACGGAAATAGCCATTTGACTATCTCGAAGTTATATTTAAATTAATTTACAAAAAATATATGAATTGTAACCCTGAATTTTTTGACAGGATAGATTTTATAGAAGCTTCAAATATGCGAATCCAAAATTAAAGCACATTCCACCAAGTAGTTCCTGAATTATGGGAGGGCCAAATCAACCATTATATACAAAGTCGCGGGCCACATTACAAAAAAAATATATATTATATTACCATCGCACAGAAAGGAATTTATACATACGAAATATAATCTTGTTAAAAAGAAGCAAACAAACCTATTGCAAAATTCCAAAACTACCTATTTAAAAAAATATATAAATTGCACCAGAAAATTTTAAATGAAATATTTATTAAGTACAAAATATCAATTTTACTAATTGAACTTTTAATATTATGTAAAATTTAAAATAGCAAGGATATCGTACAAAAGTCCGATGCCGAACAACGGTTAAGATTAAAATAAAAATATTTTTAAACACGCATCGGGCATTTAAAAATTTAAATCGCCATCAAAATGATAAAAAAATGTATTATTGTGTATTACTCTGATCTTTGCATTTTTCTTTTCTTTTTGTTATTTTTTACTTTTTGTCAAAACAATCATTGAAGTAGCACTCTTATTTTCAATATAAAGGTATTTTTTAAACGACAAACTTTATGTAGTCTAAAGTTTCATAATTGAGTCAGAAATATTATCAGCTATGGTAGTAATACTGAGCAAAGGAAATAATTTTCAGAAGATCCTCACTTTTTTTTTATAAAAGTACACATCATGTATGCGAATATAAACTTCACTACAGCCACCATTAGTGCAAAGAGTATTTTTTGCGGCAAACATGAACTGAATCAAACATAGAGAATATGCCAAAGGCTTAGCGGGCTACAGATAAATTGTCGGCGGGCCACGTGTTTGACAATGCCAGGTGTGGACAAACACTTAATCAAAATTTAAATATACCAATAATTAGTAGACTTTATTTGGTACAATTTCAATATAAAGGCGACTCCCTGAGATTATTATTTTTAAAATAAAGTGGAAAACGACATAATTTGCGGTCGATTGGCTTTTTTTTTGTGTGTGTGTGTGCCAAGCTGGCAAATAAAGTGTGAACTTTCTCTCTCTCTTTTTCGTTTGCAGACTGTATTTCAGATTTTTTGTACATCACATGCTAGCAGTTTTTTGTTCCCCACAAAATTTAAATTAACAAATTTTTAATAACAAAGCATGAAGCAATACTCTCATATCCTCTTGTACATTGTTTTGCATATCTAGATTTATTTAACTTATTTTTGAATTATTTTATGAAAATCTAAATATTTATATGACCAGGAAAAAGTTACTTTGGAGCTAAAATTGAGATTATATTGCATTAACGAATATTTTTTGTGAATAATAATTTTTTTGAATAATAATCAGATAAAGAACATTTATTTTATAAACTGTCAAAGTTCTCCTTATAGAAGAATATTTGTAATCTAAAATAATAACAAATTTTGTGTTCCGAATTGAGCTCAAATCCAGTATTTAAAAAATAGACGGAATAATTAAATGTATATATTAGATTAAAAAAAAGGTAATTTTATTAAAATTTGCAAAAAAGTCAACTTATATTATAAAGCACAAATATGTGCGTCCCTCAATGCTAACGTCATAATGATGCGGGCAACACTGTGGTGAAAATGGATGAATATTGCAACAATGGAGCTATCTTTTTAATTAAACAATCGTAACGTTATTTCTATGCGAAAAATACCAGTTTTAGGCGGACGTTGACCTCCCCCCCCCCCCCGTTAGGAATCGTATTAAAAAAATAATGTCCGATCCATGTATTGCCCTCAGAAATATATATATATTCCGAATTTCAAAGTTCTACGTCAACAAGAAGTGGGTGAAAAGTGAGTCAGAAGATTTGACTGCCACATACATACAGAAATGTAAGTTAAAAGAAAACATATAATAAAAAAATTTTGGAAGAAACTAGAAAGACTTGAAATTGCCAGGTTTTTCTTCTGCTTGAAAACGAATGAATGTGTGGTCATATCATCTGTAATCAGGTTTACAGCCGAATGACACATTGTTTTTAAGTGTGATTTAGTATAAAATATTTCTCATGGAAAAATTTCAGTGGCATGCACATTAACTGCAGACCGCCATGGATGTCAGGTGACCCTGGCGTCACGCAATCTGACAATATGTAACTCGTTGAAGCGATTTTGGATGGCTGTCTTTGGCATTTCAGCTACTTTAAGTGTTCGTCTGAAGAAAACAATTTGGTGCTAGATTCAGGATGGTGTTTGGGATTCCAAAGTGCAGCTCGTCGGGAAATCTGTAAAGGGAAAAACAAAAAATGCAAAGTAAGTGATCTCTATTTATGATACTCTAAATTCTAGGTTGTAGTTTCCCAATCAGATGCTTACAAACAGTCGTTGATATCTTATTACGAACTTTGAGATACGATTACGTAAGAATAATCTATACATAAGTAAATACATAAGTACCATTGGAAAAACATATTATTAATAGCGAATTTCCGTTAAAATAATTAAAGTTTATATCTCCTTATCTACAGGGTTAAATTAGTGTCTCTTAAATTTAGATAAGGCATTCAAATAGTAGAAAAATATACTTGCATAAAGTAATATTTGAATGATAGATCTTTTCGTGATAAATTTCGTGTCATTTAATGAAAGGAAATTATGTGCTCCATTTTCTTTTGACTTCTTTCCTTTATAACATTTTTATCTTTCTATAGTGAGAGAATAATCACTTGTAATAGATAAGCTGCTTTTATATCCTATTTGGTCTTCTTCATAAAAGAAATTTTGTTATTGTGAAACAATTTTACATTTTTTTTTGCCATTTTACAGATTAATCTTGCGTAAATATTTATTTTAATTTTTCTGTTATCTCTGTACCACAGTGATAAACATAGGATGTGAATTTTATAAAGATTTATTTATAAATAAGTGCAATATATTGCATTTATAACCGTTGAAAAAGATTTTATATAAATGACAAGTGATGCTGACTTTCTTACATCAAACTTTTAGAATATTCTCACTTTTATCAGCATGTATAAATATTAATATGAAAAAGCACTCGTAAAAATAGAAAGCACTTTTATCTTTTAGTTTCATAAAATATGAAACATAAAAATTCTCTAGTTTATTACTATATCAAGCGTTAGCAGTTTTTTATATAAAAAAATACTGTGCAATTCGTTCCATCTTGCTGATATGACACTTTCCACGAACAATATTTTTTAGTTATTACTCTTAAATGTGTGGCTTTCTTTGAATTATTGAAGGCGACATTTTGAAAGTTCAATAATAAAGTATGATGGAATACTGCCTTATCCCCATGTATATACTTTTTCCGTATCTGAAGTTATTTTACGTTTTATCATAGGAAACTCCATTTTCAAGTACTTTAAGTAAATTTGTTTTATGAGACCAAGAAAAGGTATTTTTGGCAATAAAAATAGAAAATATTCTATTCGTGAATATTACATTGTAAATAATGATATCCCTGTTAATAATAGTTATTACACGAATATACAATAAATACATAATTATATTTTTGACGTCTGTTTTTTTTTTTCAGAATTGAAAAAGTTTATATTTCATCCCTATTAGCGTAGATTGTTGACCCATCTTTGGCAGTTATATAGCCTAAGATAAGCTGCTCAGAGGAGGAAATTAAATATGTAGATCATAGATGTCCCTTCCGGTCATCTTTAATAAGGTCTTAAAAAAATACAATGTTCAGCCGGAGCGGAATTCACCGATAAACGTGACAAGGGGCGAGATGGAAAATAAGTGAGTTTTTAAGTCAGAAATATGTAAGACTATGGTAAAAGAACAGATGGAATATAGGCCGGCCCTTAATAGAAAACATTGGGAAACGGTGGGGAAATGGTAGGTACAGAGACCCCTCTAATTTGAAGCGTATGTGAGGAACTTTTTGAACAGCTAACGGTTGGACCATTTTTGGGTCTTTGTTGGCAAATGATTCGTTGACCAATGATAGTCAACAATTAGCCAATATTTGTAAAAACTATTTTGCGCTACTTCGAATTATATGTCATGTAAATATTTTGTATTGGATTTAAATAAAGCGTTCATATCAGCGAAAAATGTATTTGTAAAAAGTAAATATTTGTATGATCGATATTTTCAAATAAAATTAGCGTGAATTACGGTAATGCAATTTTACGCAGCAATCCCTTTTGATTTTTTTTCTATCTCTTTTTGGTCTTACAGAAAGTATATTCTACTGTGATAGATAAAGTGAGTGATTCTACTTCACTAATTCTTATGAATTCTTTTGGTAGCCCTGTATGTGATCTATAGCAATTTTACACACCACATAGAATGAAATAATTTAGTTAAACTTAAAAATGCATGCCTAACTGAAAGCGCACTTCCACAATTTGGCTTATAGACAGTACTATGGATACAGTAATGTATCCAAAATCTTTTGT
The DNA here is from genome assembly GCA_963931845.1 of Maratus michaelseni. Taxonomy (NCBI): domain Eukaryota; kingdom Metazoa; phylum Arthropoda; class Arachnida; order Araneae; family Salticidae; genus Maratus; species Maratus michaelseni. The sequence continues at coordinate 348,199,222 of OZ007592.1, forward strand.
GTGGCCCTGTAAATAAACACTAAATGCTATGCACATCATATTATGCAATAAGTATCTTGTAGTAAACCTCAGAAATGTACATAATTTTAATTATTTTTGAAATAGTCTAACATACGTATTAACTAAAATACGCTGCAAACAGTTTTTCCACGTATACCGTTATGTAATGGAATTATTTTGTGTGTTCTTGTAAATGAATAATAAATGTATTGCATCTTATAGTCTACAGAAAGCATGTTTTTGTGCACTTCATAAATGTATATCAATTATATTATGTCTGAAATGGTGCACCATCACTAAAAACACTTCAAACTTTTTTTTTGATTGCTCAGTATGTAACAGCATTCTTTTGTATGGCCCTGTAAATAAATAATAAATGCTTTGCATCCGATATTCTACAGAAAACATGTTTTAGTGAAATTCATAAATGCTTCTCAATTTCATATCTGTTCCAGTTAATAAAGAATTTAAAAATGTCATTGTCTTACCTTATTTTCACAAAATCAATACACAAATTTCTCGTATTCTAAATAGGTTTAGTTTCAAAGTTGTTTTCTCTCCAACCAATAAAGTTTCTTTCTCCGGTCTTAAAGATCCAATTGATGAACATAATACCTGGGGCGTTTACAGAATTTTTTGCGAATATACATTGGGCGGACTCTGGGCATACTCTCTTACATTGGGCGGACGAAGCGTGCTCTTGGAATTAGGCTGAAAGAACACCAAAATTATGTTAAAAAGAAGGAGTGTGAGAAATCTACAATAGCTACACATTGTTGGGATTCCAACCACATTTTTAATTATTTAGAAGCTAAAATTATCCAAAAATGTAATTCAGTTATAGATCTCGACTTTTACGAGGCTTACTTTATTCACAAACATAGTTCATACTTAGTGAATGATATGACCAGCACCCCTTTTCTCTCGCACGTGTGGAGGAATCCTGCGCAGGGACTCCTTTTTTCAGTTATTTCCGGTTAAATACGTCATTTCTTTGGGATATATAAACTCTTGCTTTAGCCTATTCATTCAAGTCAGTACTCGGGGCTATAACCGAGGGGTTCTTGGAACCCATTTTTATCTTTTTTTTTCGTGCTGAGGAAGGGGATCGAGGAATACTTGAAACGGCCGTATGCAGTATTTTGTGCCAATTTTTCACATTTGTGCATTACAACGTTGTTATTGGTTTTGGTTTATGAATTTCCTTATGTTTGAAATGATGTAACGTCATTAAAATCCACCTGAAAGGATTTTATCCCATTGGCCGTAATATAGTGGAATATTTTTTTAATGTCCCAGTAAACAAACCATTAACGCTACACACTTGCTTTTCAATAGGGGTAATGCTATATTAAACGTTACTAACATACAAAAATCACCGAGCAGTCCGAGTATATTTACCGGAGTTAGAGGACGGCCGGACGGCTAGACGGACTGACAGATGGGTAGATGGACAGACAAATTGAAGTCATAAACGCTTTCTTTTATGTTGGAAGTGTTAAAAAGTATAATCTATTGTGATAGATAAAAATTATATTTCTAATTTTGTCTTCTTTGATGAATGACAAGTAATTTTTTTTTGTACTTTTTTTCTCGCCATTTTACATTACATAAAACATTTATGTAATTTAAAAATGTATTTGTAAAAAGTAAATATTTATCTGATCGAAATTTTCAGATAAAATTAACGTAAATTACGGTAATGCAATTTTAAGGCAATACAAAATCACTTTCTATTCTCCATTAATTTTTGTCTTAAAGGAAATATAATCAATTGTTATAAATAGAGTCTCTCATACTATTTCTAATTTTTTCTTTGATGAATGACAATTCGTTTTCCTAGGTTTTAAATTATTTTACATTTTTTCACACAAATTTATGTTTAAAAGTTAAATAAATCAGTAGTTTAGTTTTCATGATACGTGTATTCTAAATCATTGCAAAACAATGTATTATATGTATTCCACAAAGTTGTATTTATGTAAATAAATACGTGATCATGACTTTCTTACATTAAAGTTTCGAAAGATTATCTCTTTAATAACTTTTTATCAATACTGATGTAAAAACGGATTCATAGAAACAAACAAGAAAGAAAAATCATGCATCAAGCATAGATTCTGAAACACTTTTCAAAATTAACAAAATAATTTAACAAAACTTCGCTGTTTAATAAGGTAAATAAGATACCAAAGTAAACATTTTAGAAATCGCAAAAACACATTTGAAAACCAGATTTCAGCAATTACTCGCCAGAAAAGTACTCTCATTCTTTTGTGCATCCGTGTGTATAATCTATAGATTTGTATGTACTTTATATAGTTTGCTACAATTTAGTTTAGTAAGAAATTACATAACACATTTGAAAATTCACCTTCAGCAGTTTCTACCAACAGACATAAACATATTTGAATTCGTTTGTACAGCACTGTATACTACCTTAATTTTTTTATACACGCCCCATATTAGGCTAAAGTTTTATTCCACCAAAAACACACTTTAAACTTCTGAAATCCCTTTTCCAGAAATTAGCTAAAGTTTAATTCAGGCAAAAACACACTGAAAAGTACTGAAATCACACTTCCCAGAAATTATCATACATAGGCGGTCGTGTATCTAGTTCTTTGAGTGACCCTGTATATGATTTTATTTATATGCAACAAACATCGCTTAATATACTAAATATATTTCACGTTCGGAATGCTTAACTCGATTTCAAAAAATACCCTTTACGCAACTTACACTGATACACAATAATGCTTACGAACTCTTTTTTGTAGACCTGTATATTGTCTATAACATTTATACATACCATTTAATATGCAAAAATTTGGTTAAACGCATACCTAACTGAAACCGCACTTCCAGCAATTATCACTTATAGACAATATTTCGGATACAGTACTGTAACCGAAATCATTTGTGAGCCTCTGTAAATGAACGAGAAAAGCTATGCGCATCATATTATACAACATGTATCTTGTAGTGAACCTCAATCATGTATATCAGTTTCATTATATTTCAAATAGCGTAACATAATTAAAATACACTGCAAACAGTTTTTTCCCGTAAACCATTATGTAACCGAATACTTTTGTGTGGCCCTGTAAATGAATGATAAATACTTTACACTCCATATTCTACAGAAAGCCTGTTTTAGTGCACTTTAGAAAATTACATGAAATTCAATAGGTTTGTAATAGTGTAAAATGATTAAAATGCACATGAAACGATTTTTCCGCTATAGATCATAATATAATGGAACTCTTTTGAGTTATCCTATAAACTAATGATAAGTGCTACACGTGCCATATTCGATAGTAAGCATTTTGTAGCACACTTCAGTGATATATAACAATTTCAATATATTTGAAATAGTGTAATATCATTAAAATACACTGAAAAGGATTTTTCCCCATAGACCGTAATGTAACGGCATTTTTTAGTGTACCTCTACACGAAATCTAAGTGCTACATACTTCATTTTCAATACAAAATACACAAACCATGCAAATCATAAATGCAATACAAACCACAATAAACATCAATAATATATATCAATTGCATGGTAATTCGAGTATATTTCCGCGAGTTAGAGCACAGACAGACGGCAGACAAGCCGAATTCATAAACACTCTTCAACTATGTTGGAAAGTGTTAAAAAGGCACTTTTACTTTACGTTTTTAGTAAATATGAAATAAAGTAATACTTCAGTTTAGCAGTATATCAGGAGCAAGAAAGTTTTTATGCCAAAGGAAATTTTGTTCGATTCTTTTCATCTTGCTGATATGACATTTTCTAAGAGCAAGCATTTCGAGATATTACTCTGAATTTTGTGGAATTTGTTTATTTATTGACACAGATATTAGGGAAAATTTGTTCTTGGATATGATATTTTTAAAATATAGATAACATTGGATGAAACATTAAAAGTAATAGCTTTAATAATAGTATTAACTCGAAGCTATAATGGATACTTAAATTCTTTTGAAAAGCTAATTCTGGGATTTTTTTCTCTCTGTGTGTATGATATTCACAGTTTTGGGTTACTATCAGTAAATAATTTAAATTTCATATTTCTTTTTATAAATATGGTATTTTAAATGATGATATCCGTGTTAAAATTGCTGACCACACAAAAATACAATGAACAGTTAGAATAGCATACTTTTCACGGAGCGAATATGTTTTAGACATAAATAAAAATCATATGCCATGAACTATATAATTAATTTATTAAAAATTTCCTATCTATTTTTTTAAGCTTGTATTTTTAAAATATAATTTACATTTCTCATTATTATAGCTATTTGACCTGCCTAGAAAGCATGTGAATTAATTCAATTTTTCGTAAATTATATGAACGATTATTATTTTATTTTATTTATTTATTTATTTATGTTTTGATACTGAATTATGTTTTTATTCAAAAAAGTCTTATGGTTGTGTAAAAGTGCAATTTATTCTGTTTTCAAATGCTATTTTATATTTCGATTTGTTATTTCAAAAAACCTGTCGATATTTCGCTTGTATGACAGTTTTGGACATACAACTTGAATTCATAAAACATCAGAGAATGTTTAAATGCTTCTATCAGTAGCATATCACATTAATTGCGGGAGGGTTGTTTTTTGTTATAAATATATACACAATCTCGTATAAGTATTAATACATTATATAATATAAATAATTCAGACTTCATAATTACGAATTCCATTAAACATCTATTGAACATTCATCGTACAAATTCCTAGTTCATCTCATTTTAATCAACAATCGCTCGCTGTGTCCTATCGTATATTCTTTTGAATGCATCATGATGTAATAATATATCCATCGGGTGCTTATGTAGAAAATGGCTACGTTCCGAAATTGTTCTGCTTCCAATATCGATAATTTCTGCTCTAGAGCATGCATTTTCGATGAGATTCCGATCAAAATTCACCTGTTTACAAGGAGCATCGAATCATCGGCCGTTCATCATGTCATCGGAAAAACATCTGATGGCCTTACAAAAGACGGTCAGTTTTTGCTATCAGGGAGATTTCGAATATATATATATAGAATGTAATATATGAATTTTTTAACAGAAATCAATTTCTGAAAGTTTTACGTGTGTGAATCCAAAATTACAGCTAGTTCCGCTAAGTAATTTTAAGTTATGCTTAAAAATCTAACAACGTATCAATCTGTTTTGCAACGATTAAAGATAAAATTAACATTAACAGTTCCAAACTTTAAGCCAGCATATTTCCAAAACTAAATAACTTTCCAAATAACTTTTCGTTCGGATTCCGCAGATAAAAATTAAGGAAGAATACGAAGATGGTTATCCAGATTGAGTGTTTGCATCGAAAAAGTTTCATTATTGGTAGAATTTCTGTATGTAGTCGACCGCCTAAGCAACATTAACGCATAGAATGAATTAGTAGACGTTAGTACTAATCGATTAATTCCAGTCACATTTTCATACCATGGTTTGTGGCAGTGGTAGAAGGGGAAGGTTTATTTTTTTCCCAGAAATGTACATATAGATATATCATACAAACACGCAAGAGCGAGAAAAAAATATTGACACATTTATAAATCTGTCGCCACATTTGGCAATATTTGGCAAAATATCGTCTAATTTGTAACCAAAAACATTTAGCGATATTCCCAGCGTAATGTATGTAAAGTAATATTTGCGGGATTCATCGTCAAAGCTAGACGTGCAAAGCAGAATAAAGTGTTTTAACAGCATATAATAATAAATATTTTTTAAGCAAGATTGAATAATAATTTTTTTTTATGAAAATAGTAGTTTTCTGACTTTGTTGAATACAGAAACGAAATCTGAATTTTAACTGTTTCACGGTGTGTCTAAAATGTTTTCAAGAACTGAAATTTTTCTAATCTACACATTGAGCCATATTGTTTAAACAAACATCTTTTATATAACATAAGTATTTTGAAACTTATTACCATTTATTTACTATTCTAATTTAATCAGATTATTATATTGTTAAAGACAAAATAAAATTTCTTTAAGACTTTAAAAAAAAAAAAAAAAACTTAAAAAAGGTTTGAGTACACAAAGAACCTGGGCCTTTTTTTTTTCGTTATTTCTGTAATGCATTCCACTACATTGCGTCACTATTGTCATTTCCTAATTCATACATGGGTCTTGTACTGTTTTGTTGCGAAATTCCTTTGAACAGATTAAAAGTATTTATTGGGTGCTTAGTAAATGCACTATTATTGTTTTTCCTTGCCAGCAACCTTTTTTTAAACAATTATAAAATACAAGTAAAGAAATTAATTTTAGAAATAATGATTGTTTCAATGAACTATCAAGCCGATTTTCATTTTGTGAGACTTGTTCTATTTTTACATCACAAAGATTTTCCCGTATTCTAAGATGTGCAATTACACTAAATTATCGCAGAGGCTTAGTAAGGATTCAAACTACAGTACAGCGTTAAAATAGACACAGACTTTCAGTTATTAAGACATAAAAATCTAGAACCTAGACATTAAATAAATAATATAATATTTTTTCTATAGAAAACTCCACCCATAGCAGAAAATTTAAGAAAAATATTTTCATATTTTGGGAACGAGCATGACAAATATGTCTGCTATCACTGTCTGTCGTCCATGGTATGAGCATTTTGTTTAAATATTCCGGCTTCCAATCATCTCAGAAAGATGATTAGGCAGCTCGAGTAAAATTACAATAATTAACAGCAAATTCACTAGCAACAATTTAATTTTTTATTCAACCTTTTTTCTTACTATTTTTCCGGTATCAGTTTCTTTTAGCGTCTTTCAATTTTGTATTTTTCGTTTAAGAATCTAATTCTCTGTTCAGGATACGACGTCAAAGTAATCTACTTGGATTTCTTTCCATGGTTTGAGTTATTTGATCTCAGAAAAACTAGGCGAAGAAAACTCTTAGAAATTATTGATGTTGAAGTTCGAGGGACTATTCAAACGCTGAAAAAAAAAACCGCCTGCAACAGTCACTATCTAGCATTCAGGGGGTGGTGCTTCAAAGCTGTGTGGCGTCAGATTCGGCCTCGAATGAACTCCAATCGCTGTCAGCGCCCTCTATTGTTTGAAATTCGAACTAAAATCAAGAATCACAGTACAAAAACTCCTGACATCATACATAACCCTCCTGCAAGATTTTTTTAAATATGTATCACCGTTAGCAAGTTATTGAATGTTAAAATTCATCAGTCATTTTTGGGACACCCGGTATGTACACTATATTGCCAAAGGTGACCGGTCACTTGCGATTTTAGACGTTTTGTCAACTATCTAGAAAAATGCATCAGGAATTAACCTGAAACTGCAGGTGTGTAAACAGTATAGCATAGGTCATATATTTCCGCGAAGATTTTTTCAAGAAACCCCATAGGGGACTCCCAACAAATTCAAAAAGAACGAATATCTTTTGGATAACCCTGTAAAAACTAATGTAGCAAAGGCGTTCAAACTCGAGATTATTAATAAGTGACTTACCGTAATATACTGTGTTTATTTTTATGAGGATAGCATGTATAATCGTAGATAAATTAAGGTTTTTATAAAAACAGTCCCAAATTTCGCCTAGTTTTTTGCTTATAATTTGCAGAGTTCTTAATATAAAAAAAAGTTCTTTTCAGAAAATATGACAAACAACATTGTACATAATACTCTGTAATCAAAATTAAAAAATAATAAAAATTGGATGAAAAATGAGCAGGTTTACTAAAAAAATTTTCACTGCGCACGCGCAAATGCAATCGAAATATAATATGCATAATGTATTAGCTAAGTATATAGAGCAACTTTTGAGAAAGTCTCAAAAACATAGCTTGAAAATTCTGAAAATTATCGTTGATAGAATAAGCTCGAAAACCGTTGTTGCCAAAAAGGAGTAAAAAAATGAGGGGTTGTATCAAATATCTGTTGATTAGTGCCAAGATAGAGTACACAATATTGCACGTACTACTATATTTGGATACAACCCCTCATATTTTTGCTTCCTTTTGGGAACAACAGATTTAGAGCTTATTCTATCTACGATAATTTTCAGAATTTTCAAGCTATGATTTTGATACTTTCACAAAAGTTGCTCTATACACTTAGCTAACACATTATGCTTATTATATTTTGATTGCATTCGCGCATGCGTAGTGAAACATTTTTTAGTAAACCTGCTCATTTTTCATCCAATTTTTATTATTTTTTAATTCTGATTGCAGAGTATTATGTACAATGTTGTTTGTCATATTTTCTGAAAAGAACTTTTTTTTATATTAAGAACTCTGCAAATTATAAGCAAAAAACTGGGCGAAATTTGGGACTGTTTTTATTAAAACCTTAATTTCTCTACGAGTATACATGCTATCCTCATAAAAATGAACATAATAGTGAACATGATGTTATTTTTATACATTTAAAAATGATTTCTAAATATCCTTTAATAATAACGCATGCATGCACTTATATTTTACGCATACATAATAATGAGTAAGTATTATTCGAAAAATAAATAATGAATGGATCGATACACTGAATAAATGCATGTTTTTTTTTAATATAAGTGATTTTTTTTCTGTAAATTTTTTTGATAAAAAATACAACATTATCAAATTTAAGAAAAAATATTTTAACGTTGGTCGTTTTTGTCAGATGTATTAAAATACGAAACAAAAAATGAAATGAAGTAATAACTTCGAAAAGAAAAAGACTTTTCCTTACAAATTTCAATTATTATCGTCATAAAAACTATTTCAACGAAAATGTTTACAGATATCCGTAATCTAAATCGCATCAAAAGTGAATTAAAAAACCATTATTGAAAAATTTGAAAGAATAAAAAAAAGACTACGTTGCTTGACTGTTGCAATAATAAAACTTTATAATATATTTATATATTTTTCTAGATAAGGGTAAGATTTGCTTTTCTTTTTATAAGATTTACAATTCAAAATGACATTTTCTGTTGCTTTTTTAAGTATTGAGCTTTATTAAATTGAATTTATGTAGACAATCAAAAATAGAATAAGACCGTGTGAAGCAGCTGATCTATGAAATTTGTGGCTTCTGTGATTTAATAGTTTTAATTAAAATAATGAGCGACACACCTTTAATTTTTCTTTTTTTTTACAGTGACCAAAAACACAAACAAGCTATCAAAATTTGTTTATCTATAGTCAAAATATAGTTCCATATTTACACCAATATGGGACAAGGTGCATTTTACTATCAGCATAATTATCTAAGGTGAAAATGTTCATGCGTGATATCCTTTCAAATCTTACTTTTCACATTTCATCTTCTGAAATACAAAGATTTCGTTGTCCTTATTCCTCCCCCCTCGCCAAACCTCAGTCTGTTAGCTGATAATTACGATATTTTGTCTTTCAGAAATAAACATGAAAATTTAATTTAATTGAGTTAAGCGATTTTTATTAATCCCATCGATTTCTATGTAGTCTACAATCAATATATATCTATATATATATATATATATATATTACTGCATACAAGCAGCCATATGTGTATTTAATTGAAGAATTCTAAACATGTTTAATATTTTAAAGATATATATATATATATATATATATATATATATAAATTAGAAATATAAATTATGAGGGTATCTTACATATTGTTATATTAACGTTAAAATTACAAAAAAAGTAAATCATCATTAAAAAAGATCTAATAGAATAACCTAAAAAATATCCATAATTATCTTATTAATTTGTTTCTTATACCTCTAAAAGGATTGCAAATTCCTAACATTAAAATATACATATATATTATTATTATTATTATTATTATTATTATTATTATTATTATGGATACCTCCTTTTATCTACAATTTATAGTACATATAGATTACATTTATAGTACATATAGTATATAATATAGTATATATAGAGTTTTCACATGCAAGCCAAGGTTTTACTGTAGACAATACTCTGTTATAAAATCCTTTGTTCATTTTATTATACTTAGAAAAGCTAACATTCTACACTTGGAGGGATAAAAAGATAAGTTTTTATGTGCTGTTTTATCACAAAAAATGGAACTGAAGCTTACGGTTTCAATTTGATAACCGTTTGACACAAATGGCTTTCTTTCCTTTTGTAAAGAAAAAAAATATTTGTTGGATAACATTTAAGCTGATAATTCATTTTATTAATCCAATAAAATGTTCATGACAGTTACGATAGTAACCGGATTTAAATAATGAAGAAAAATAGGATTCTTAATTTTTATTACACTTTGCAAAAATCACTTTTAATTCGTTATTAATGACCATTTTGTCTATTTGATGCACATATAAATGAGTTATTATCAATTACAGAGAGCTGAAAAGCTAATGAAAAGCAATTAAACATGTACTAATTTAAAAATACGGTATAATACTTAAAACAACTGTCTGATGAAAAACAAATTGGGATTATTATTTTTTTATGTATAAAGCAAACATTTGTTATTGCAAAAAATTAGAAAACGTTTTAAATATATGATGAATTAAGAAAATATTAAACGCGTTTGGAAAGAAGTTGTGAAGTTTGGATGCAGTTTTTCTCAAGCTAAAAACGAAATGTAACACCTAATAAGAGCAAAATCAGAACATCGCTTTGACTTAAACATAGATATTTGCTTTATACAACACTGATAAAATACTGTTTATAGTTTAAAACATATATCTCAGATATATTTGCTTATTTTTCAGCATAACGTATTTAATATTGTTCCGAGACAAAATTACTGAGATTTGAAAACACGTGTTCTTGTTCTTAAAATACACACCTCTTCACAAAAATTATTCAACATGTGGTTATGCTATACGCATAAAGTGTGTAGAGATTTCTTTAAAAACTTAGAAATATACATTAAAAATGGGGAAAAAATAAAGGCTATTCTTTTTATCGCGGTTGAAAAGTCTATGAACGAAGAGGCTTGTAACTTGGAACCACAAACATGACACTATTAACAAAAGATGGTGCTACTCCATTAAAATCTATCAGCACATTATAAAAATAGCAACAAATTGTACAAAAAAAAAAGAAAAATGTGCAATTTGAAAAATATTGTTTATATTGAAGATTGTCAAGTACGGGAGTGAGAGCGTTATAAAAGTGTGCGATATTTTTAACGAAACTAAAATAACATTTATTATAAATAAGCAAATCTATTTGTTAAATTTATTTATTATTTTCCATTTCTGCAACTATGCAATATTTAAGTACAAATTAGTTTTACTCAAAAGTGAGAACAGCAAATACTCATTTTCAAACCAAAATTGCATTGAAAAAATAAGTAGGTTCACGCTCTCATTTTCTAGCTCATTGATTTTAACAACGTAGCTATTTAAATATGGTACAGTCCAAATTATGTTTCTGAATCACTTCGATTAATCTTTTGTAGCACTTGAATTAACATCAATGTTAATAAAAGCTTTTTTTTTTTTTTTAAATCTTATAACTCTTTACTTTTATATTTATACTGTATTTTCTACTGTTTAGTGTTTAAAACATTTCATTGATGCAGTTTCACAGTTACATGACATTTTTTAGCGAGCCTGGAATGTGGCATAAAGAAATCCATTCTCATTCTAAGTCGTATACAGTTGTAACCATAAAGAATATTTGGCGATTTGTCACCTGCGCTTGGCTACCGGAAAAATGCCTTAACATCGATTAATTTATAATTAAGTTCTTAAGCTATTAAAATGTTGTATTGTCACTGGAAACACATCTGCACATATAATGTTTATAATTCTAGTTTACCAGGAATTGAGTGAAAAATCGATTATAAAATTTCATCTTTACATACATGAAAGTTAAGTTAAATAAATGAGTGCAAAAAAATCGTCACGAAGTAATATTAAATTGCAACAGGATTTAGAATTACAAATATAAAAGCATATTTCAGTTAAAAAATTCAACCTTTATCCCACAACTGAAAAATCCACTTAAAAAGAGTAAGTTCACTAATAATATATTTTTTAGATAATTCGAAAGGTAATTTGAACTGCTGATTGATACCTTTTATCATCTACCTGCTATGTTCTAGGCTTTTTAAGAACACAGTACATTCATTCACTGGTAACCATTTCTCACGACAAAGTTCTGCTTCAGAATAAATGTTTGCGAGTTTGTTACCTTTCAGCTATCGTAGTCAATTCCTAAAACAATTAATCTTAGAGAAACTTCAGCTCTTTGTCCCAATCCAGATGTACCCAATTTGAAAGAATTCATTAAGTTTATCAACCGTATGTGATTATGATTTATGCTGAAAATGTTGTACACATTTTTAAAATTTAGTATTAATAAATGAAAACTTAAACTTAATCACCTTTTAAAAAAATAATAAAATCATGTCATTACTAAATGCCTAACAAATACAAACGCTAAACAGTGAATACAGTGACCTCTCATTTATACGACTCTCAGTTATACGACTCTCTGGGTTATACGCCGAATTCTCTTGTTCCCGTCCACGCTTTATGGGAAATAACGCTAAGCTTCTCTCAGTTATACGACTGCTTCTCTCACTTATACGAAGCTTTAAACTCTTCAGGCAATTTTACATTTCTCCCTCAAGAATTCATTTTTATAATCTTTAAAGTACAAATCATACACATTTTCTTAACTTTATCCTTTCACTTTTATTAAAGTGTTTATCAATAATGACTAACATTTCTTATCTACTTTCGTGTGTTATTAACGATGAAATCTATGGCGGGAGGTAGTTCTCTTGATGACAAAATGTGACATCGCAGACAGTTGAGAATTGTTTTAGGAAGTGTGGTTTTTCACAAGACCAAACTGCTAGTTCAACGAATGAACCTGATTGTGAGAACATATAGGAATCATTTAATGACAAAGACTGGGATGAAATGTTTATGGACGAAGGTATTAATTTCAAAGATTATACAGACTGTGATGAAAAACTTCTTCTGTCATAACTGAGAACTGCTGAAGAAATCTTTGAGGATATCAATAACGAAGACCTGAGCGAGGAGGATGACGAAGATGAGAACAATGTTTCTGATGTAATTTTTTCAGAAACACGTGCCGCTTTAAATACATTAAGGAATTATGTCCATCAAAATGATTATTCTCAAAATAGCTTAAAAGCTTCATTAGACTTAGAAAAAGAAATTTTCTCTTTTCGTCAATGACAGACACAAACTAATGTCACTTCGTTTTTTGAGAAAATCTGATCCATAAATCTTTAAAATAAACATAGTGGTAAGTGAACTGTTTTGTGACCTTTTTTAATTATATTTTATGTTTTATTTTTAAATATGTTTTATATATTTTTAAATATGTTGTTAGTACTCTAAATTTATCGTTTTCAATATAGTAAAATAATTAATGCATATAAAATTTGAAACTTCTATAATAAGACAGTCTCTCCCTTATACGACTCTCTCAGCTATACGACTTTTTTCTACGGTCCCTTGAAAGTCGTATAAATGAGAGGTCACTGTAGTTTATTTCTTGAAGGGGATTCCCAGTTGCACAGTAACTCCGCTCCCTGTGTATGAGTGTACTTGTGTAATACATCTTGCAAGGAAGGTCTCCATAAGTGCATACTCAGAAAATTTTGAGAAAATTAAAGAATATTCTTCTCATGAGGATATACACGTTTATAAAAAAAATTGCTGCGGAACCTCGATATAATGTCGGTAAACAAAATTATGAAAATTTCGTGATTTGGCGATTTATCGCTAGGTTGGCGACACAATGAAAAAAATAGGCATTTACGATAAATACTCTTTTAGAAAAAACACTTTCTACTCTTTATACTCAACTAGTTTAAGTTTGTTTAACTTAAATAAATTCACTTTTATAACTACGGTTTTGCCATATACTTTTATATGTACATCTAAAGAAAATTAACGATCGTATTCTACTGTTTAGAACAAAATTTAAATTGATTAAAAATGTTTCAAACTAAAAATTAACTGTCCGATTCTGAGCACTATCAATATGACCTCGATATTGTTAGTGCCGGAGACAACAAGAGAAAAGTCCTGTTGCCGTGGGAACAATGACTTATTCAAAATCGAAATGTATAATGAGAATGTTTTTAATCGGACAGTTACTGTTAAAATACACTTAAAACTTATCCAGCCGTCGAAACAATGTAAAATTAAACAACTTCAGCAGTACTTAACTTATATATATATAATATGTTTATAGAAACAATAATAAACTATTTAATTTCTGAAGTTTAAATTCATAAAGTACTACGCATTTAAACATGCATTTTACCAGTAATTTTCAAATACATTAATATGGTTTGCATTTAGCGACGAAAAAGTGTTATTCGCCAAATCGCTTTTTTGCGCCAAATGCTAAAAAAATTAATTTTTTTACAGATTTTCTACTGGGATTCCGCAGTTAAATTTGACTGATCCTCTATAACGTACATGAGTAGTTCCATTAGCATTTTTGTTTTCAAAAAATTCTGAGTATGCACTTTAAGGAGACTTTTCTTGTTAGAGGAGCCGTAAAGAAAAAAGTATATCCGTAGCACAATAAAAGTACTACATTAAAAAAACAAGAACGAAAAATCATGCGTCAAGCATAGATTATGTAACACTTTCCAACACTTCCAAAATAATTTTACGAATCATACTCTTTAATAAGCTAAAAGATAACATCTAAGTAATCCGAATACTTTTATTCAGCCCTGTATAGGATCTATAGATTTGTATATATACTACATAGGATGCTAAATTTTAGTTCAGTTAGGAAACACGTAGCACAGTTTAAAATTCTCCGTCTGGAGTTAAATAATACGGAAATGTGTTCCCGAACTTTTGTGCTTCCCTGTATAGGATCTACAGAATTTATACACACCACGTAATATAAAAAAGCGATTTAAAATTAAAATCGCATTCAGTAACTTAAAACGCACTTCCAGAAATTATTGTTAACATACAGTAGAGAATTTTTTTGTGTGTCCCTGTAAATGAACGATGACTGCTATACACACAATATTCTGTAGTAAGTCTCTTGTAATGAACCTTATATAAATTTCAATGCGTTTAAAATAGTGAAACATTATTTAAATAAACCGCAGACGATTTTTCTCCATACACGTAATGTAACGGAATTCTTTTGACTGTCCCTGTAAAGTAAGTATAAGTGCTATGCACACCCTATTCCATATTAAGCTTCTTCTAATGCACCTTAGTGATATATATAAATTTCAATGCGTTTAAAATAGTGAAACATTATTTAAATAAGCCGCAAATGATTTTTCCACATAGACCGCAATGTAACGGAATTCTTTTGAGTGTCCCTGTAAAAAAACTATAAGTGCTACACACTTCCGTTGAAATAGGGAACATGCTATAGATAACGATTATAACATATAAAAATTGCAGGGCAATCCGAGCATATTTACGGGAGTTAGAGCACGGACAGACGGCAGACGGCCAGACGGCCAGACGGCAGACGGCCAGACAAACCGAAGTCATAAACACTTTTCAACTAGGTTGGAAAGTGTTAAAAATAGTGATTAAAAGGTGAGGAAAGGTTTTCGTTTCACGATGACAGAAGACGAAAAAAGTAAGAGATTAGAAAAAAGTCTATTTAAGCGACTGGTAGAAATGAACGACCAATCAAATTATAGGATAGCCTTTGAAGGCGGAGCCTCGCTAACAACTGTCAGGAAGTCCGAAAAGATGTGAATTTACGTAAAAATAGCTTTAAAATTTATGAATATAGAGAGAAAAATAAAATAAATAGATGTAAAAAGGGGGATAAAATAAGAATAAATGTTTAACATGTTTAAAAATCGTAAACATGTCGCCTAAACCGAAGTAATAAGCAAGTATCTCAATCGTAATCTATCCCTAAAAAAAGACAATTTAAATTTCTAAACATTTAAAATAAAGAAAAATTGCAAAAACAATCAAATTACAGAAAAAATAAGTGATAAGAAGGATAATAAAGAATATAAACATGTTTTTTTTATTATATTATACAAGGGGAAACAATCAAATAAATATTGGCACAAAGAGTACTACTCTTCTAAAATAGTAGTACAGTAAAATCTCGTTATAACGAACCTCGATTTAACGAATTTTTCAATTTAACGAATATAATTTGGATTGTAAAAGAAGTCATTTTATTCTATTTCAGTATAAAAATATTTTCACTTTAACGAATATTTCATTATAGCGAATTTAATCAGTGGTCTCCAGAGATTCGTTGTAACGAGATTTTACTGTATATCTAAGTCTTTTACGATTAGCAAGAATGTAAACGTCAAAATCAGGCAGTTCCTAGACAATATCATTAGGAATATTACACATTTTACTGTCAAACATTTTTTAAAGGAATTTAAATAAGGTTAGCCAGAGAGTAAGTTTTAAGATAATTTCTGATTCGAGAATTAAGAAGTTATTTAGGGAAGTTAAGTGCATATTCAGAGTATGCTTAAAAAAACTATTACTGAAATTGTAAGTATATTCTGGTGTTAATAATTTTACAAATTATAGATTTTAAGTTATTATTTTATTAAAATATGCATGTACTGTTCGCATATATTTTGTCCAAATAGTTTAACAAATAAAAATTGTGCACTTCAAACTTAACGAATCATGTCTTCTATTGCTTGCATCGAATCTTTTGTGTGTCTCATCGGATCTTTGTGTGAACTATGTGCGTCTACTTTAATTTATATTTTTATGGTACAATGATTCGCTGTGCATGCATCCGTAAAACCGAAATTTCAGTGATAAACTTATATAAAAAAATAAGCATAAACTATTAAAAAAAGCGACTGCGTTAGTCTTTCAAAATTGCGAGTAATATATACTCGAGCAATCATACGCAAATTGAATACTCATAAATAATACGCAATTTTTCTTATTTTTCACAGTGTATACAATTTGAAAAATCGTATATCCAAAAATATTAAATAAGGCCTGTTTGGTCTAATTTACATAAACCAGCTTTAGCAGGGGTGCCATATGCGATTATTTTGGCTGCCAGTATTTCTAAGCAAATGTTTATTGTAGATGTCTCTAGCACATGTGTTGTAGAAATTCATCACAAATACATTTGTTTAAAAATAAAATGCCTCCTCCCCAAAAAACCGCACTTGGCTGTCTTGCTTTAGCTATTTTTGTGATGTGTATCAAATTCTAGATACCATCAAATAATTTTCTCTAAAGTCAGCTGCAACTTTATCACTAGAATAAAACCTGTAAAAACGGAACCTGTGTACGTATAACAGCGTCCTCAATATTTCTAAACTATGTGCTTAATTTATATTTTTATGTGTTAAAATCTTAGCGAAACTGAATACAATTTTAACATTTCATATAAAATTAAGTATATAGTTTAGAAAAGAAATGACAACTAAGAAAAAAAGAGACATTCTTGAAGAACAATACAAAGAAAACAGAAGTTAAAAATATTAATTTTCCGAGGAGATATTTTAAAAATACGAATGCATCCTACGCCCATAGGAATAACATTAGCGAGGCTAATCGGGAAGTTTACTGACGAGCAGCCTTAAGACGAAATACTGTCTAAAACGATATTTTTTAATTAATTCCTAGCAATTTAGTTTTCACACGTTTTACAGTAGCACATTGGCATTGTGCTCTAGTATTTTTGTTTTTCTTTAATTGCATCAAATTTTTGAAATGTACAACCGAATTCTGAGTTCAATTTCATTTAATCTTTGTTCTTAGTAACGTCCGTACTCTTAATTAGCATTATAACACTGCATTTATCAAAATTCCCTTTTACTAACTGCAGTAGTTTTTAATTTATTTTACACATACACAAGAAAAAAAAACCTGAAAATATCTGACCAAATTTAAAGTTATTGTTTCCTTACTATTTCTCTTTATTTAGTATTTATCAACACAGATATGTTACATACATATGAAATTACTTATTTTATCCAATATTCTTTAATGCTTTATACCACATTTATTACTATAGGGATTGGCATTAGATAAAAATTTATTAATCAGTTCTGAACAGCTCTACTACGATACATCAATTTGCATGTATGTAATATAATTTATATTGAAAAAATTTAATTTAGATGTACATAACTATATTTGTTTCTTAAAATCATTTTGAGGATTTTATCTTTAAAAAATGCAAACAAATATTTACTAAATGTATACACTATTTATCAAATGCATATTAGAAACTTAAAACGATCCGTTTCTAAGCCAGGATAACAGGAAAATATATTGTCCTGGTGATCCAATCGCAATAGGTATACTGTTCAGTTAAGTTATCAACTCTACGATGTCCTCAATATGTCACCTTAAATAATGGATGCCTGAAACTCGCAATTTACTGGTGCTAGTAAATAGAAAATTCCAATTCATCCTCACTGAAAATATATTTTAGAGTTTAAAGGTGAGTATGCCTCCTCATCAATATACTTCCTCTAATCTGAATAACATATTAATTTGCAAGTGTGCTGTATAAAAGTGTAAAGACAGAACTTAATTTAAATTAAGAAAATTGTAAATGATGTAAAACAAATTGATATATTGTTTTCTTTTCCTATATTATACACAATATAAATATAACATTAGACTTAAATACTATAAACTATTAAATTAAAGTAAACTTAACACACTAAAAAATTGTGTTAGTTATAAGTTGCGTAAAGCTCCGAAATTTCATAAAATGCAACGTGTCATAACTCGGTTAGTTTTTGACGTAGTAGTATGAAACTGTTATTATTTTACTTGTCAGAGAATGCAGTTACGTTTTTTAAATGCAAGATATAGGATTCAGGACCGTGTGAAAATGGAAAAGGTGTAACTTTTTTAAATTAGTGACAGGACTATTTCATTAACATATTATTTTAATTCCTTTTTTATTTGGAAGAATTTTTCCATTTACATTACCTATACATCTACGACAAATGAAAAATTCAAGCTCGTTACAATCTTTTTGGGGGTGACCCTGTATAAAATACGTATACAGCTCTTATATTATATACATATATATATATATATATGTGTGTGTGTGTGTGTGTATATATCATTGGGAGAGAAATGAGCAACGTCTCAGCTCCGTTGAGAAAATGAGTTATTAATTCGCTATCCAACTATGTATTGTTAATATCTGTGTGTTTAGTTAAAAATTGCTAATCGTCTTCAAATCCAGTGTGATAATTTGAATTATACTGTAATTTAGTTATTTTACTATTTACCATTCCCACTACAAAAATGGGAGCCTAGCAGTGATCGGAATAAAAACTATTTTTAACAGAAATATGAACAAAATGCAATTTTAACTTCGTTATTCAAACTTAAATTTTGTATGTAAAAAATACCTGGATAAGACGATATCTTTCGTACTCGGATCTTGAATTTCTGGATATGTGAATATATTAACGTTTGATGTTTTTATTTTATTGAAACTAATGTGTGTTGCTGTTGGTGATGTTTATTACGGCCGATTATCTATACGAGAGATATAGGCCATGGAGGGTTATGGTCTGAGTGGGGATGTTTCTAAGGTAACCTGTATTTACGTAAGGTTATGCAAGTTTCGAAGAAAATCACGGAAATCTCTGAACGATTAGGCGGAAGGGCACGATTGAGTCCGATCCCAGCACCTTTCTTTCCCAGCTTTGACAGCAGAACCACTCAGCCGCTAGTGGGGCTGTAACTAAGCAAATTAAACAATGTCATCTTTGAATAACGCTAAAAAATTAAATTTATTCATGATGTAATTTATGTAATAATTTAAGACTATTTGTTCTAAAAATCCAAAAAGTTTTAACTTAATTAAATTTATAACCTGAGTCAGAATATTATGATGAAAATTTTGCTAAAGTTTGGCTTGAAGTTATCGCCGCTGATAGAAATGAAAAGCAAGTAGAAGTGGAAAGAAAGTATGAATTGAAAAAGCTAGAGCTCCAAAGTAAATGGAAATTTTCAAATGACGATCCTTCGGCGTCTAGTTCCTGTAAACCACGAGACATGATGAGAATAGTGACATATTTTGTTTGCACGTGTGATATTAGCGTTTATTTGGCATTATTTGAGAGATAAATTTCTAGAGTTATTGTCGTAAAAGAAAACTGGATTATGTATCTGTTGAGAATATGATTTCCGTGAGTGCAACAGATAGATGCAGAACGCTAAGGATTTGAAGAAGAAAGGGTTGAATTGCGTAACAAAGATCACATGATATTAGAAGATAGGAGAAGATAGGAGTAGCAATAAAAGAAACTTTAATGATCCTCGTAAATATCTATACTTTTGGTATAATATGAAGCTTAGGCAACATGAACAGTCATTAGACCCTGCTATAGTGTCTAGAAGATATAGTGTGGCAGTCGGTCTATATAAAACTGCTAAAAATCGTATCCAGTAATGCATTAAAAAGTTCTAAAAAATTGAATCCCATAAATGTTGAATGAGGTTGAACGATAAATATCAGTCGCAACGACATGTCATAGTTCTAACATAAACATTGTATAAGGATTCAATTGAGAAAGCGTTTCGGCCAGTGAAAAGCTAGCACATGTCGCTATGATCGTTATTTGTCATTCAGGATTGTTCATTATTTATGGGATTCAATTTTTTAGCATTTTTAATGCATTACTGGAATAGTCGGTTGTCACACTATATCCTTTAGACGCTATAGCCCTGCGAATAATTTTGAAGATTTTACAAGACGTGAAGATGTATTTGACAGAAGAGATGATAGCGGTGACGGTAGAGCTAAGCGCGGTAATATTTCTATTACTTTTAATGCTAATGCGCATATAGAGGAAGTAGAAATTGTTTAAACATATGAAGAGCGTTGTAGAATAAGAATCTGCACAGTATCCAAACTAACTAATCTTTTGTGTGTTTTTATTTGTTTACTTGTTTTTGACATTTTGCTTATCAAATATATTGCAGTATCGAAATTCGTTAAAATGTTATAGTGACTGTCGATGTCTCCAGTTTGTCAGCATGGTCGAATAATGTGACAAAAACGAACAACTTCTCAACTCGATTGACGAAAAGATTCACGAGCTAAGAAGAAGATGAATGAGGTCATTATTAGAATGGTATTAGTTTAGTTTTTCTGCAAGGTTTAACCTGCTCGATTTGTTTAATGAGAAAAAGCAAAAGTGCTTCTATGTTATGTTTTTATTGTAAAGTCGGCTTATGCCCATACTGAATAGTGTTAACTAATTATCCAACTGTCTATTGTTTATTTGTCTATGTACTGCGTGTTTAATTAAATGTTTGTTCTCGTTCTCAAATCCATTGTAATCAATTGAAACATAGTGTGGTTAACTTATTTCACTGTTTGCAATTCCCTTATATATTTTATGTATATATATATATATATATATATACATGCTATATCTAAAAAAAGTTCTATATATTATACCGAACATACCGATGTAGATTTTAGCCGAACACACCGATATAGATCCGGTATGTATTTGCTTACATACCGCGTATATATATATATATATATATATATGTGTGTGTGTGTGTGTGTGTGTGTGTGTGTGTGTGTGTGTGTGTGTGTGTACACGCTCTGGTAAAAGACTAGTCTATAAATAACTAAATTATAAAAATAACTCATTCACGTTTCTTTTCATGCAGATTATCTCTATACTTCAACATTTTTTTCCTATAAAACACGAAAAAAGGCATAAAGTTATCAGGCGCCGAGTAAAAAGTGATACTTCGTCAGTGTCTCCAGTCCGCTACATTTTTTAATCCAGATTGCTTGAATGTCACCACTTTTTTAAAAATAATATAATTTGTTATATTTTCCGTGTTATTTAATATTTAATCTGTAATTAAATAACGCGAATATTTCTACTTCAAAATATTTTAAAATTGAATCGTATGGTGCATTTTAAAATTATGGGCTTAAATAATTTTTTTATTTGATTTTGTCAAAAATATTTTTTTAATTAATTGTACAGCACACTTCTTTTAATAAATCCTTTGGGAAAACATACCGTGAGCCTTGCAAGTACTTGAATTAAAAGCAAATACTGAAGAACTATCCACATCAGTTCTAAGTATAAGTGGAATTTTACTTTTTTGCAAGAATTTTGCAATATAATTTAAAAATGGAAAAATATTTGAAAATTTAATCGCATGTAGCCTTTTAAAATTAATGGCATAAATATTTTGTTAATTTCAACTAATTTTATTTTTTTTAAATATTTTTGAATTCATGGCGCAGAACACTTCTTTGAATAATCTTTTTGGAATAACATACCGCGAACAACTACTATATGCAAGTTCTTGAAATAAAATATTGAAGTACTATTCGTCTCAGTTCTAAGTATAAATGGAATTTCACTTTCTTACAAAAACTTTGCAATATGATTTGTAAATTTATAAATTTCCTCGGCTTAATGTTTTCTTTACTTTTGTTAAAGAATCATTATCATTTATATGTAACCGTGTACTTAATATATCTCAGTGTAACGAAGAAACAAGAATAAAAAATCAAACGTTTACACATTTTCAAACGGTTACATCATATTCTAACACTAGAAAATCTGCAGAATAGGGGTTTCAACGTGAGCTTTGCAGGTCATTTTACTTTTTATATTAATTTACAAAATATATATTGCCTTACACTTCAGAATTAATTTTTTTTAGATTACATATTATATTTTTAAACAGACAAGATTTCCTGAATATTCAGGAAATTTAACGTTTAGGAACAGCAATGAAACCGCTTATTTGTTTATTTCTTTTAGGATAAAAGTGTATTTCATAAGGAGATCCTGAACAGCCGTTATCAATATAATTTTTCGTTTACAATTTTCAAAAATAGTTATATTTCTGTATTCGAGTCTAAATTATTTTTAAAGTTGTCCACATAGGGATTATGAAAACAATCCAGACAGCTTATATTAAAACTCAGGCTATCTTAAAAATCCATTGTCATATAAAATGAAAACAAAATGTTTACACTAGGCCAACTGATTATTTTTAATAAAAAAAAATATATCTGTATTTTTCTAGTTTTCTAAATAATAATAATAAAAAAGATTCATTTACAAAGTTTTATTCGGCAGAATAAAACTTTTGTGTACACTATGGGTACACTGTTTTGTATACCAATAGTGCTAAACTACGGATACGTTTTTTATGTAATTTTATTACAAAAAAAAATCTTGTTGTACATGAAGATTTATCTTATCTTTATAAGAATACTTACCTATCTTTCAACCCCATACGCAACTTCTGCTTATCTTTTTCAGAAATATGATAAATCTCCTGTCACAAAGATACTTATGCAAGTGTAAGCTACTACTATGAGACTTTTATATAATTTAGAAATCGAATAAGTTTATAATTTTTGTCTGATAAACGAGTTTGGTGACCATTCTATAGAATTTATAAGCCAACTCTTATTTAAACAAGAACGAAAAATCATGCGTCAAGCATAGATTATGTAACACTTTCCAACGCTTCCAAAGTAATTTTACAAATCATTACCGTTTAACCCTTTAGCGGGCGGTGTCTACAAAAAAGGACACCTAATTTTAATTCCAAAACTGACAAACGGCACCAAGATTATTTATTTAAATTTTTCTTTCTATAAAGTACGGGAAAATAAGCAAGTTTTTCTTTTCTAATGAATTCTTTTGACAATTCTGGTGTCAGTCCATAATTTCATCATTTTAAAAAGAGACTTACTCCGTGCCGGAAAGGGTTAATAAGCTGAAAGATAACATCTAAGTAAACAATTTGTAAAACGCATAACATATTTAAAAACGTAATTTCAGGAATTTCCAACATATACAATATTCGGAAAAATATCCGAATACTTTTATTCAGCCCTGTATATGATCTATAGATTTGTATATATACTTACATAGGATGCTACATTTTAGTTTAGTTAGGAAACGCGTAGCACAGTTTAAAATTCTCCTTCTGGAGTTTCTGTCAATAAACGGAAATGTGTTCGCGAACTTTCGTGCTGCCCTGTATATGATCTACAGAATTTATACACACCAAGTAATAGACAAAAAGTGAGTTAAATTTTATGTCGCGTTCAGCACCTTAAAACGCACTTCCAGGAATTATTGTTAACAGACAGTAGAGAATTCTTTTGTGTGTTCCTGTAAATGAACGATGACTGCTATACACACAATATTCTGCAGTAAGCCTCTTGTAATGCACCTTAGTGATATATAAAAATTTCAATGCGTTTAAAATAGTGAAACATTATTTAATTAAACCGCAAACGATTTTCCTTCATAGACGTAATGTAGCGGAATTCTTTTGACTGTCCTTGTAAAGTAACTATAAGTGCTATGCACACCCTGTTCCATATTAAGCTTCTTGTAATGCACCTTAGGGATATATATAAATTACAATGGGTTTGCAATTGTGTAACATCATTAAAATAAACCGCAAATGATTTTTCCCCATAGACCGTAATGTAACGGAATTCTTTTGAGTGTCCCTGTAAAAAAACTATAAGTGCTACACACTTCAGTTGAAATAGGGGACATGCTATAGATGACAACAATAACATATAAAAATTGCAGGGCAATCCGAGCATATTTACGGGAGTTAGAGCACGGCCATCCGGCCATACGGCAGACAAACCGAAGTCATAAACACTTTTCAACTAGGTTGGAAAGTGTTAAAAAGATCCTAATATTTTTCAATAGAAAAAAAACATTTTAAGAGGTTACCCGAAAACAAGCTTATTGATGTTGAATTTTTAGTTTCATTTGTCAAAATAGCGTGATTGTATTGAATTTTTTTTATCCTATGAAATACAGTTGCTGAGTATCTTTTCAATGGTGAGAGGCGGAAAAAAAGAATACGTATAATAAAATTTGAAAAAGTGAAACTACTTGATGTATATTTTTTACGAACTTGTTCATGAAATTCTGTGAGACACTTAAAATATTTTGCTATTTAGGTTTAAATTATATCTTTTTAGCCACACACAGGGTGGCTTATTCTTTCAATCTCTATCATTTTTCATGTTTATGAAAAGTCACAGCAATCCATCGTTGCCACAGATTAATCTCGGAAAATGAAACATTTGAAGTTACTTAAAAAATTAATAACTCGAAAAGTATTTGTCACAAAATTGTTTTACAAACTGCGTTAGAATGGTAAAAAATTGTATTTTTCTTGATATAGATTTCAAATCTAATGATCATGTCGTTTTTCAAATATTAGATTTCAAAAATTACAAAACTTCACAATGGAGTACCGTAGCGAAACTTTTACGCGTAAAAAGATAATGATAAAGGCATTGTGGCTCGACGTGTATCGTGTATACTGGCCATAGCATGAGTAACGAATTATAGTAAACTTATTATTCTGTTAAAATATAAAAGTGAATTATGTAGTATATACATTTTTAAAAAATAAAGAAAACATTTTATCACAAACATCAACAAATTTTTTCTTCTATTTATTCCCTTATTCCAAAGATATCGTTTTATCGTCTGCTGCCATAGTAACATGAATTAAATTTCATTAAAAAAAATTGCTCAGTGGTAGAAAAATATTTTTCTAAATCGAATGATTATTGAACAACTCAAGAGTTTAACAGGGGAATTTTTATTTGTTATTCAGATATTTTAAAATTGTTTGTTGTCATTGCGTTTTTATTTTGAGTTACAGCTAGTTTATTTATTTTTAAATAAAAGCCGTGTGTGGCAATCTATATTCGGCCTTATAGCAGAATTATCCCCTCTTGTTTTGTTTGCTTTTTTTTTCCAAACCAAGAACGTACTAACTTTGTCATAGTAATTTGCTTGATTTGGTCATTGTTAGAAAGGTATTTTCATTTTAATATCAAAGTACAAGATACACATAAAATAAAACAGCTTATATTCAATGGTTGGAGTATTACAGTTGAGATTTTTCCAACACTGTGAAAATATGCCGTAACCAGGACTCGAGCATGGGGATTTTGGTTTGCCGTACCAACGCTCTCCCTACTGAGCTATCCCTACGATATCCTGGTCTGGCATATCTCACTCTTATTTGTTGGACAAGGCTGCGAACTGCAGCATTCATCCGAGCTATAACTATAGCATTTACATGATGAATCTTGAAGATTCATCATGTAAATGATGATAATAGCTGAGCTATAAAATTCATCATATTTATAGCTCGGATGAATGAAATTAGCGCTGCAGTTCGCAGCCTTGTCCAACAAATAAGAGTGAGATATGCCAGACCAGAATATCGTCGGGATAGCTCAGTAGGGAGAGCGTTGGTACGGCAAACCTAAGTACCCATGTTCGAGTCCTGGTCCCGGCATATTTTCACTGTGTTGGAAAAAAAAAATCTCAACTGTGATACTCCAACCATTGAATATAATTTACCCAGTTAAATATACTTTCCTCTGTTCATTAAAAAATCTCTTATCTTTTTGCGAAGCTTTAACTTCTCATTTTAAATTCGACCTATTATTTTCCTTAATGGCAATTTTATAATAAGAATACATAAAAAGTTAATGATATAATTACAGAATGATTTTCAATAACCACTACCCTCAAAGTTTGATTTTGAACATGTTATCTGATTAGGAATATTTTAAAATGCTTTTTTTTAGTTCCATTTTGAAAATTTAATCAAATGTCGTCTGAATCATTTCTAGGGAATGGAACTAATTAAGTGTTTGTAAAATATAATTTTATTTAATTAAGAGTTTTTGCACTTACAAACCATTTTGTGACTGTACTTGTAAAATAGGAAAACGCCCCAAGCATGAAAGCGCTCCAAGCATTAAAACTCTGATCGATAGTTGCCATTAAAGTTATTAAAAAAATCTGATTGAAATACATATAACTCTAAACATTTTTATAATAAATTGTTCATGCGTAAAGTTTGTTTGATAAAATGGGGCCGTATTTTTTAAAAATAATCATAATTTATTTACATAAAACAAGTGTTTTAGCACTTCAGTGCTATTTTCTGGAGTTTTCATACCGTTTTTATATTGAGTTGCTACTTTTAATTACTTTAATATGTTAGAAAGGGCACATATTTAATTTTTTTTTTTTTTTTTTTTTAAAGACAATTCATCTAAATTTAATAATTGCATAAAAATTAACAGTTTTTTATTATTTTAAAAATATATTGATAAATTTATATACAATAACTTTAATTATCAGGAAATATCAAGTATTTCTATAGTGCAAAATATTATTGCAATTTCTCAATAAGGAGGATGTTACAATCACGCAATTAGATAAAATATTTTTGTTATATGAAATATTTTTTTGCACTTTTTCTTACAATCAAAATTCGCAGATTACTAAACATGTATCTCATCTTTTAAGACAATTAAACTATAAGAGAAAATTATAATCAAGGAACTTTAATACGGACTGATTTATTCTTCGACTTTTAAGACAGGAGCTGTGTCTTTAGTTCGATTTTTGTTTATCCTTTGCCTGTTGTACGTAGCATTTGATACCATAGCAAATATCAATTGATTTTTTTAATAAAAATATAATTGTATTTCTTAAATATTCTGCTTTATGCATCCATTTAAATATAATAATTTTGAATACTGTGTTGTTTTCTATACTGTTTATATAAATTTCAGAAGAACCTGTCACTGTATTAGATACATGTGATTTATAAATGTCCTGTTACATAATATTACCTTCAACATATCTTTCATTAAAAGTCTCTAAAATATATGTCACTCGCACACTATTTGAAGAATACAACAAAATATTTAAAGGTTTGTCATTTATTAGAAATGTAGTATATTAAATTACAAATCGAAAGTGACTGGAAAGTTCAGACAGATAAACATTTCGCAGTTGCATTAATCTTAACGGGTTAGTAAATTTAATTTTGATAGAAATTCTCTGTGAAAGACAATCAGTCTATTATAATCTGGATGACTCAACGTATATCAAAATAAATTAGAAAGGTTGATTTCAGGTAAATTCATACCCGAATCTAGGCATTCATGCAATGAATTTAATGCGGATCTTTAAACATATTTACATAAATCCGATTTAAAAATTACTCATATAGTTGTTCACTTTATAAGAGAGATTTTTGAAAAATATGATTGTTCGCAACTAGTAAAGAGATAAAAGGAATACTTGATTTATAATCTAAAATAATTGTATTATTGTGTAATCGAAAGCTAATACTATGAACTACACTGTAAAAAAGACAAATGATTCTGAAAATATTACTAAATTTAATATGGTTTACGGATACAAACTATAACCTTCTCCAGATATCCCCACGAATCCAAAAAGTGTTCCTTTATCTTCTAAAACCTCAAAAAAGAATACATTTGAGAGAGTTAAAAAAGCATTTCTAAAACAAAGGTTACTCGCAAGTTTCGGAAACATTTCCGAGTTGTTTTTATAGTATATTAATATATTTTAATTAATCTATTTTAATATATTGTATATTAGTTTCTTATCACGAAATATTGTTTTTTCTGATGCTATAAATTCTCAAATAGATATTTTCATGTTCAGTAGACAAATATGCTAAATTAACAGCATTAACTTTAACATTAATATTAACCTTAACATTTTTGCGTGAGTCTTGTATATAAAAATTCAATTATGCAGCTGAAAATACTTACTTGAGAATTGATTGCGTCCGAAAAACGCTATTTCTTGTTGAGAAAACATTATAAGTGCCAGGAAATATTTCCGAAAATTACGGGTGCAACAGAGGATTTTTTATTTTATTATTATTTCTTTTAATGCTTTTTTAATTCTCAGAAAACTCTTAGTTTCGGAGGTCTCAGAAGATAAAGGAAAGCTTTATGGTTTCGTGGGTAACTCGGAAGAGGTGATTATTATATTCCGTTATTTGTATTTTACCAGATATTATTACCAAGTGAATTTTCGTGGCACCTATTTCAAACAAATTTAAATTGATATTTATCACTGAGGGGCAGTACAAGAGATTTAGTATAGAATATGGTGTGCATAGATCGTTCACTTCGTGAAACATCGTTCACTTACAAGGACACACAAAGTAATTCGGTTAGAGCGCTGTCAAAGCACAAAAATTGCTGGAAGTGTGTTTTAAGTTGAAGTACGTTATTAAGTTAAACTAATATTTTGCCTATTACTTGATGTGTATAAATTATATAGATGATATACAGGGTAGCACAAAAGATCTCGAGTAAATTTCCGTTTATTGACGGATATTTCTGAAGGAGAATTTACAACTGTCCTACGCGTTTACTGAATAAACTAAATTTTAGCATACTATGCGGTATATATAAAAATGTATAGATCATATACAGGGCTGCACAATATAAATCGAATTTTTTACCGACTATTCAAGGTAATTCCTGAAATTGGATTTTCAAATGTGTTATGCGTTTCACAAATCCCGAGGTAGTCACCCCTGTTCACCCCTTCTTTACATAGACATCATCTTTCACTTTATTAAAAGGTAAAGGTTTGTTAAATTATGCTAAACATGTTGAAAAGTGTTTCATAATCTATGCGTGACGCATGATTTTCGTTATTGTTTTTAATCTCCAAAAATATAAAATCAATTTACCTAAATTCCCTTTATTTATTTCATTACAGATATCTTTGTCATCGTCAGAAATGTTATAGTCAAACTGTACAGATGTCAAACAAACAAATAAACAACCAAACAAATAAACAAACAAACAAAAAGAAAAAGAAAAAGAAAAAGAAAAAGAATGAAAGAAAAACTAAGAAATAAAAAGGCTGCTCTTGTTATCATTTACACATCACTTCTAAATATCACAAGTATTAATTTTTTATATCATCCTACAGAGAAAATAATATATTTGCGAATGAAATTTGTTTCCAAACTGTAACTCAATTTACTTACATTTATAACTTTTTAAATAACTTTTAAAAAATCTATCTCAACAATGGGAATTTGTACAATATTGTAATTTACTACAATAATGTGAAGTAAAACAGAAATACCATTTATTATCAATTGATTTTTCGGAGACCATTAAAATAAAACAAAAACAAATTTACTATAAATTTGTCAAAGAAAGTTTAGATTTTTATTTTATGTTGAAAATAAAATGATTATTAAATTAAATTGAATTGGTTAAAAGGTACATTGCGTCAAAATATGCTGGGAATTGTATTTTCTTTTCATTTTATAAACGATTTTTATCTAATATATATATATATATATATTAATGTATATATTTATCCATGTGGACGGTGATTTTTCTGCATTAACATAATATGTTAAGCATTTACTGCAAATTACTTTAAAACTATCATAATTTTAACAAATTGTGTTAATTATAAAAAAGTAATAGAATTAAAAATTATTATTATTTACTGTTACTAAATAACTAATGTGTAAAATTTTTAGTTGATAGGTATAATTATTCTCCATATTAACTTGAATTGAAGAAAATAAAAAGCTGTGAGATAAATTAAAAAATGATAATATAAAATCAGTTTTTTTCTCTTTTTTGTAGATTTTTTCGTTAATTGCATAAAAAATATTTATATAAGTCAACAAATAAATAAAATAAATTAAAAATTTCTAATGGCACGCATCATTATAATCATTAAAAAGAAAATGTGTTTCCACCGTATTTTAAGGATTAACTTTTTTCTCGAACCAAATTTTTTACACATCATTGACTAATTAATGAGGTAAAGGATAATGGCGGTTTTTGTATTTCATATGTCATACAAAATGTTGCATTAAAAAACATCTGCATGATTTTTACAAGATTTTTTAAGAAATAATTACAATTTCTTGTAGGATAAGCACAAAAACCTTTTTTTTATATCTGTATGTTCTTCAAGATAATGATGAAAATTCTAAACTAGGTGATTATTTTTAACAAAATGAAAACATATGTAATTAATCTTAAATTTAATCTGCTTAAACTTTCGAAACAAATTTCAATTAAGAAGGTGAATGTTTTATACAAGATATATGTAATAAAAAGCAATAGAAAAAGATATTTTACAAATATAATAGACACCCTCAAATCTTCACAGCTTTAGACCAGTGGTTGTGTGGATTTTAGAATTTTACGGATTTCCGGTCACTTATTTGTTTACATTTTTTAAACATTAATTTGATTGTAACAATGCACTCAAAATTATAATGAATGCTTACAATAAAACAAAATATTAAAATAATTAAGGAAAATAATGAATCAAACTAATAAAATTAAAGAAAACTTAAAAAAGGATTAAAATATTAAAAGTCAAATAATAATGCATGACTAAATATACATAATAATTATAATTTTTTCTTTGATTATTCAATGAAACTCGCCTCAGAAAGGTACATTAATAATTTATATCAAAACCATAAAATTGCGAAATTTTATTTCATTTTTAGCCAGATTTAATAACCAAAAAAGCTTGGTTAATACATAAATGTATTTGATGAAAAGGTCACGATCGCCACTGATATCAGTGCTCTCTTGATTTTTTTCGGAAATAAATTTATACTTCCTTCATGAAAAAACAAGAGATCAATTACATTAACCAGAGTTACATATTAAAATGTGTGCGGAATGATATAAAAATAAAATAATCTTGAATTTTCCCCCTTCATTTTAACCGTAAGTGTTACTGTTTACATCTGAAACCATGTGCGGATTTTAGCTGTTCGTGTATTTTACAGTTGCGGCTTTAACCCCTTCGGGACGAGCGTCCACTGCAGAATCTTTAACCTTTTGCCACCGGTTTTTCAAAACAGAAATTTTCGCCTAATTAAATCTCAGAAATTCTGTCATTAAATAAGGCAAAGTTTACAATAAAAAGTTACTGGTGGGAATAATCGAGGATTCTGAGCACCTTATGCGTCACGTATACGTGTCGCTCGTCCCCAAGGGGTTTAAGGAGTCTACTGTACTAGGGGGTACAGTCCGGCCTTCCCCAGTTACAGAATATAGGCGAATGCTACTTTTTTTTAAACACTAATAGATTTTTTACATTTAACATTTATATATTTATTTATTTATATTGCCCACTAACTACACCAAAGAGTATTATTATATGAAAAATATTAATAAGGGAATAAAATAAAGTTTTGAATTTCATTACAAGCAATACTGTCGTATTAGCCGCATGTGAATAAATCGTAAAATATTCCGGTGCTTACTGCAGAATTTTTTTCTGATAATTTCAGTGGCTCTATTATGTGTCTGTTAATATTTTTTTGTATTTCCATTCGGTGAAACGGGATGACATTTTAAAACTGCAGAAAAGACGGACAAGATGAAAAATAACAAGATCCCAACCTCCAAGTAATAATTTTTTAAATAGTAAATAGTAGTAATTTTTTTAATCGAAGACACCGTTACAGCCAGAAACTTACTCTGAATACGTGGATTTATTTTTGTATTTTCTGTATTAACATCCCAGAAAGCATGATGGTAGGTTCAAATTACAGTAAAAACGGAAAACGAGAGAACGAATCGGAAAACACGAAAACCAACATGAAATCGAAAATTAGGAAACATACTTTTTTAAAATAGTAGTTTAAAAAATTGAATAAAAAGGGAAATGTGAAAACTAACATGTAGCTGAGCTCTAGAAAAAGTATTTACCTTTTAAATAATCGCAAAAATATATTAAAAAATTCTTAAATAAAAAAAAAATGTATGTTCAAATGATTTCAGTTTTCTGAAGTATTAATTTTAAACAGTGTATCATTATGTTTAGTAAGAATGTTGCGCAACCTAAGGATACTGATTTAATAATATATCAAAAACATGATATAAAATTCTTAAGTTTGTAAAAAAAAAATGTTTAAAGGATCCCGGCTAATTTAAATGGCCCGGTTAAATTAATTTTCCCGGCTAAGGATGCCAATGCTGTCTACTATCATACTGAAGGGTACATATAAGAAATTATACAAAACATTAAATGTAACATGTTCTTTAAAAACAGTTACAAAATAACATTTACTAAATTTGAAAGAAGCTCAAAGGAAGGTCTCCAGAAGCACATACTCATAGAAAATTGAAAAAAATACAGTATGTTCTTGTCATGAAGATATATTTGTTTGAAAAAAATATTTCCTGCGGAATCTCGACATAGCGTCCGTGAAAAAAAATAAAGAAAATTTCGTTTTTTTTTATCGCCGGTTGGCAACACAATGAAGTTTTAAAAAATACGCTTTTATTATAAATACTCTTTAAGGAAAACTTTTTCTATTCCTCAAACTGTAGAGGTTTAAATTAAATAAATGCAATTTTATAACTACATTTTTTTCATATACATTAATATGTATAAGTAATGAAATTTAATTTTCGTAATATAAGTTTTAAAACAAAATTTAATTTTCGTAATATAAGTTTTAAAACAAAATTTAATTAATTTAAATTATTTCAAACTCGAAATTAAGATCGATTAAAGGTCCGATTCTGAGCAATTTCAATTCGACCTCGATATTGTTTTTGTCGGAGACAAAAGCAAATAATATTTTTGACTTTGAAACATCGACATATTCAATATCGTAATCTATAAAGACATCGTTCGTATTCAGGCAGTAACTTTTAAAATACATTTAAAACATATCTAGACACCGAAACTGTGTTCAATAAATAACTGCAGTAACACGCAGCTTGTATACATATTCTGTAAGATTATAGAAAAAAGTCAACGTTTAAGTTGAAATTCATTAAGTACTGCGCCTTTAAACACTCATTTAACAAATATTTTACAAATGCATTAAAACCGCTTACGTTTGACAAAGAAAGCGTGTTGCTCGCCAAATCGCGACTTTTTGCGCCAAATACTTGAAAGAATTTTAATTGCTTAATAGGCGTATAGCCAACATAGTGAAAAAGTACCCAAGCCGGGACTCGAACCCGGGTCATCAGTATAGCGCACAGATGTTCTACCAACTGAACCACTTGGGAACGACACTTACTCAGCCTGAAACTTCCTCACTATAACATGTTGGCAAGGCTACAAACGCAGCACTAGATGGAATATTTTCCGTGAGCCACCAACCCTGGGGCAAACACGAATTCAAAGAAAATCCAGCATCAATAATTGAAATAAATACTTTTTCACTATGTTGGCTATACGCCTATTAAGCAATTAAAATTTGAATATTATGATTTCAAAGGCGTGAGAAATTTTCTATGGAAAAATTTCCAAGTATTAAATATGAATTTATTTAAGTTATTAAATAAGTATTTAAATTTTTTTACAGATTTTCTACTGAGATTCCGCAACTAAATTTGAATGATCCTTTATAACGTACAGGAGTAGTTTCATTAGCAATTTTTTTTTCTAAAATATTTTGAACATGCGCTTTTAGGAGACCTGCCTTTCAGTAAACGAGAATGCCTTTCCTGTAATGAGCAAAATTAAAAAATATAAAAATTACTGCATAATCGTCTGCAAATATAATTTTCTGTTGACATCTTAATATTCAGCGGAATAGCTTTTTAACTTTTCTGAAAATGTGATATTTTCTTTTCACGTATTCAAGAATTCTTCAGAGAAATTTTATATTCATTCTGCATTGTTCTAAACCCAATAAAGTATTTTCTTTTTTTATTATTTATTTCATTTTGATAGTTTCAAAAGTAAAAAAGAAAATACTTTTTTTGTCATAAAGTCACTTTTTTAACATTTTGGATACGTGAACAGAAAGCCGATTTATTTTTCACAAACTATGTATGACGCATGTAGAAATCTACAGTAGACATTATAATGTGCGCATAAAAGGCACATTTTATTGATATAAAGTGCAGATTTATGATGCCCCAGAAACACTACAACGGTTTTTTCGGAATTTGTTAGTGATTAAACCTTAAAAAAATGAAACCATTACATTACACATTAACTATATGGGAAAGCCTTTTTTATATTGGGTTGCCCAGAAAATTCGTGCCGGCTTGGAAAATCAATTTGTACGGGAAAATTATGCCCGTTAATTATTAGACGGAACAGTCCGGAACAGTTGATGCCGGTTAAGGGGCTTCCTAGTTGCAGCAACTTTGCGCCCAGTCTATTGTGAGTAGAATGTCTTGTAATAGTAAGCCGTTGGGAATAGATAAGATTGCTTTAAAGAGCAAATAATAAAGAAAAGAAGAGAAATTTAAAAAATGGAAGAAATAAATTTGGAAATGAATAGAATTAGATATCGTAATTATTATCTAATAATTAAATGATAGAATTTTCCGGTACGAATTAATTTTCCCAACCGGCACGAATTTTCCAGACAATCCAATACTATGTGTGTGCTATTATTCGTTGATTAACTTAATGATTTTTACGGTTTCATATAATGTAAATCTGTATATTTCTGTGCTAAAAATTTCTAAAATTAGCTTTTAATTTCAAATTTTAAAGCATTTATGTCATCTGTACACTTGCTCTTAAAAATATCTCAATTGTCCATTTTATATATTTTTTTCTTTTCTCGTTAGAGTAATTACGCGCACAATATGCCTGCATATTACTGGTTAATTTCAACATTAAAAAGAATAAAAAATTGCCTTATTGGCAGAATTTAATTTTTTGCCTGATTGTTTAAAATTAACATATAAGTCTTTAATTTAAATGTGCTACATGGATTTACATCATATATAATACATCATCTCTATACTTGCATGCGACATTTTTATTTTTACTTATATGTTTAAATACATGCATTATATAGACTTTCTTTCATGTTATAAAATACGTATGTGCTTACTAGAAATTCTTTCAAATAATACCATGGGTAATAAAAATGGTGATTTCAAAGGAATAAGAAAATACATCGCTTATTTGTGATCGAATCGTGTCAATGGCATACAATCGCATTGAATCATGTAAAATTTTAATATGTACCAAATTCTTAAACAGTTTTATATTTTCATATGAGTTCCTGTCCTCTAATGTTTCTTTCTATAATATTTTGTACCCACGACGTGCACGTAATCTTCCATTAGAAAATTAAAGTATTAAGAATTCTTTTCAAGTGTCAAATAATCCTGGAATGTGTATTTACGAAGAAAATATTTTACTTTGAATTGAAATGCGTAATAAAATTAAAAAGAAAGATTTTCTATGCATTTTAACGATGTTCGGTGAATATTAAAAATAAATTTGAGTTAGTGCGTTAACAAAGGAATAATCTGTATGCACCAGCATTTCATTTCGTTATTTAGACATTAAAAAGTATTTCTATTTTGTTGCAGTTTTCATTTTTCATTATAATTTCAACAGAAAAATCGTTAATATTTAATCTCTCAATATAATCTTAATTTACATTGATAACTCTGTTATTATGTTCTAAAATGTAATTACCAATTCTTAAAAGCATGCCACTTTCTATTATGTTAAACGTATCAATTATTTCATTCTTCTTTGTTGTATCCATAATATCTGCAAGCAAAGGAATAGCATCCGCCGACTCTTCAGTCTACCAGAGCAAAATTTCTTAATCTTATTATTAGGTTATATAATAAAATTAAAATATAATTGTTAAAACAAAAAAAAAGTTGGAATTATTTCCCCAGTAATCTTTTACACGCAGACAGTTATTTATGGTGAATTTAGACAAAACGTAATACTAAATATATTTCTCTTACCCCTCTTACTGTTTTTAATACTGCTTATAACGATAAAGGTAAAGCCGAACTCCTTTCTTAAACATATTCTGAATATCTTCCCCCTAATCATTCTCTTGCCACTCCCTCCCACATATCCCACGTTAATGGAACTTAGAAAAATTTGTTAGCCATTTCCCTTCCCGAACCCCTTCCTGAAATTATCAAAAATCCTAAAATGCATAAAGCCCTTGTGTTTGATAATATTTTTTACATTCCTTTAAAATAATAGCCTAGTAGTCGTATTGTTGTCGTCCCCGCTTAAACGAATATTGACGGTTCCGACAAGTTGTATTCGATTAAGCGGGTTATTCGAATATCCGGGAAAACATATACATCACATTAATCTATTGCGCTATGGTAGAATAACACATATGTAACAAAATAAGAAGGAAATAACATTAAAAATAAAACAAGACAAAAATAGATAGCATAAAATACAAATGTTATTACATACCTATGGATTTTTAATATTCCAAAAAAATATATATGTACACATTACTTTGGCTAAAAGAAAGTTGTGATAGTTGACTGCTTTTTCACGGAAGTCGAACATTTCTGTATTTCTTTTTCTAATTTATAAAGTATATTATAGTCACGTCCACAAGCCTCAAAGTGTCGGCGAATTACAGCATAAGATGTATTTACTTCTTTCAGAGAAGGTGGTGGCTCTATTGTCTCCTCGTCACTCTCATTATCTTTTTCTTGCGAGGAAGATATGGTCATTTTTCATCGTCTTCTCTCGTCTCATTTTCATCCAATTCAATAAATTGCACAAGCTCCGTCTGAGTAAATTGTAGCTGTCCGAAATCTCCTGTCTCGAATTCCTTGAAATCCTGAATTCTACTGTCCTCAAAACCATAAATTATGGTTTCATCATCTTGTATTTCACTTTTAAAATTTTCCAATTTCACAAATTTCGCTTTTCTGAAGCAATTTTCAATGACTTTTACAGGCACACTGTCCCATGCTTTTTTAGAAAAGTGCATGGCTGTTAAAAGGTTTATTTCTTATGAATGCCAGCAAAGGATTCGATATCATCCAAATGATGCAAAAGATCTTTGATTATTTGTCTTCGGTAAAGGGCTTTGAATGATCTAATTATGCCTTGATCTAAGTGCTGAATTTTGCATGTTGTATTGGGAGGCAGAAATTGTAGTTTAATATTAGTGAGGCGTGCAGAACTGTTATCGATTTTATGACTGCTTACATTATCCAAAAATAACACAATTTTTCTGTTTCGTTTTTTGAAATCCATATCTTGTTTCATGAGCCAGTTTTTAAAAATTTGTCCTGTCATCCATGCGTTTCGAGAATGAGTATAGTTCACGGGATAATTTTTGACGTTCTTTAGACACCTTGGACCTTACTTTTCCCTATCATTAGAGGCTGACGTTTTTCTGTTCCGGTTTGATTTACACACAATAATAAAGTGACCCGATCTTTGTTCTTTTTTAATCCAACAACCTTTTCTTTTTTCTCAGCTAAAGTGCCTGTCGGTAAAGCTCGATAAAAGAGTGCAGTCTCGTCACAATTAAAGATGTCATCTGGACTGTATTTTTCAAGGATAGGGTCCAGAGTTCCTTTACACCAGGTGTCAATGCATGAAGCATCAACTGATCCTGCTTCACCATGTCCAGTTTTAAAAGTTAAATTATTCCTTTGTTGCCACCTATAAAGCCAACCTTTGGATGCACAGAAATTTTCACCGTTTTCAACAGTCTTCGCTATTGACTCAGCTTTTTCCATGATCATAGGCCCATTGATCATTGCACCTTTTGCTCTTTTACTGGAAAACCACTCCAATGCAGCCTGATCAACACTGTCAAAATTTGATTTACGTTTTCTCTTTCTGTCTAAATTTCCATTTCTCCTCCACTCTTCTTCAATCTTTTCAGCATTTCTTTTAATATTAGAAAATTGCGTTTGAGAAATTTGAAATCCTTTCGCAATTTCAATTTGTGTTTTTTTATTTTTTAGTGTGAATCTAACACTTTTATTTTATCGCATAAACTCAAATCCTTTCGTTTTGTATTCATCGTACTTACTAGTCAATTATTAGAGAAAGAATACGTCCCAGAATGTTAGCATATGTTCACAGAACCATTCACAGACATGAAGTTCGAACTAAACCTGTTCGGGTAAGCCACCTCTTTTCTAATCAGCTCTCAGAAATATATTGCAACAGCTTAGTGTCAGAAGAGAACTGACCATTTCCAGTTCCAGGAAAGGAAGGGGGACCACCATGCGCATGCCGAAGAGGGAAAAATGAACACGTATTTTTGTAGGAAAACAATAATTTTATTTTTAGAAAGGGAAATCTAGTATTTTTCGGTAAAGTACGCATTTTCAGTAAGAAAGATTGTTCAGACTTTATTCGAATAACCGGGGTCGGCAAGTAAAAAATATTTGATAAAGTGGGGAAATATAACATTATTCCTATAAGACTGATTTTGGTTCAAGCGAATTTTATTCGTATAAGCGGGGTATTCGATTATCCGTTACCCGATTAAGTGGGGACGACTGTACTACTACCATCACCAATGTTATTCTAAACATTTTCTACTTTTCTAAACCACACTGCAAAAAATAATTGTTGATTTTACAGTATAAAACTGGCATCCCAGCTGCCAGTATTATACCATAAAATTAACTGTATTAAACAGTAAAATAGGCAGCAATACGCTGCCGTGCAAGCAGTAATACGCTACCGCGCACGCGCCTGTAAAATCAACAATTATTTTTTTGCAGTGCATACAAAACTTTAGTCATTTCACCTATTCCTAAACCTAAAACTAATGGTCTACTAGATCCAGCTAATACTAATCATCCAGTTTCACTTCTTCGTCGTTTATTAATATTGTCGGACATGTAATCGAGTCCCAGCTCACCGACATTTTAAATAAAACTAACAATCTAATGGAGCAATCTTCCTTTAAAACTAAACATTCTATCCAACACAAGCTATTTCGTGTCGTCGAATTTCTCAACGAAAACCTCAACATAAACATTCCAGCTTCTGCGATATTTTTAGACGTAATTATCGCCGTTGACAAAAATCTAACACAAGGGACTTATTTACAAATAATTTCAGCTTGGTATTCAGCAACCAGAACTTCTGTGTTTGCATCAATAACATTTTCTCTACACTATATTTAATTCTCGCAGGCGCAGAGTTCTGGTTTAGGACTACGTATGTTTAACATATTCTTTAACGATATATCACGTACACTGAACATTTTATTACTTTGTATACGGACAACAAAGCATTCTGCTATTCTGCACATCACTCGCAATATTTATACAACTATCTACCAAAATACATTGATATTTTCATGACCTGGTGTATCCTTGGGCGTGTTAACCTTGTGAAAATAAAACTGCTTCAATTCTTTTTTACTTATAGGATTACCTATCCTGACCATCTAACCATTTATAATATTGCCATTTCCTGGACTTATGACACTAAATCCTCGATAACAG
The DNA here is from genome assembly GCA_963931845.1 of Maratus michaelseni. Classification (NCBI taxonomy): domain Eukaryota; kingdom Metazoa; phylum Arthropoda; class Arachnida; order Araneae; family Salticidae; genus Maratus; species Maratus michaelseni. The sequence continues at coordinate 348,239,275 of OZ007592.1, forward strand.
ATACGTGGACTAAGCATTTCTTAAATGTCAGAAATAATGTCGCCGGCATTTCTAAATATTTGTTTCCTTCCTTTAGTTTTTTCCATCAAAAATAAAATTCTTACTTAAGAGAATGTATAACAGTTACAAATGATATTTAATATTTAAGAAATATTACTATTCGTAGAGATCTTCGTACTATCTCCCCAAAAAATAATTAATTTTGTTACTAATTTTTTTTATAAAACAGTTTATAAAATCCCTAATCAAATTACTGCTGAGCTACCAGATTACGAAATCTCAGATCTCTGTAACTAGATATGCAATCAATATTTATGATCAAACCTGAATTGTTTCTTTCAATTAAACTATAACTTAATTTCGTACTTAATCGTAATTGTTTATTACTGTGATTTTATTATAAATTAATTTTAATTTTTTCCTTTTTTGTAATTTTGTATAATTATTGATATCAAAATAAACAATCATATAAACCCGATATTGATATACTTTAATGATATATCAAAACCACCTACAGTTATCTCTTTTATTACTTTGTATACGGACTACAATGTATTCCGGTCGTCTGCACATCACGTATACTATTTATTTCCAAAAATACACTGACATTTTCATGAACTGGTGTATCATGACTGGGTATCATGGACTCTAGCCAAAATTGTGTCGGCGGTCAATCACTGCTCCCTAACAATCTGTTACTTTGTGAAAGAAATAGTATAAATCTTCAAAAACGCTTTTTATTAAAAAAAAAAAAAAGATTTTGGGTATGATGCCGGCGATTTTGTTTACTACCTTATTTTCCAGATAGTAAATAATAAAATATGTATTTTTTTTCTTATATAATAAATTTAACCCTCATTTAAATATTTAAATCGCTTGTTCTTTTTCTAATTTCCTTATATTTTGAATTTTTAATATTTTAACTTTTAATATATTAATTTTTTTAATTTAATTAAATTCAAGTAGTCTTACACTATAGTTAAATATTTTTTTAACTAACACCCTTTAACGTCTCGGTAAGTTGCGTACTGTATGAAAAGCTATACTGCAAACAGGAAATCTATAAAAGAGCTTGCATTGTTTAATCTATTCTTCATTTGTATTTAAATTATTCCGATGCATCGTATGAACAAAACTAACAGGGAAAGCATTTTTATTTTACTTAATATTAAAAGACACTGAATTAGCATTACAGAGAATGTTTCTCTACGTAGTTACAAAAACGTAATTTTCTACGTTTCGAATAAAATTCATAGAAAACAATATTTATGTTTTGTAGTTAAAGAAAACATGAAAGAATACCTAAATGTGACAAAGCATTTTATGCATGTCAGGTCATATTTTTAATATTAATTTAATTGTAATCAACTGTAATCTGTTTTCTAAATACTTAATGTTTTGAATACCTAAATGTGACAATCCATTTTATGCATGTCAGATCATATTATTAATATTAATTTAACTGTAATCAACTGTAATCTGTTTTCTAAATACTTAATGTTTTATTATAATTAAATAATGAATAATTTAACATTCATACTCTGAACGCTTTTAAATTTGTCAATTAATAAACATGAAGTAATAAATGAATGACCAATACAACATAAATTTTACTAAAATAATGATTTTTACTCTATGTTCTACACACATATGTCATAAAAAAATTATACTTAGGAATTCCTTTAACGCGGTAGTTGTTCCTCTAATTTAACAATTGTGGTAATGCATAGCTGCTAACTTCACCGTTTTCTTAAATCAAACAAATATAATTCAACCCAGAAAAAATTCTTAATGAGTGTTTATTTGTAAAAATTAGTTTCAAAACGAGTTTTAAATGGGTTTTATACAAAAAAGAGGGATAAATAAAAAAAAAATAATGTTTTATGAATAGTATTTAAATAATAAACGAAAATATGGTACAGGTTCCCAAGGTGTTCAAACAAATGTAATCATTTATGGCAAATGATCAAATTTGCAACATGTCTTAAGTAAAATAGAAAAGATAAACGAATTTAGCTACAGCGACTAAGTACAAATTATCGAAAAATATGTTGAAAATATGAATTACACATTAAGCGAAGTAACACCGTCAATACAAATAATAATTAAATAACATACGGAAATACAATACACATTTTTTTGTATCAATCAAATTCATCTTGTTTCCGCAAATATACAAAAATACAAAATTTCTTAAGACTTTTTAATTTGAAATAAAAACACATAACTTCGTTAGTACAAACATGTAACTTAACGTTGTTTAAACATAGATGCAGACAAATAATTAAACATTGTATAAAAAAAGGTAAACTAAAATATGAAATTTTTTGTTTAGTATTTAAATAGCAAACTAAAATACGATAATGATATCTATACTGAACAAGTATACAAAATTACAAAATAATATTTGACAGTTTTGAAAAAGAAACAGAAAATAATATATATTTAGTGCGATTTAAAATAACGCAACACAGTGTAAAAGAATGAACAAAAAGAAAAAAAAATGGATAATATTAAAATAATAAATGAGTATATATAGTTACACTATTTGAATTACAATGTATCTGCTTCAATCAAATAAACAAAATTACAAATTTTCTTCAAAGTTTTGACGAAGAAATAAAAACAAAAACATATGTAGTACAATTACATACATATTACCAAACAGTCTGTAAAAAACAGTGTAACTGAAGTTAAATAAAATGTTTTTATGGATATTAATTAAATAACAGAAATGTGATACACATTCTATTAATTAAAATACATTTATTTTATTTAAATAAATAAAAGTACAAAATTTGATGACAACTTTGAAGATAAAATAAAATGGCTAATTATGAAGATTACGTACAAATGATTAAAGATTAAACAATAAGCTATAAATAAATTAAAATAAGGCTTTTATGGATAGTAATTAAATGACAAAACTATAATACAAATTAACAATATATTAATTAAAATAACAATTCTTTCCTGCAAATAAAGAAAATTGCAAAATGTCTTGATATTTTTTAAGAAGAAAGAGAAAATAATGTCATAAATCATGTTGGAAAAACACGAAACGTTAATATGACGTATATATCTTTAGCTTGTGAATCTATGTCTAAACCTGTGAAATATTGGATTATCCCACTTGTCTAATTCTTGTTTACAACCTTGAGTTGTGATAGTTAACTTTTGGCGTTTGACACGTAGTTATCTATCAGCATTAACAGCGTTCTTTGAGGTAATAATAAATCATTATGACAAACGAGCCCTTCGGGAGAACTATATTTCACTTGATTGACGCCACCACTGTAGTTTCAAGAGAAAATAAAAAAACCTTTTTGCGGAAATGGAAAACTAATAAAGATTCGATATCTTTGGTAAAACTTACAGGTATATGATCGTATTTTATTCTTACATATTTGTCACTTATTGCACTTACTTTTTTTGTACACTTTTATTTGTTATTTCACTGCAGAATTATTATGCAATAAAATTAAATCTATAATGGTATAATAAAAATTATATAATGCTGTTTTACAAAGCATTTAATGTCATTTTATTCTAAAACAGTTTTCTATATATAGGATTATTTCCGAATTTTAACGTATAAATTAACTTTGAGTTAGCAAAATAAATCATAGCAACATATAAATACTTCCAAGTTATTTAAATATTTTCCAATAGTTTATTTTTAATAAAAGTTTCACGAGGAGAAAAAATATATGCCCCGAAAAAAGTATTTTGAAATATTTTATAATAAAACTTTCTAACAGCATACATAAGTTATTTCTATTATTCGGTCGTGTTAATGGGCTTATTAGAGGGATTTTGACAAAAAGAAGCTTTTACAGTTATATTTATACTTCCAAGTTTATGTCAATTATAAAATGTTGATTAAAGATATTTTGTATTAAAAATGAACTGATACGTACTTATTGAAAAAGATTAAATGATCCCTCTAATAGGTGGCCGTATAGCAGCTTAAACAGATAGGAAATGTGATAAAAAGTTATCACATATGTGTGAAAATTATTCTTATGTGATATTTGTCATTCGCATCTTTTCGTAATTTCCATACAATTATACAGTCCATTGTTTATTTTCAATAAAAGTTTCGCAAGGAGGAAAAAAATATATATGTCCCAAAAAAGTATTTTGAAATATTTTATAATAAAACTTTCTAACAGCATACATAAGTTATTTCTATTATTCTTTACTGTTAATGTGCATATTCGAGGGATTCTGACAAAAGAAGTTATTAGAGTTATATTTATAATCGAATCATTCTAAACAAATTAAAAAAATTCAGCATTTTATCATAAAACATCTCAGAGATAAGATATGTTTAAACTAAGTTCGTGAGGGGTTAATCATTAGTTAAAATGCAAATTTTTATAGCTGGTGACATCACCGATCAAAAACCGAGGCTAACGAAAAAGACATGCTACCGCGGTGCATTCCACTTATCTTTTTTTACAGACCGCTAGAGTGACGTGGTGCTCTTTTCGTACAACTGCATTGGTGAATTCGAGCATCACGTGACTCCCGCGGTGTCTGTAAAAAAAGATATGCGTAAAGTACCGCGGTTGCCTTTCTTTTTCGTTAGACTCGTCAAAAACTTGATCGAGACTTGCTCAGAAAACTTGCACGAAGTGTTATCAGACAAATGCAGCTCTGTATTGGCATGGAGGGAAACCAGTTTGAACAAGTTTTTTAATCTTTGCGTAAAGTTATTATTTATACACAGTTTAGATACTCTTGTTCCAATAAATGGCATTATTATTATTTATTTACGCAATCATCGTTTTCTTTCGTACTTTTGTGTACGACCCGTGAAACGCGACCATCCGACATGATTTTTACCCTTTGCAAACTCATATCCAGCCATCTTAAAGGGGTTTAAGTCACCATTTATGTAATTTCATATCTCTGAGACTTTTATAATAAAATGCTGACATTTATTGCATGACCTTATTAGTGCATAAGACACATTTTATTTATTGGTAATTTTATTGTACGGGGGCAGTGTAAAAATTTAAATTTTGTATTTCTTCAAATTGAATCCCCTGAAAATTTTATTCGATTTCATAAAATTCTGTACTTTTTTGTTTTCGAAACATTGTAATTTATAATATATCGCAATGATAAATATTAAAGGAATAAAAGCCGAGGTTAATGTTTTTGGGACACCCTGCATGTGGACACATATACCAAACTACAGCTTAAGGCTGCATCTGTGTAGATATTTTTCTTTCATTTGTTTGTTCCCAGGCAAAATACTTGCCAGATCTAAAACTGGGATATTTATTGCTTGCTATGCTTGAACATAAAAGCATTTAAAAAAATAATTGGTTTATAAACTCCTAAAAAACGCTTAAGCCGAATTTAGAAAAAAGATGCACACAAAAGTATAGCTACGGCCTGTATGACAAAAGGATTTGTTTTTACGTAAAATAGCATTTACGCAGATAGGTATGTATTGCAAAACGGCTTTTAAACGCAATTGGTCATCCACTAACACATTTTTACTGAATTGTATTACTTTCTTATTTATATATATAAAAAAAATACTAGTTACATTTGGAATAATAAGCATTTAATATACTTATTTACTTTTTTGAATAGCCTGGGAAAATTTCGAAATTAAAATTTGTTATATAAAAAAATTAATTAGATTGTGTATTAAAATTTATATATTTGGGAAAGTAATCAAAATAATGTCAAATTTGAATCTATTCCACATTTAATTAATTTATTTTCTTTTTCGAATAGCCTGGGGAAAATGTATATAAAAATTGTTTTTATAACAAAAATAAATTAGATTATGTATTACAATTTACATATTTGGAAAAAAAATCAAACTATTATCAAATTTGAATCTATTGCACATTTTATTTATTTATTTACTTTTTTGTATAGTCTGGGAAAAAATTAAAATAAAATTATTTATATAACAAAATTAAATTAGATTATGTATTACCATTTACATATATGGGAAAGTAATCAAAATATTGTCAAATTTGAATCTATTCCAATACAAATGCTTCACAAGTGCAAAAAATAAGGATCGTAAATTTATATTTGAGATTATTCTTTTTAAAAATGTCAGTTTTATTTACAGTATAATTGAAATATTTTACAATGCACGTTGATAAATAAGTCTGCTGAATAATTGGAAAATATGAGAGAAAACGATTTATAGAGAATATATAAATATAAGTTATATATCCATAGTAACCTAAAAAGACTTGCAGGATCAGCAAAATAAACGAGATGAAACTGTAACGCACTTATCTGTCCCTCAGGTACTGAGCCAAGCAATATCTTTTTTCTGACATCGCCTTTTAAAAAGTCGAAGGTAAACATTTAATATTTTTTTTTCAAATATTTATGTCGCTGTTTATTTTTTTTTAATATCTAAATATTTAATATCTTGAATATTTAGAGTATAAGTTTCAGTGGAAAATATTAAATTAAATTTTTGTATAAGTAAATTTAAAATTTTCAATTATTTTTTTTCTCACAAATCATAATAATCCACTTTACTTACCGCTAAAGTGGGTATGTGGATTTCCCGTAGAAGCTGTAAAAGGAATGCCTTTGTTTGTTTGTTTACTGAACATATTCATCAGATTTCTGTGCTTGATACTAATATTCGCTTATAAATTTTCGTCGAGATGAGGATTGGAGAGACACAAGGAAATACCAACACTGAAGAATGACAGCCCGGAACTCCACCAAAAGTGTGCAACGGAGTTGACGGGAATCGAAACCGTCACCTTCTCTTACGCGTGCAAACGATTAGTAGAGTGGTGCCTTAACCATTTGGCCACGGAGTGCCAAGGAATGCCTTTAACTCCTTGACTACCATTTTTTGGGACATTTTAAATCAAATTTAGCACAGTCTTTTAATAAGGTCTAAAAGTCACAGAGCTTGCCCAGTTATATTTTTTTTAATTAATAGGGAGAGGGTGGGGTGGTGGGACACGGGTATCCCACTGGTAATTTTTGAAGTTGCACTGGAACATAGTGTCCCAGTAGGAGTCTAATGGTTAAGGCGGTTCTCAAAAACAAACATACAAAAAAGAAATTCCCCGTTCAAAGTCGCGAAACTTTCTTACACATTAACGGACTCATTTTTGAACGCAAAAGCATGGCACTTGTAAGCCTGACAATTGAAGCGATTTGGAATAGAATGGTGTTTTCCAATTTTTGATAAATGAATCACTTATCGTGTTATAAGTCATTGTTGTCACGTGACTACGGGTTTTTTCTTTTTTCTTCTACAGGGGCATGAAAATCACAAACTGTTGTCACGATGGAACATTTCCGATTTGTACTTGCTTTTATGTAAGAAAAGATTTTTAGATAAAACAAGAACGAAAAATAATGCGTCAAACATAGATTATGTAACACTTTCCAACACTTCCAAAATAATTCTGCAAATCTTTACCGTAAGGTGTAAGATGATATCTAACTAAACAATTTTGAAAACGCATAACATATTTAAAAATCCAATTTCAGGAATTAGCAACAATATTTGGAAAAATGTCCGAGTTCTTTTGTGCAACCATGTATATGATCTATAGATTTGTATATATACTAAATAGAATATGAAATTTTAGTTAAAGTTAAGAAACGCGTAGCACAGTTTAAAATTTCTCTTCTGCAATTTCCGACAATAAACGGAAATGGACTCGAGAACTTTTGTGCTGTCCTGTATACAATCTATACAATTTATGCACACCAAGTAATAGACAAAAGATGAATTCAATTTAAAAACGTGTTCAGCAACTGAAAAAGCATTCCCAGCAATTATTATTAATAAGCAGTACTTTAAACCGAATTGTTTTCTGTGTCCCTGTAAATGAACGATGAAAGCGATACGCACAATATTCTATAGTAAGCATCTTGTAATCCACGTATGTGATATATATCAATTTAACTATGTTTGAAATAGTAAAACATTATTAAAATAAACTGCAGACGATTTTTCTTCATAGACCGTAATGTAACGGAATTCTTTTGAGTATTCCTGTAAAGGAACTATAAGTGCTATGCACACCAAAATTCTATAATTAGTCTCTTGTAGTGTAGCTTAGTGATATATATCAATTTCAATATGTTTGAAATTGTGTAACATCATTAAAATAAACCGTAAATGATTTTTGCCCATAGATCGCAATGTAACGGAATTCTTTTGAGTGTCCCTGTAAAAAAACTATAAGTGCTACATTCTTCATTTTCAATACCGAACATGCCACAGTAAGCCTCAATAAACATATATCAATTGTATGACGATCCTAGCATATTTACGCGAGTTAGAGCATGGACAGACAGACAGACAAATAGAATTCATAAACACTTTTCAACGATGTTGTAAAGTGTTAAAAAGGTCATCATGAAGCAATTTTAAGAAATTATTAACACTTGCCGACTATATACTTTCGACTATGTATCGGACTTGGGCTCCGAAAAAAAGGCCAGAACTCATATCTAATGTTTACTTATAATCAAAGTAATGTAGACTATTATGTGAATGACTTCAGCATCCCTAGTGGCAAAATTTGGAAGTTATAGACCGTGTCTCAAAAACATTGGAGATCGGGGAAAAAAACATCTTTTAGAAAAAAGTATTATTGTTCACCAGCTAAAATATGTCACGTTATTCGGTTGTAGAAGTATGAACATTTTATAACAGATACAAAATTACTAATTAAACTAACACGTGTAATCCAAGTACAAATTATTTTAATAAACAAATCATGTTAAATATGATCAATGTGTCTACCATCGGCGGAAATATCCATGCATTGCTGCTTTTGTCAAACACATGAACAAAATTTTAAGAAAGTATATTTTTATTACAGGCAAACTCACGTAGTTTAAAAAGAAATTACGTAAATCGATGCATATCCATTTATAGGAGCGACTTATGTTTTCAATTGTAGCGTAATACCTATAATGTAAAATCGTAAAGCGAATATAGATAGTAAAAAATCATTTGGGCGTGTTCACTATTTCAATAGATAACTCCTAGGAAAGCTTTTCTGCAACAAAGATAGGGTATGTTAACGTCAACAAAGACTTTTCTATAACGAAATCGTTCAAGCAAAAATATTTAATAAAATAATTCCAACAAAACATTTCCGGTTGGATATTTTCAAATCAGTCTGAATTTTTCTAAATGTGTTTTACTCTACAGTTGACTGGCCTATGAAAATGTAACGAAAGTTAGAGATAATAGTTGAAAAAAAAATCACGATGTTAAAATTTTAAATGATTAAACTTACTAAAAAACTATTTCGTTAAAAATTTTTTTGGTTTGCGTTATGTATTAATAGTATTATATCATTTTGGAAAATAATATTAGAAATATACTTTTTTACCTCTTAACTAAATTTCACTCACATTTACGTGACTATACACTTTCTTTTGTGTATATATACAGTTAAATCGATATATTCAAACCTTATCAAATGTATTTTAGTTCAATACGAATAAAATGTAATTAACGTATAAAATATTTATATGAAAATATGATATAGAAATGAGGATTTTTTTAAAATTCATTAACGTATAAAATATTTATATGAACATATGATATAAAAATGACGATTTGTTTTAAATTCATTCTCAATGAAATTTTAAATTACAAAGACAGGTGTAAACACAGAAAACATTTGGTGAAGAACAGACAAAAAACACTAAAAAAAAACTTCATATTTTAATGGAAACATTTCTGAAACATCAGAATTTTTAAATAGCAGTAAATGTCGCAAAAAACGCTTTTGTTAATTTCGGGAACCTACACATTTCTGAAGTTTCTGCTTTCTTCTAATATTGTAAGTTTCTGAAAAAAAGGTAAGGTTTGCTACAGTAGTATGTAACGATGCATAATATACGAAATTATGAGATTACATGGAATTAAGACTAACCAGTTCTTCTACATCAGGAAACGTTTTGGCACTTTTCCTACAGTGAACGCAGTGATGAAATTATTGCTTATATTTTTTCCCTTATTATTGCATCGTTGTTTATTTTGTGGAAAATTCTAAATTATTCTCTACCAGTAGAAAAAAAATAATAAAAAAGCGCAGAAAAAAAATTATAAATATTTATCTATAACCAATGGCTTTTTCAAAACATATCTTCAGCTGACAAAAGTTCGCTAATGCTAAAGTATACTGTTCTTGAAAATATAAGTTTGATAAAGCAACCTATTTTAAATTTATTTTACAATTTTATTTTAAATTTAATTTGCAAAAGGTAAAAAAAAATCGCGTTGGAAAAAAAAAATTAGCTAATAAATGTATGTATTTTTGAAAGTTGTAAAATATTTATTCCAAAATTTACTTTTTTGCTATGAAAGTCTAGTTAAAATAATAAAAGATATGTAATACGATATGAAACATGAGAAAACACTTTAAAAAAGGCATGAAAATAAGTGAAGTGTTTGACAAATAAAAAATCTATTTTCTATAACATTTCTTTAAGTACGTTTATCCGTTTAACCTTATCATTTATCTATACGCTTAAGTCTTCAAAAAACGACACAATAAAATCCATTTCTTTCAAAAGTCGTATAAACGAAACAAATATATAAAAAAAAGAGTGAAACTTGTTACTTCTAAGATCTTAGCAATCACCAAGAAATAAAAAAGGATTTTTTTTTGCTTGATTGTTTTTCTATTTTTAAATAATATCAGGACTACTCTTAAGAAGTAATGATAGGAGCAAAATTTTATTAATTACAATTAAGGTTTATTTTATGCAAATAATTTTTTTATTCGAAAACTTTTACACTAATGAAGCTATGTAACGATATTATAATGATATATTTTGCTGAATATTATTTAATGGGTTTGTTCAGGAAGAAGGAAATTTGAAAATTATCTAAAAACTGTTATTTAATGCTCTATACTGGAGTGTAAATAAATTCACCGATTCTGCGTAACCTTTGTATAATATCTATAATTGTAATTATTAGTTCAATTTCTTCGGCTTCAGTGGGTACATTTTACATTTTGTGGCAAGTCAAACTAATCTTAAATCTGAACATAATTTTTGCTGCATCAACACTGCATTTATTAAATACTCCATTTCTATAAAAAGTCGTTAAAGGAAAAGTTAAATAAATTTTCTTATGAAGTTAAAATACTTCTTTCAAATACTTCATTACTGCTTTATTATTTATTGTGCGTCCACAAAATTAAAAATAAAATGTTTATCTTTTTTTATTTGGTATTCACTATTTAATAAACAATAATTATATTTTACTATACTGAAAGATTGTCTTTTACTTTAAGACTAGCAGATAATCTATCTAAAAAAGTCTTTTATTAAACATTTATAGAAAAATAAATATAGCCATTTATATATTTACTAGATAAAAACTTTAAAATTAATAATTATTATATGTTATAGTTTGACAGTAACATATTAAAGAAACAATGAAATTAGCGACAGAATCAATGTTTTCTTTTAATAATTCCAGGTTTTGTGTAGTCTAAAAATAAGATAATTTCTAAAATGCAATTTATATACAGTGGCGGTCAAACGTTTCTGGCCAGCATGCAATTTTTGGTAAATTTGTAGGTATAGCCATATGAAGAGGAATCTCAAAGTGATACTTATACATTTTTTTAACATAATAGTTAGGAACTTATTTATGAAATAAAAAATAAATATCAATAAATTTAATTGACATAGTTAGTTGCAAAGTAAAACGCATGTTCTCAAAAGTTTCCGGCCATCTTGGCAAGTTTGGAAAAAAATGGTGTTATAATAGAAAATAACAGTGATCAACAGCATTTACAATTAGTATTTTGTCGTCATACCTTTAACAATAAGTACTGCGGCGCAGCGACGGGGCATCGATTCAATGAACGATTGAAGATAGTCTATGGTAAGTTTTTTCCACTCTTCTTGCAATTTTTTGGAAAATTCTGCTGAATTGGCATACTTATAATTTCGCACACGTTGGTCAAGCTTGTTCCTAAGATTTTCTATTGGATTCAGATCTGGTGATTGGGCTGACCATTTCAAAAGCGGAATTTTTTTGTGCGAAGGCCACTGCTTGACGAGCTTGCATGTACGCTTTGGATCGTTATCATGTTGAAACAAATAGTTGCGACCACAATTTTTCCTCCAATAAGGCAGCAAATGATTTTGCAAGATATCCTTATACATTACACCATTCATCTTGCCGTGGATTTCAACTAACGGACCGATACCTATTCCAGAAAATGATCCCCACAACATAACGTGTCCTCCGCCATGTTTAATTGTAGGAATAACATACCTCGAATCATATATTTTGTTTTTAGGTCGTCGGACGTAGTGTCTGCCATCACTCCCAAAAAGGTTGAACTTTGATTCATCGGAAAATAGTACTTTTTTCAGTTTTCACTTGACCAGTCTTTTTGTTCCTCGTCAAACACCATTTGGGTCCTCTGTTTTTACTTATGATTATCTTTTTTAGCACCGACTCTTCCATAAAGTCCTACGTCACGTAAGCGTCTTGACACGGTAGACCGACTTATTTCAGCAATATTTTCATTCCCTAAATCGCAGGATATTGCAACGGCATTTTTATGCGGGTTATCAACGGCTTTTCTCTTGGTAATTCTGACCCCACGAATAGTCGTTTTCCGGGGTCTCCCGGACCGTGGCAAGTCCTGAAGGCCATGGCCATATTTATGTTTTTTTTTTTTAAATATCGTTCACAGTAGATTTTCCTATCGATAACTTTGCGCAATCTCACGAGAGGATTGGCCTTTAGCGACAAACAAATCACTCGTTTACGAACAATAATTGTTGAACTTTTCATTTTTGAATTTCAACTACATTATTTATGTTGATTAAACAAACACGGCAAAAAAACACTTTACCGATAGCAAAAACTAACGAATGACAAATGGCCGGAAACTATTGCACACGAGAATTTCGAACTCCTCCCCTTTGAATCAAGTGTCTTCAGTATCCAATCAAAATGATCACGTGGTCAGAGGTCATTTGCATAGTCCTAACTTTTAGAGCAATTGCGTTTCTTCTTCGCTGAAATGTTCTGGCAAAGAAACTAACTGGCCGGAAACTTTTGACCGGCACTGTACATAAAAGTATTTTTTAACATTTCCATTAGATGTAAATATCGCATTAAAAATAGTTCTTATATAAAAGTGAGTGTGGATAGACAGAGATTTAAATAATGTTTTTGCTGAATCTTTTTTTTTTTTTTTTTTTGTAGCAATAACATGTTTTATAACTTTAATATCCTACAATTTTTAATATACATTTTTAATTATTTCTTACATTTTAAATAAACATGCCGAATTATTATTATTTTTTTTTTTTTTTGAAAAATGTTATTTTGTTCTTTCAAATATTCCTCTATGATAGCCATGATATTTAAAAACTCGTCATATTCCAAAACTCACATTTATGTTAATAAAACTTTTTATACTATACAACGCATTTTAACATAAGATTAAATTTAAAACGCAATGAAGTATCTCTCCGTATTCAAATATATAAAAATGAAACATTCTTTTAGAAGATTATTTTCTAGAATAAAGATTATTACTTTTAGAAGAAATGTGAAACAAAAGTGAATGTCTTAAAATTTTAATTTAGAATGGAATTTTCAACTTAGCTTGAAAGTCTTAAAAACGCATTACTTAATCCTTTTAAAATATTTCAGAAATGCGTTTTTAAAATTTTAACTTTTATGCTTTCGAAATACCTTCTAATTTTTGAGAAACTATTTACGAAAGACTTGTTAAATATTTGTTTTCATATATATTTTTTTCTTTTTACATTCGATAGAGCCATAAAAGTGTGTTTAAAACTAAAAGAAGAAAGCGCTCCTGGCAAGCTTGGGCTATAAATCATGCAAAATTGCAGTTGCTACTTTACCGTAGAAATTTCTTCAAATCGACCAGTGTGTGAGAAATTCGTCTTTCTATTGGCGAATATTGTGCAAAATATGGTGATATTTAGCGAAGCGTTTATAAGTTTAAAGACAATCTGGAACACCTGCGCGTACAACGTGATAGTCACGAACATCTTTTTTCTAAAAAATATCGATCGCTACTGTAATATATTTTTTTAATGTTAGAAAAGATCAGTGACATAAGTACGCATTTGATTTTAACTTTATATCTATTGGTATTTATTTTCTAGTTTGTGAAAGCAATAGGAACAACAAAAAAATAAAATAAAAAATACATTTTCAAATGTGATACAAAGGTGAAACCATTTTATAAAGCAGAACAATATAAATATGAATACATGGATTTAAATGTAGTTTATGGCAGTGTTTCCTAAATCGTCGGGGTACTGGTTCGCGAGAACAAAATGCCAGGTCGCGTAAAAGAAAATCTGTAAAGAGTGATATTTTGTTTTGGGGATCTTTCTGTCACATCAATATAAAACTCATAATAAATTTGTCTATGTTTTCTGAAGGTTAACCTTTTCAAAAGTGGCACCCTAAAAAATTAATATATAAGCCCATTAGAAGCAGATTACCTCATTTTCAACGGAAACTTCAGAAAAAGGAAGGGGAGAGTTTCAGAATCCGAGCCCGAAACCGAGACAGAAATATTAGCAATGAGTATATTTAGTAAATATGGCTTCATAGTGAAGGTAAAATCTTATTGTCAGGGAACATTTACTGATCGACCGTCGTATGTAAGCATATATATTAAGCTAAGACTGCATTTATGTATGCAGTTAAAGTTGTAAGTATGAGATGTTCAATATAAAGATTACCATATTATTTTATCTAGTGCTTACATAAAATCTGCCATTGAGGCAATTTCTTTATTTCTACAATGGAGGTATAAAACTGTATTTATGATAAATTTTATAGAATTAACAATCTTGAAATTAAATACTATATGACCGAAATTGATTCATGTACATATAACATTAATCATGTACATGTCTTTCGAATAAAAGCCATTTCGCTGGACTTAGAATAATGGCTCTCATCTAAGAAAATGTAAGCTCGTTTGTCATAATGTTTTATTGTTACACAAAATAATGACGATATTTCTGAAAGGTAGTCACATGTTAATCACAAAAATTTTACATTTTGAATTTCCTGGACCTCATAATTCTAAACAAAGTTTAAACGCGAGATAATTTAACACTTTACGTAATAAAACATAGATTAAAAAGTTCAATCGTTCTTATATTCCATATAATTTCTATTTTTAGGCACTGTTTAAGATCATAAAGTTTTCATTTTGAAAATGTTTGAAAATTAAGTTTATAATTTCGCTAAAAAGAATAATATATTAATCTTTCATTTTTTTCATATATTCATTAGGATTCATTTTTATCACTTTTGAAAACTGAAAATTGTTGATGTCTTTTCTCGAACTTTTATAAATATAACTTCTTATATGTTTATATGGTGCCCTATAACATGCTCCCTATGAAAAAAATGGTATGCATTATAATTTTTTTCACTTGTTTATCAGGATACACAAAATAATCAGAATACATTATTGATTCTATTCTGTAATTCTTTAAAGCTTATTTCAGTGACATTATATTTTACTAATTTTATTCTTGATTTCAGCACAACAAAATTTATTGAGATAAATATAAATGTAATTCATTGATATGACATATTCCTTTTTCAAAAAGTTTTGTATTACATAGATTATTCTTTTATAGGTGATACTCATGTGGGTGATACTCATTTAAAACATATTTTAAAACATTATATTACTTCTGAAATAGTGAAATTAATTGAGTTTTTGGAATGAATTAGATCCCGTCTGTCGAGGAAAAAGGCGTGAATAACATTTATTATTCGACATAGATTTTGGATATACGTTATGTTCTTCTGGTGGTAATTGGTTAAAGTTTATTTTTAACACTTTCCATCATAGTTGAAAAGTGTTTATGAATTCGGTTCGTCTGTATGCCGCCTGGCCGTGCTTTAACTCGCGTAAATATTCTTGCATTATAATGCTATTGATATGTGCTATTGAGGTTCAGCATGACATGTTTGGTATTGAAAATGAAATATGTAAAATTTTTAACATAATTACATTACATTACGGTCTATGGGGAAAAACCGTTTGCGGAGTAATATAATAACTAAGGTAAGGCCGGGATTGTTGCCCTAATTAAGACCCCACCCCCCTTACTTTTTCCTTTTTATAGCAATGATTTTTGTAGTAAACATGTAACCTTTCTACTCCAAATTTTATGTAGAACATCATAAAAAATATTACTTTAATATAAATACCATATGAAATAGTGTTTATCTATATATATATATAAATAATAATAATGATTTTGGTCATATATCCCGGTCCTCAGGATTAAACACGCCACTTGATTGGGATAGATGCCCCATAAGTAAAATATTAGGAAACAAGGGTAATTAACAATTATAATTTAAAATCTGGATTTGCATTTGTCTTAATTTCTATTTAAATCAAATTTATGATTTTTTTTAAACAGTTGATCTTACAGGCTCTGTATATTAATCTTGCATTACACTCCCACATCAAAGTATATTTGCTATTTTTAAATCTTCGAATAAATGGGTATACAAAATTTGACGCCAGTCGGATAATTCTAACGAATGTTAAACTTTTTTTAGTCTCAACTAAGAGAAATTATCCCCGCTTGTATGTACTTATTGTAATTATTAACGGGGGGAAGTGGCAGAAGGTGGTTTTCCGGAGACCAGTAAGGGTGAATTCGAGTATGAGGAGAGAGAAAATGAAGATCCTAATGAAATGATTGAGTTTTTCTTTAGCTCAGATATAGATCGCGAGGATTATCTCGCTTGCAATTCAAATATCTTGATATCAGAGATTTCGATTCTATGTGATTTGGTAGCCTCAGAATCGGATAGCTCGAATAATGATGCAGAGTAACATAAAATTATTTCTTCTGCTACAGAAGACATTCAAGATTTGAAAACATTTCTTTCAAGTACTGAAGGCCAAGAGAAATGTTTGTAAAAACTCGTATACATTAATACTGCGATTTCTGATGTAGCTGCTGAAAAGAGGAAACAAATAAAATAACCAATTTCTTTAAAGTGTAATTTAGAAAATCGATATCTAAATCACCATGTAAATGAAGAAATAAAAGTTATGTTACTTAAATTAGACTATTTTATGCTCAGTGATTTGCTGTGTCTTAACCCGATTTATGATCTTTTGAATAACGTTAAATTGGGGCTTCAGAGATGAAAAGTGATTTTTTTTAAAGGTATGTTACTTAAATTAGACTTTATTTTATGCTCAGTGATTTGCTTTGCCTTAACCCGATTTATGATCTTTTGAATAACGTTAAATCGGGGCTTCAGAGATGAAAAGTGTTTTTTTTTAAATTTCATTTAATATTATGAAATATTTCTGCTAGTTACTAAATTTGTTAATAAATCTGACATTTTCTAGAGATGAGGAAGTATTGCATTTATTGCATAAATGTAAATTTCTTGATATTTCTAAAGTGTACTTTTGTCTGGCTCAACAAGTTGCACAGTTTGATAAACTTGGTAAATAATCTACTTGTCATCAGTAAGCAGATTTAACATTTAGAAGATTGCTGGTTCAAATATCGGCCAGAACGCATCCTTTCTTAAAAGAAGGGGAAAAGTTTAAATATTTACAACCCCCCCCCCTTCCCTCAGTTATTTCTCGCTTGCGTGACGAAGGAAGAAGGAAGGGTTGTTCTGAAGGGAGTTCACAAGTAAATGTTATCACGGCAAGATTCTAGATCACAAAACTTCTTAAATCAATGTTCATCTCACACATTGAACCTATTTGGCTCATGCAATGTTTTATAATTTCCAAATATTTTGAGCCAATGAAATGTTTCTGCAACTATTTTGTAGATACTACAGAAAGATAAAAGAAGTTGGAGTATTTTGCTTTTCTTTTTTGTTTTCTTTCTCTCTCTCTCTCTCTTTTTTTTTTTTTTGTATACTTCTAAAAACATTACTTCAACAACTTCATCCTGTGAGGATGCTTTTAATAACTGTAATGCAAGTTGAAAAGTAGTGATACTTGCATTAAAAACTATTTCAGAATACGAAAAAGTATAAAGTTGGATGTCCTGCGGAGGCCCTTCTTAGAATGTTAAATAGAAGTGAATTTACATTTAACACATCAACGTGGGCTTGTTTTCTGCAACAGGTAGGTAATGAAAAGAAATTGCTTTTCGAAGATACGAACATTTTTTATGTTGTTGAAATGCTTTAAATTTCACTATGCCTAACTTAATTTCCATCCTCTTTTTCATATATATTTTGGAATTCAGCTGAAAAAAGACTTTGTTTGTATCAGGTATCCAGAATCAGTTCTATTTTTTTTTTCAAAGATGAGATTGATTCATATGACATATTTTGCTGAATCAACTGAATAAAATTTTTATTTTTCTGAAATATTCCCTAACGTGAAACCATTCAAATTTACGATACTGAAGATACACTACGATTCTAAATGATTCTGACAAAGAAAACAACTTGGGTGAAGAATGTAAGTTCTGTAAGAATGTTGTATTCTTATCTGTGAAGAAAGGAGATAATGATAAATTAATGCCCTCAAAGAAAATCAGTGATATCCATTACAATCTATCCGTGCAACAAAGGGGTCTGATGAAAAATAATATTTGCTTTTAAAAGGAATTAAAATATCTGCAGCTACAACTCCATGCACAACTAGTCAATCTTAGAATGTTCTCCGAAGAAACACTGTCATTCTCGATTTCGAGTATGTGATAAATGCATTCTCAAGTGTAAGATTGGGCATAATCCTATTTCAAGCCACCATTTGGCGTTTTTTAAAAATGATGCCACATTGGCGATTTCTAAATTGTTTACTTACATTTATCATATTGTAACTCACAATAAGCAAGTGGTAAAATGTTGTCATTCTTAATTTTTAAATAGTTACACATAGGAAAAGTAATGGATTTAGCAATAAAAAGTCACTGGAAAATAGATTGCATTTATACGAGAGTAACAATGTAACAAATGTAAAATTTTATTCGTTCAAAACAATTTGGACAAAAAAATGATAATTTAAATACAGAATTATTAAATTAAACCATACACAGTTGATTTTTTTTAGATACTGCATTTATGAGTGAAATAAAATATTTTATTTGACAAATTTAATAAGATAGATATAAAAAAGATAATACGAGCAGTAAAAAACAACGTTTTTATACACATTTCATCGATATTACATAAAAGTTAACTATTAATGTGAAGTTGAAAAAACGAAAATACAGGAAATTCGTTAATGCCGCGATCACTGTACCGCAGGTATGATCGCTTCGCGAACACGAAACCGAAAAAAAATCACTGGATACAGAAACCTCGTCGTATTGGAATCCCAAGAAATACACGAAATTCGTTAATGCCACGATCACTGTACCGCACGTGGGATCACTTCGCGAACATGAAGTCGTAAAAAAACATCACTGGATACAGCAACCTCATCGTATCGTAATCCCAAAAAATATACGAAATTCGTTAATGCCGAGATCACTGTACCGCACGTATGATCACTTCGCGAACATGATACCGAAAAAAGACATCACTGGATGCAGCAACCTCGTTGTATAGCGATCACAAAAAATACACATAATTTGTAAATGCGGCGATCACTATACCGCATGTATGATCGCTTCGTGAACATGAGACTTCCATAAAAACTGCAGTCAATTAATCTTATACTGTTCTAAAGTAACAAGAGTAACCACTCACAAACATAAAAAAAGAAGAAAAAATCAAGCTTTAAATAAACAAGGAGATGATAAAAATTTTTCAATGCTTTTTTCCTTTTAATATCATGACATATCCATTTAATGATGTAAGTGTTATTTAATTATATTTAAAAAATGTTTTAAATAACTAATAAATCATTAAACATCATTAAAATACAAATAAATATCGAATAAGGAATCACTTGATGACGTAACAAATACGTCATAAGTAACAAACGCGTCCTCACAAAAAATATCATAGCTCTGCCTTTCCAAGAATAAAAGAGCTACATCTGGCTGACTATTGAATACTTGGCAAGATTTCGCCAAATGATGGTCTCAAATAGGAACCAACCGTAAGATTGAAAAGAGTTATATTTCCGCCATTTTAGAAAATTAAAATTATTAAATTTTATTGTTTCACAATATATTTTTTAATAAATAAATCGGAGGTTTATATGATATAAAGTTTTATATGAAATATTGATCTGCAGTTATTTGTTTCTGTGTATTACTGCCATTAACTTTGTCTGAGTAGAGTGGAGATTTCTGTAAGATATTATATAAAGTGTAGTATTTATTTCAATGTATTTCTACTATTAATTTTTATATAAATAAATTGCAGGTTTCCATAATACTATTTAGACGGTGAATTTAAATTGTAGTGATTTTTTTCTATTTATTTATTTGTATGTATGTTGACCTTCTAAATAAACGATAACGAGCGGACGTTTCAGAGGCTTTCATAATGTAATCTTTGAACATATTTTTTGATTGTTTTGTTTTTATTATCTTTATTTAATGGCAATTTTTAATAACGCACCGTGTTTTAACGAAATGTGAAAGTAAATGTCAAAAGTCTCTTCAAAAATCTTTCGAAAGATACTTCATTTTTTATTATGTGTTTCGCATATGCATCGAAAAAAAGATGTCGACATCAAAATTAATATATAATGTTTTAAACTGGTACATTTGTTTTATATGTCGTATACTAAGTTAAGTTTAAATATTTCTAGATAGTTTAAAACTGGAGTTGCTAATTCCATAACTTCCTTTACATAAAAGATAAACGATTAGGAATGATAAATGAGAGGGGGCGTAAAATAAATAACTACATAGGGGCGCCATGTATCCTAAATACGGGCTTGCACTTATATTTTTCCCAATACCATCATTCATCTTGTGCTGATTTTTTTCATCTTGTCACATTCCTTTTCAAAACTGACAGGTCACTATTTGCTTAAATATTTAGAGAAAATATTTATGACTTTTCCTATGAAATGTCTTCGACTAACGTATTTTTAAATTGCGAAGCTGACTTATTTACGAAACAAAGATTTACTGTATTCTATAATCAAAAACATTATTTTACTGAATTATGTGTTATGAAAATATCAAAATTATACTCTATCTTGTATTAAAAATTGTAGCTGAATAGTTTAGTTTAAATTTATATAAATGTTTTAAAAAATAAAATGTCAAAAGTCCTTTTTCATGAAAATCCATTATTTTGTTTTATTCAAACGTGTTTCTTTGAAGAAATTGTTTAAAAGAAGAGTATTTAAATAGTTGCGAAAAAATGTTTAAAGGATCAGTGTTCCATGCAAATATTTGCAGAAATATTAGTCATAAAGCTTTGACAGACGCTCTTGTATACAATTTGTTATGAATGAAGAGTGAGAAACAACATAATATTAAAGGCAAATATAAAAGGAACAAAAAAAAAATAAATTTGTTTTAAATTTTTACAATACACACTGCTTAATTTAACAACTAAATATTTCAGCTTCTTTTAAAATCAATAAATAGACGTACAGTGAAACACGTTTAACACGAAAACGCTTAACATGAAAAATCGGTTAACACGAAACGATGTGGCGGTCCGATCAGTGTACTATGCAATTTAATGCATTTGTTTCTTTTAACACGAAACAAAAATCGTTTAACACGAAAATAATTCGCTTTCGAGCTTCAGTGGCATGTTTGCTACGTCTCTGTAGAATTTATTTATGCAATTGTTTAACTTCCGAGAATCGGTTCTTCTTCCTTCACGACCTTTTCCCCTCTCTTTTTCTCCCAGTGGTCATCATCCATCATTGCTATCCCCCTCCCCCAAAGAACAGTGTTTCTTTTAGACAATTTGCTTCGGGGGGGCATTTGAGGGGTTTGGATAAGGCAGAGTAAATAAAATGTTAAAGAAAACTTAGGCTCCGATTTTCTGCGGTGGATTTGCTTCGGGGGTGCACTGCCCTCCCGGAGGGATGCCTGAAAGAAACACTGCCAATGAATAGAATCCTTATCTGTACCAAAGAATTGCCGATTATGGGAACCCAGTTTGGTTGTGCTTTTCTCGCCCGAAGAAAGGAATGTCGGGAGTTTGGTAATAAGAAATTCTCAGGCATTTCAGGATTAGTACTGCTCTTCAGTTCGTTTCCAAAGTCGGTTAGTTTGAGTTGAAATTCCTGAATTTTGTGTCAAAACCTTGAATTTTGCGTGAAAATCAGTGAATTTTGTGTGTTTTGTAAATTAGCTTATGTTTTATGAGCACAATGGCTGAGAAATCGGTACGAAAACAAACCGCTATTTCGCTTAAAATGAAGATGAAGCTGCTTAATGCAGTTGATGAAAAACGCAGGACGAAGACAGAAATCTGCAAAGAGTTTGGCATTTCCAATTCTACTTTATCAACGATAATAAAAAACAGAGATAACATTACGTTAATGTTTGAGCGCAGTATGTTTGAACCAGAGAGAAAACGCATGAGAAATGCTAAGCACGAAGATTTAGAGACAGCTTTGCTTATTTGGTTCAAACAAGTTAGATCTCAGAATGCTCCTATATCAGGTCCTTTATTGCTGGAAAAAGCAGATGAACTGGCAAAACAAATGCGTATTGAATTTTCGGCAACTCCAGGCTGGTTGGAACGTTTAAAAAAAAAAGGAACGGCATTGTGATAAAAAATGTTTGTGGTGAAGCTAATAACGTTTTACCAACTATGACCATAGAATGGTTGCAATCTACGTTGCCTTCAATACTTGAAGAATGTGACCCAAAAGATGTCTTCAACGCCGACGAAACTGGCTTATTTTACCGCTGCTTACCCAATAAAACTTTATCGTTTAAAGGACAGCGTGTTCAGGAGGAAAAATCTCTAAAGAAAGAATTACAGTAATGGTTGGATGCAATTCGGATGGATCTGAAAAACTACCCTTATTTGCCATTGGTAAAAGTTTAAAACCGCGGTGTTTTAAAAA
This sequence comes from Maratus michaelseni, assembly GCA_963931845.1. NCBI lineage: Eukaryota > Metazoa > Arthropoda > Arachnida > Araneae > Salticidae > Maratus > Maratus michaelseni. Next base: position 348,262,269 of record OZ007592.1, read on the forward strand.
TGTAAGAACATTACCAGTTGAATATACGGCAAACAAAAAAACATGGATGGTGGCCACTATTTTCAATGATTGGCTTATCAAATTGGTTAAGCGATTTTTAGGAGATAAGCGTAAAGTCACGCTTATCATAGATAACTGTCCAGCACACCTCTATATTGAATTAAAATCTATGAAGCTTATATTTCTGCATCCAAATACCACAAATGTTTTACAACCATGGGATCAAGGCTTTATACAAAATTTGAAATTAAATTATCGAAAGCAATTGTTTTGCAAATATTTAATCGCGATCGAAGCAAAAGAAGATTTCTCCATTAATTTATTGGATGCATTACATATGTTGCGCTCAGCATGGAATTTAGTGAAGCCTACGACAATTGAAAATTGTTTTCGCCATGCGGGAGTCTCCAAAGTGTTAAATTCTTTGGCACCTCAAGAATCAGCCGATATTGAGACTGAGCCGACATTTAATGAAATGTTTGGAAAAGTCTCAACATTACTAGACTGTCCTACAATATCATTAAATGAATATGTTGCAGTCGATGATAATGTGTCTACAGCACCGAGTCTGACAGACACAGACATTTTGGAGATCGTTCATAATCCAAATGATTCACCTTTGTAGATTCCGACGATGAATCTGACAACGGAATCAATGATGCAGTTCCTGTCTTCAGAAATACTTCAGAAATGCAGAAAATGATTAAAAGTATGCGCAGTTATTTAGATGCGCATTCGAATGGAGAGATGAATAAAACAATGGGTGATCTCGAACAATTTGTGGACAATATGGTTCTGAAAAAGACACTTCAAAAAAAGATATCTGATTTTTTCCCCCAAAAACAATAATATTTTTGATTGTTTTTTATTCTAATGGATGTAACCTACTAGTATAGTTTAACTGGAAATAGAAATAAAATTTCGCGACATCGAAAATAATGGTGAGTTTTGTTCTTTTTTTTATGAATCTGTTAACACGAAATTCTTTTAATACGAAAAAAAATTTCGGTCCCCTCAGTTTCGTGTTAAACGTATTTCACTGTAATTAGAAATCGGTTACTCATTCGTACTGCGAAAGGCTTTATGAAGTATGTATTTATGTTTAAATTAAAATTTTAAAATATATTTATAATTATTTTCTAACCGAGCGAGGGCTCCATCTTTTTGTGTGTCTTCTATTTATGTATGTAGTGAGTATGGAGTTTAACATTTAGCCAAAAGAAAAAACAAGTTTCTATACAGGGGCTATGCAAAAAAAAAAGATACATTATCGTTTATGGTTGATAACTGTTCAGTGTAAGTTTTAAGTTATCGTATGCGATTTTTACCTGAATAAAATTTTAGCTTAATATGTGATATGTGGTGTGTACAAAAGTCTTTAAATAATATACAGGGCTGTACAAAAGATTTAGAATGCATTTCCATAGATTGACGAAAATTGCTAGATGTGAATTTTCCAACTGAACTAAATTGTATTATGCTATGTAGTAAATATCCAAATCTATAGATCATATACAAGGCTTCACAAAGTAATTTGTCTACTTTTTTTTACTTTGGAAGGTAATTTCTAAAACTGGGATTTTAAATATGTTATATGTTTCGTAACCCGTTTACTACATATCTTCTTTCTCCTTATTTAACGGTGAAGTTTCGTTATAGTTTTCTGGATGGTGTTTCATAATATATGCTTGACGCACGATTTTTCGATCTTATTTTACAAGACACCTGTCCATTGTACTTTATAACTGCCATCATAATTTTTATCCATCGACTATACCCTACAACTACGCAAAGGCTCACAGCATTCTCATGTTATGACTTCGGAACCTCACCTTGTTAAAATAAATAATTAAATAAAATACTCAATTCGGAGACAAAATCTAGTCTTTATCTACCCATCTTCTTTCTCGCTTTATTCATACGAGCAGGGAAGACCGAGCTATGCTCGGTCAAAATTAGCTTTGAGTTCAAATATCCTGACGCATGACCAAAATGACCCACTAATCGAATTTTCTCAAACATGTGACCTATCCCAACAGTCTTCTCGTGCCCAAAAACCATAGAAGGCAAAATTTAGTCTAAATAGTCTGAGCCGTTTTTAAGATAAAATAGCTTGACCCATAATGACCCATGACCAAAATGACCCACTAATTGAATTTTCTCGAAAATGAGACCTAGCCCAACAGTCTTCTCGTGCTCAAGAATCATAGGAGGAAAAAAATTAGTCTAAATAGTCTGAGCCGTTTTTAAGTTAAAATAGCTTGACCCATAATGACCCATGACCAAAATGGCCCTCTAATCGAATTTTCTCGAACACATGATCTAGCCCAACAGTCTTCTCGTGCCCAAAAACCATAGGATGCAAAATTTAGTGTAAATAATCTAAGCCTTTTTTAGATAAAATTAGCTTGACCCACAGTGACCCAAAAACGACCCACTAATCGAATTTTCCCGGACATGGGACCTATCCCAATGATTTTGCCGTGCCCGAAACTCGCAGGACACAAAATTTAATCAAAATCGTTAGAGCCGTTTTTTGATAAAATTAATTTGACCCGCGAAGACCCAAAAATGACCCATTAATCGAAAGTTCTTGAACATGTGACCCCGCCCTGAATAGTCTTCTCGTGCTCGAAAATGGTCAGATACAAAATTTAGTCAAAATCGTTTGAACCATTTTTTAAATACAATTAGCTTGACCCTGATCCAAAATGACCCAAAATGACCTACTAAACGAATTTTCTCGAACATGTGAGCTAGCCCAATGGTTTTCTGGTGCCCCAAAACGGTAGGGTACAAAATTTCGTCAAAATCGTTAGAGCCGTTTTTAAGATAAAATTTGCATATATATATATAACCACACACAAGATTTGCTCGTATTAGAATATATGATAAAACAGTTACTTAAACAGAAAAAGACGTTTTCTATGACGAACGTTTTCTTTAAATGGAAGTCTAATATGCTTAAAGTAATTACAAACATAACAAGGAATATTTAAAATACATTTTAATGTAGATTACATATGTTTCGTTCACACTATCGGTGACATCCTCTGATATAAATGATAAACACAATATTATCATTCAGATCCGAAGATATCACCGATAGTGTGAACTAAACATATGTAATCTACATTAAAAAGGTATTTAAAATATTCCGTGTTATGTTTTTTATCACTTTAAGCATTATTAGACTTTAATTTAAAGTTAACAAGTGATTGTATTATATTATTTAGAACGTTTTCTTATTAACTTTTTGAGCGTTGAACAATATGTTTCCATATTTCTTCATCGCTTCATAAAATAATCGCTAAAAGAAATATTATTACTCAAATTGAAATTTTAATACTTTCCATATTTTTTTACTTAAGCAACATTAAAAATCAATAAAAACTTCTGAATTTTATAACACTATCATTTTAATTCGTACGCATTAAAAAAAAGTCGGGCTCAAAACTCATAGGGTTCATTTACACAATATTTAATGCAAGGAATTATTGTATCACTAAGCAGCAAGATATGACTAAATATCAATTACATGAAACATAAACATTTCTTTAAAAACTATTGAATAGCTCAAAATTAAAACAGAATAAGTCAAAAGTTTATAAAGGCCATTAGATGACCTTATTTCATGTTAGTAAATCCTTAAAACAAATAAAAAATACTCAAGTACAAAATAATTATATCATTCATCCTCCTAAATATAAGTATTATTTCACCTCATTAAATGTTTTAAATGGTAAATAGCTATAAATCATATCAATAATTTATTAATTTTATTAACTTTAAAAATCTACTATTCCTGATTTTATTAGAATAAATAATTTGTGACTGTTAATCAAAAATATTATATTGTCTGACAAAATAGATATAAAATCCATTGCATAATTTCGTACAATAGCTTAGATGCAAAATATATCGAGCTTAAACTAAATTTAATACGATTATATAAGAAATACGACCATCGTTCGTTTTTATTGAACTTCCGATAACTGCATTAATATGTATTTACACGCCACTTTATTCTTATCAGAATACAGGTAATAAGAAACAATTACCGATGTGTATAAGAACAACAGCGATTCCTCTCACATAACAATAGAAAAAATATATATTCTTCTGATAAAGTTAGCTAAAGAGTCTCCAGAGCATGAAATTGAAGTCAGGAAAAAATATTTGATACCATTCATCATTTAGTATAGTTTTTTATCTGTTTACTCTAATGAATATTTCTATGTTAATTTTCTTAGATATTTTTATGTAAAGGAAATACTTATGTCATGTTTCTGTATCAGATCGAATATTGTACATTGCCTCACAAGAATTGCACTTATGAAATTAAAAAAATGTTTAAATAATTCATTTGTAACAATTTGATATGAATCTAATTGCAGCTTATGACCAATTCATCATAGATTAAGGAGTAAATAATCAGGAAGAATATAACAATGTATTAATTTAAAAAGAGTCAAAATCAGATAAAACTCAAAAGAAAACTCAAATATTCTATCTGGATCTAGAATTTCTTATAAATAATATTTTTTGCAGAATACAGTTGCCTTGGAATAAAAATAGTCAAGAGTAGAGGAAAATAAAAAAGACAGAGTGCCGGACTACATTTTGTACTGGCCTGACTTCGGACCGCTAGAGTGACATGATGAACTTTTCGTTCATCTGCATTCATACTTTTCCTGCAACTGCATCTCGAAAAGAGCATTATGTCACGCAAGCGATCCGTAAAAAGATGAACGTGTAACATAGTACGGCAGCCAGTCTTTTTCGTTAACCTCGGTTAAGGCTTCTACACTCCACGCTGACTCACGCCACCATTTAATTGCCCGTAGGAGAAGAACGATTGGCCACGGCACTTCTTGCCGCGTGGGCAACAATCCCTGATTGGCCTAAGTGGGCAGCAAACTGTTTGATGATTCAGCGTGTACTACAGTAGCCCTAGATTGTGTCATAGATGAGATGACGTCATCTTCTGTATGCTATAGAATTAAATTTAAATTTTTAAGAAATGCATTCTAGTGATTTCTGTGAGGATTGATCAATTTCAAAATTCGATGCTCCAAATAGAGCGTTGCCTTTAGAAAAAGGAAATTTTCCGCTCTTCTCAAAATGGCAATATAGCGCAGCCAGAAACTTGTCATTCCAAGACATCGTTTTATAAAGGTATTACAGAAAATAACCTATGATATATGTGGGAAATTAGTTTTAACAGACGCGCAGAAGTAAATTCTTGAAATCAAAATTCCTTTTAAGTCAAACCAAAATCTGAAAAAAAAATTTTGTTGACCCGAAAAACTGTACAAACATGAAATCTATCTGAACACGATTAGACTACCGAAGCACCAAGAAAAATAATAATGGCTTATGCCTAATGCCTCAGGCCGGACAATCATTAAAAAATCTTCTACAATCATATTTCTATTCTTAGTTGTATATTTGTCTGAAAAAAGTATATATACATTTATATCTATCAATTTACCAATCATTTTCTATTTCTATCTCTCTCTCTCTCTCTTTATATATATATATATATATATATATATATATATATATATATATATATATATATATATATATATATATATATATATACATATATATATATTAAATTACTTCAGTTGTGAATATCTCAGATGACTGATCATTAATGAAATCTGTTAAAGCTATAATATTTGATAAATAGGTCAGCATTTACAGTCTATCTGAATTGCTTATGCTATTTGCTAGAACAAACACTGAGCTGAGATTTTTTTTTCATATATGGCTTGTTGCTATCATATTTTTTACATCGTACTATAAGGTGTTTTTATTGTGATACATCTTTAACAAAGCATTCAACCTAACATACATGATTTTAAAGATTCAAATGTCTGTGGAATGAAATTGATCGGAGAAAACTTTTAATATGAAGTCAGGGGAAGATGCTAGATAAACACTAAAATAAAGACATTTTATAATGTTAAAAAAAAAAACATGACGAAACCATACAGAGTATACACAATTTATAGAATCAATTATGATATTTCTTGTACTAACGGTACTATTACGTTACTGTCGACATGAAGCCTATCATTTTAACCTATCATTTTTTTTTATCATCAAGCGGCCAAAGGAACATATTCCCTGAAAATGTATTTATTTAAATTTAAATATATTTATTTAAATATAAATATATTTATTTAAATTATTTAAATTAATTTAAATTAACTCTAAGGAAAGAAAACGCTCGATAACATTTCTTTTTGTCTTGTTTCATAATAAAATAGGAAATAAAAGGCATGTTACATTCGCAGTCGAGAAAGATGTTCAATTGTTGCAAAACTGGAGGATTAAAAAATGATCCGAAATTACTCGCCGAAATAGCAATTAGAAAATTTGTATGTTTCTTCATCATACAAAAATCATTTTACAACAAATTAGTTATCTTTATAAAAGTTAACGAAATTACTTAGCTAGTAATATTTATCACCGGAATTTTTAAGACATAAAATATTTTAAGGAAAATGTTTTAAAATCTATTTATAAAGCATTCTGTGTACATTTTAAAACAATTGCTAAGTATGATGAATTAAAAAAGGAAACTGTTTAACCTAATTTCTGCAGTTTCTTGTAACAAATAAAATCTGGATTTTTTTTGCCCTTGATCCTATTTAATATTTATGAACTGGAATGCTTTATTTTGACAAATGTACATGTTGTTTCTCTATTTAATTTTAGCATATCTTCATACATCGAGAAACTTCAAATATTAAAATACCCACTAAAAATTTCAGTTTTTTTTTCTTAAGAAATATTAATACAGTGACATATGATTAAAAAAAATGTAGAATCGAGCTTCAGTCATATAGAGTGTATATATAGCACATTATGTATTAAATGCATTCGGCAGACTCAGAGTTTTTTAGTTTTATTTTTAATCTTTTTTTAGCTTATATATATATATATATGAGTGTGTGTGTGTGTGTGTGTTCTGCATGCTTCCTATAGTGTCTCTGTTTTTTAGTTTTTACTTAGCATAATAAAAATTAAATGTATTGGATTTAAACAACTTAAAAAATTGTGTCTAATAACAACAAATTACACATTGAAGAGCCTTAAATTTACAAGTATGTCTAGTCAAATACTTTTTTACAAACATTTAATTAACTTAAAAAAATATAAGGTTGTTTAAGAAAACTATTATAAGAACTTCTGATATATTTATAATTTACTTAACAATAACTACTTAAAACTGCATACGAAAATAAAATTGTAGAATGTTTCAACATAATTAAAAAATCAATAAATTAAAGTAAGACAGAAAAGAAAAATAAATTATTTAATTAAGAAAAATAAATTATTTAATTAAAAATAATAATTAAAGAACATTTATTTGAATAACATTTCCAAACAATTGAAGACTAATTAAAAAAATCGGTTATTAAAAATTTACAGAAAGTATTCTTCTTTAAAAATACAATTTTAAAGCGATTTACGCTAGTTTATCTTTCCCGTAATTAATTTTCAAGATAAATCTAAAATGAAAGATAAATAATGTGAATGAAAGGGAGATTAAAATGAATTTGGTGTATTTTAAGTATTCTACAATGAGATTAGAAAATAATGCATGATATTTGTCATTTACTTAAATCATTTTCTATTTGTTGTTCATGTGCATATAAATGTATTGAACAATAATGCATGAAATCATATTGCCTCTGTTGCTAACATCAATAAAATGTTTTTGTAGAACGTTACCGTTGGCAAAACAGAATGGCTGGTTCAATTTTTTCATAGAAATGTATGTTACTAAATGCCTGAGAATTCAATTACTAAAAATTTTATGTACTGTTTTTCTATTTGTAAATTAAATTGTATCTGTTACCCATTTAAATTTAAAATATTTTAGAACGTATTTTTATCTCACTTTTTCCAGAATAATGGCATAAATTAAAATGAGCCATATTTGCTTACATTTTTATGAAAACAGAATTGCAAATAATATGAGCATTTCAAAAAATGTATCACAAAAACAGTTTCCCAATATTAGTTGAGTATTTATGGCTTTAATTTTCTTTTCAGAAACAGTAAATTTAAATAATAAATAAACAAAAAAAATAGCCAGTTTTAATACATGTTTACAATAACACTGTTGTTGCTGAACAATAAAAAGAAATTCTGTATTTATACGAGTGGTTTTATTCAAAATTTTAACGGAAACATTCTACTTTTAGTAAAAAGCGTAAATTTTCTCGGAAAAAACGAGAAATTTTCTTTTTACCTTTACTCGTTCAATATTAAAAATGGAAATATTACTTCCAAGGCAGACAAATGGAAATTTTCCTTTTCAGTTACGAAAAAATTAAACAAATCCAGTTATTATTATTATTATTATTATTATTATTTGCAATTGATGTTTTACCTACGTCGTTGCATATGTCCAGTTTCTGCAGAAGATAGAGCTTTTATTCTGTAATGGCGAGTACTGACACTCGAGTCCGGAGGAAGGCAAGACGATAAAATATAAGTGTGGGAAAATTCAATTCAAATAACTTTTTCCTGTGCATCAGTATAAAGAAAGTATTATTTAGGTTTTATTTTTATTGCACTATTGCTCACATTTATTTCTACAAACAGAAATTTCCCGCCTTGAATCGCGGAAAATTCCCATTTTGAAAACAGGTGAATACCAAAACGGCAATTTTGTGAAATAACGGAAAATAGGTAGCGACTTTGCTGACAATACATTTTCCATATTTACACAGATTTTTTTTTTCAGTGGGGCCAGAGTTTACTACATCTTAAATATGTAATCGTAATCAGACGTATTTCACTACAGTATATTTATTATAACTTAAAAATAAATATATACAACAATTTTGTTGAAAATCGGAGTAACTATTTTTGTATTTTGCGATTAAAATGTAATCAAATACTCCGCCTTATGCATTTTTTTTATCATTTCGAATATTTTTATTTAAATTATTTTTATGTTATCCTCATTATTTATTATTAATCTATGTATTGTAAATGAATTAATTATATATTACCGATCAAACAACAGATTAACCCAAGCCTTAGAAATTAACTTTAAAATATATTCAATTTAACTAATACGGAATATTTTACTTATAAAAATTAAACACTATTCATTTTATGTTAAAAACGCAGCAGTTTCATAATTTTTAATTATTTTTAAGAATTTATTAAGTATTTATTAAGTATTTTTAAGTACTTTTTAAGTATTTTTAAGTATTTTTTAAGTATTTTTTAAGTTATTTTTTAGATAAAGCATGAGTTTAGATATCTTCAAATTCCCAATATGTTTACCACTGGCATTAAATACTAAATCAGTTATGAGCGCTTCTTATGAAAAATAAAATTTATGTTTTAAGTCAAAATGTATTACATTTTCTAAATGCACATATGCTACGGATGGTGTATACTACATTTAAAGAAGATTAAAAATATATTAATATGATTCACTATAAATATAGACCTTAAAGTACTTTAAATAATTATAACATGTTAGACAAAAAAGAAAATGACAAAGTTGGAAGCGAGAATTGAGAAAAACGAGTTTTTGAGACTCAATCTCCTTGCTAATGGTAGAATATATTGATATTAAAAGTATAAGTTGAAAAATAATTCTACATCACTAAAGTAATAATTTTATTTATATCGTAACTAGATAGTACCCGTCAGGATTTGACGGTAAACAACTTGAAAATGCCCTTAGTAATATGTTTTAATTTTTAATTAGTTGCATTTAACTTAATTAAGTATAAAAAACTTGATGAATTGTTATACTGCGTAAGCTATGCCTATACATATAAAGCGATAGATAGCGCTGTCAGTCCAACATACACAACTAATGAAGTGAAAGGAATTTAAGCTTGTAATTCATAACCTACTAGCTGACCCGTCCGGCGTTGCTCGGGCCCGTGATAATAAAATTAAACAAACCTAAAGTTTATATGATTTTAAATCTTTAACCCAATTTTGTGTAAAATTATTTATTTAAAAGTGCTTTGCACGACGACTAAAATTCCTTTATTTCCACTTTTCGCCGATACGGGCGTATTCTGAAAAAAAAACAAAAAAAAAACAACCTCCGATACGTGTTCCCGCTGCCTGCAGCACCGTATAGTAGGCATGCAGCACACGCTCTGAAAACTCGTTTAGTTCCATCTTTCTCCAAAGAAACCACCTTGAGAACGAAACTCCAAATTGTATCCGCGCTGCCTCCGGAACCGTATAGCAAACGTGCTGCGCACGCACTGAAAATCCTTTAGTTTCGCTTTCCACCGCCAGGGGGATGTTCTATACGAACATCCAACCGTGTGCCCGTTGTATAAAGAGAGTTGAATGAACCAATTTCCGTCGAAATCAGGCCCATAGATCTCTAGAAAATAATGCGCCCCCGGGCGGTGGAAGGTGGAAATAAAATCTGTAACACAAACGAAAACCAAGTCGATCATCCAAAAGCCGTTGTGGTCGAGCCCATAGAACCCGAGATAAGAATGCACAGTTAGATAAAGAAACTTGTAGGATTGCCCGTCAAAGGGCACTTGGTCAAATGCTCAACAACAAATCATTTACTTTGATTGTTGGTATCCATTAGGTATATACGGGTTGTGTACTTTTATTAGGAACAAAAATTTAATTTTTACGAAAATCGTTATTTGAAATTTCCTGTATTCTCTATACATAACGTTTATAAAACGCTACGTTAGAAACTAAAAATGTTAAATTTCTTAAATGGAATTTGTTTTGTGCAAATCAGAGCAAGGCATTAACCCCCTCCTTCCCCATACCCGCAAATATAACGAATAATTTGTTCTAGAAAACCACCTTTACCTACATTAACGTGATCATTAAAAAAAGAATTAACCCCTTAATCGTCGTGCCCGAGACATTCACGGGCAGTGTAGGCTACGCCTGTTTTATTCAGATTGTTTCATTCCCACCAGTTTTTTAAAATAGTATAATTGGCTTTATTCTCGCATTAATTTATCTGCCTATTAAATAAACCCAATATTTCTACTTAAAAAACTGGTGGTAATCAAGCAATCTGAATTATTAAAAAGTAGCTTACACTTAAAGAGCGCGATGATTAAGGGGTTAAATTTTTCTGATAATTAGAACATAACGAAGACGCTACGCTAAAATACCCGGCAGATGACACCCCTTCCCATCCTCAATTCCAAATCTATATCTTAATTAGTTATTTTTGTTCATTAGTAAAAATTGGCAATTATTTTTTCCTTTTTGCAAACTAAATGGAGGAATCGGACAGAGAAACAGACATGTTTTAAATAATGATTTATTGTTACTGAAATTGCTAGTGTTAACTCAGATAATTTTAAGTACTATATATCATGAAATATAATGTTAAGTATATATATAAGTATTATAATATAAGCATATTACTATATAATATAAGTAATATAAGTAATAATAACTTATAAGTAATGTAAGTTAATATAATGTTCAGTTCTCCATTCTTTATAGTAAATTATGTACAGTTAATGATGTATGATACAGTTAATGCGAGGGTAACGAAAAAGACAGGCTATCGCGGTGCATTCCATTTGTCTTTTTTTACAGACCGCTAGAGTGACGTGATGCTCTTTTCGTACACCTACATTGGTGCATTCGAACATCACGTGACTCCCGCGGTCTGTAAAAAAAGATACGCGTAAAGTACCGCGGTAGTCTTTCTTTTTCGTTAGCCTCGCAGTTAATGAATATGTTATGTACAATTATGATCTTAAATTTTACGTTAACAGCAGAGCAGTCTTATTGATTCGAGAGCGCAAGACCATAGAAGAGAAGCAAGATCAAGAACCAACTTTTATGGTTTACTTTTTTTGAACAAAAGTGGGAAAAATCTTATTTAATCTTAAAAATTCTTCGATTACATAAGGCAGCGATTTATATTCGAAAGTGTGGTAATAAACATGTTTAACAATTGGGAGCTTTCTAAACGCGATTAATTTTTGGGAACGTTTAACTTTATAAATTGCTTTTACAAATATTCTAGATTTTATTATTCATTTCTCCAAATGTACTCAGCTGTGGAAGAGTAAAATTATTATACATTGAAGTGTATTGATATTCAGAATCTTTTCTTACAAAACATTAGCTAATTTATCGCTAAATACGTAAGATTTAGTTAGCGAAAGTAAGCTACAAATCTGGAGTTGTTTTCTCATATTTATTGATAATGGATATAATAACATTAAAAATTAAATAAATTGTATATATTTTATTTAATTACTAATGTATCCATATATTTAAAGTAAAAAAAAAAAAGAAAATACGCAATACAAATTCTGATAATCCGAGAGCCTGGAAGGAGTTGACCCCGCTGGCCCATCCATAAAGATACATGTTTCTATTCTCGTGAGAATCTGGAATGTCTGTTTTCTGCTGATGTCTAAAGGTGATCTGTGTCTAAAGATGACCTGTAGATGCCTGGTTTTTTTCTGGTAAGTTACGATAGTAGCTGTATATTTTGACTGCTGCAAATAACAATAACTGAGTGCTAATTTATAATTTGTTTGTCGACTTTAGTAAATGGTATAGAAGCAAAATCAATTCATTGGCACCATATACATATTCAATTTTAAATAATTAAGTAAAAACCTTTATTTATTGCATAGCTCTACTTTATTTTAAACTACTTTACTCTTATTATGTAGGAAAAATGGCACTATTGCAGCTCTAAAAAACAAAATTGTGTTTTATATATTTGTCATTTTATGGAAATACCATTTTTTCATATCTTAAATACTGTTGCTTGTTTTTGTTAAATCACTTGATGGATGTTTACAACGCCAGGGTTGTTCATAACCCAAAAATAGGCATGACAATTTATACATACTTCAAATATATGTCTTTTTTCTTTTGAATCCCGCAATAGCCAAAATCCTCCCAAAGCTCTGAAAGCCACAATAGCCCTGGATAGATGAAAGAGTTTTTCTTCCCCTTAAATGGGTCGAGGTGCTGTCAACGGGGTGGTCTCTCTCAATGATGGATGGGGTAATGTGTTGGCATTTCTGGACAGCACAGAAAGAAAAACAAGAATTTTTTTCAGTAACTGGAGCAATGATAAACAGAGGGTTTGTAACAACTGTCAAAATTTGGATAAAGGGAGAAGGGAGTAGGGTCATTTCCACTACTTACCTAGTGAAAAAGGGGGGAACAAAAAAAAGGGAGTATTTTGGGCTATTTTGTTGGGATTCTAAGGTCATTCAGTTTTCAAAAGCTTCGAATTTAAAGAGTTAAAAAGATATCAATATGTATGATGATTTCTTTCTTTTATATAACTTTTACTAAGAGCACAGAATTGTGTTCAAAGCGTGTTAAACCATATTCTTAAGAAAGCAGGTATAACACTCCATGTAGCTTCAATTCATCGAGAATCGCTTCGTGCTTCTGTTGAACATATTTTAACATGCTTTGAATATGTTATTGACACAAATGGAATACAAAGAACAAATGCTGCGATTAAATAAAGTTTTATGTTCCCAATTCCGAAGTTTTCTTTAAGCTCCACCTTTTCACCTGGTGGTCGAAATTTAAAAATATTTTTGTATGTTGGATATTTCTCTTCCCCAAGGTCCATATAACGTATATACCAAGTTTCAATGAAATCCGTCAGCCAGAACGGGCTCCAGATTAGTGTGAGTAATGTAACTTTAATTATAACCACCTTATATTTGTCATTTTATGCAACTAAAAGTATTTTTCATCATCTTAAATAATGTTTTTTTTTTTCTTTGTTAAATAACTTGGTGAATTTTGAATGTTTCCAGAGTCAGGGTTATCCAGAGCCCAAACATAAAGATAATAATTTATATGTACTTCAAATATATGTCTTTAAAATAGTCTCAATCTATATGATGACGTTTTGTTTTATATTATCTTTCCTAAGAGCACACAGTTAAGTAGAGATTAAAACGCTATAACGCATAAAACTATTGCTAAGATGAAATCAATCAAATCATACCTCCTGCTCTTTAATACGTAGGATTAGATTAATGTTTAATGTAATATTCTGAGTTAAGATTATTCGATAAAGGTTGTCACGCACTGTATTCAGCAGTGAAATTATTACGCCTTTAGTAAATGGAATGGCTGCAATATAAATTTATTAGCACAGCTCACATATTCAATATTAAACTCAAATTATGCTCCCGAGTTTATTGCATGAGCTGATTTCAAGTCTCTTATTACGTGTAAAATGATGCTTGTGTAGCTCTAAATTGTGAAATTATGCTTGATATGTGTAATTATAATTCATGTTACATTTCTAATGTTTAAAGTATTTTTATATGATTCATTATCATTTACCATTGACTTGAGAATAATTGATATCGTACTGAAATATTGTTTTTGTGAACGAGTAAAACTATGTCCCCGGAATGTCAAAATTTAGAACTTTTCTAGAATTATATAAAATAAATAAAAAATTACTAATGGATGTTATGTGATCTGTAGCTTTTGAGTATGCATGTGCAATAATATATAAAAAAATTAAATAATTTCCGATCGTTTGAAACTAATGTTTTTAACATTTTATGTGCCAAATTATCAATTAATGAAAAATTCGACTTCCAAGGCATTTTCTCTGAATATTTAAAAATATGTTTGTAGATTTCTGCAACCATTAAATAAATTTATGTTACTGTAATTTGCAAATGATTTCAAATCGTAATTTTTACAGCAGCCAAATGATAACTTACAATCCACCATACTTCTATTTTCATTCACATAACTTCATTTCGTCTGCTGCTCTTTAGCCACAACTCCAGCATTCAGTAGATATTCTTTATTTAAGATTAGTGTTCGGATGCGTTAAACACTACGCATGACCTAGTGGAAAGGAATTAGCCTATCCATAGTACGTCAAACGCTTCCTATTCATACCGAAAAAACAACTGTTTCATAAAAAATTAGGTTAATATATGTAGCGGTGCCTAATGAGTTAAGGCATAAAATTTAATGTATGGTTTATGTATATTTGACTCATATATTGCTTCAGCTTCATTTGACAATAGACTTTTATAAAGTTTGTATGGCTATGATTGAATATGTAAGGAGTAAGAGCCTTAACAAAATACAACAGTACAAAAAGAATCAAGTAAAACAATTCTAATGCGACTCTGTTTACCTCACGTCGTCTGTAAAATGGTACAAAAAGTCCATATGGAAACACACACGCTATTATGCAAAAAACACGGATTAGGCCCAGATAGGGATAACATTCTATAAGATTATTATAGTAAGCAACATGGCTTTACAGACGAGCTGTAAACATCTGGTACTTTAATTATGGCAGCCATCGATATATATATAGAGTATACACATGAATATACTGCATGTATTGTCAAGGGCCATTTTTAGGTTTATTTATAACACCTGGCGTCCATAAACTCTTGTCGGGGTTTCTTTAACACATACCTTTTGACTTAATAACATGACGACAAATATAATTGCATATTCGTAAAGTACGACTCAAACAGTTTGTTGTAATAACACAAAGTTACATATGCCTAAAGTTGCAACTCAAAATGTTATTAATTGAATTACTATTTTAATCAAATAATAATAAATATAAAATTTAATCAAATTTATGAAAATATTGTTAATGAATTATGTAATATCTATCTATCTAACTTTGTGATCATAATTCATTAATAACTTCGTGATCAATTTGATAAAATTTTAATATTAATTATTATTTAACTATAATCATTATTTGATTAATACTGTTTGAGTTTCAAATTTATGCATATGTAACTTTGTGTTATAAAAAAAATCGATTTGTACGTTATGAATATGTAATATTAGTTTTCGTCATGTTTTTAAATCGAAAGTTATGAGGTAAGGAAACCCAGACAAGAATTTATGGACACCCTGTATAATTAATATAGATCAGCATCTTCGGTTTCGAAAATATATGTAAATAAATTTAATCTTTAAATTTATTATTAGTCAGTTTTATTATAAAGAATATAAAAAGATTCTTTACAATAAAAATTTAAATAATTTTTAATGGGTATTTATTTATATTTAAATTCTTTCTCAGTGACTTAATTACGTAAATACAATTTTTCGAATCGCAGAGAGAAACGTAAGAAAGATACATAATGAACAATTATCATGATAATGAGTGTCAAAGTCTATTCAGCTTCAAATGTTTTAAATTACATTACTTGTATCCTATGAGAGCTTTAGAAATATTATGTATGCAACTGTATATTCTTGAGAAAGTCGATAGATGACTTTAAACTTAATGATGTCGTAAACATGCACAAAGCAACAAGTTTTAACTTACTTTGCATTTTGTAGATTTCCTATTTTTGCTTCTAGAAATGAATGAGTGAAGACTGTCAAAAATTAACGTTATAAATGGTTAAAATGTTCTGAATGATAATATATGTAAGTTTATAAATACGACGTTATTTTTTTTAAACTAAAACAAGTCACTTTTATGTTATTGCTAAACATTTAATGGTTTACATTTGAATGGATTTAAAATTATTTGTAACCAGTAGCAGATTTATTTTATATTGTTTAGTCTTATTTAAAATTTAATATGGCATAATGGTTATCCGTATTAACTTAAAACAAGAATAAGAAATCATGTGTTAAGTATAGATATATAACTTTTTCTAACACTTCCAAAATAATTTTACAGATATTTATCGATTAATAAGGTTAGAGGGGAGGTGTATGGAAATAACTTGCACTGTTAAAAATTTGCAACAAATTGTACACTCTAAGAAATCTCACTGCTAAATTACGGTCAGTGACTGGCAAAAAGTGTGCCAGTCACTGACCGTAAAATTAATGTTATGACCGTAAAGCTATCATGACCATAAAAATACAAGTTTACCCGTAAACTTATGCCCGTAAAATTTAAAGTCACTGACCGTAAATTAATTTTATGCCCGTAAAACTTAGCTTCATTTTTTAAAGGCCAGTGACCGTAAATTAATGTTATGCTCGTAAAAGATAGCTTCATTTTTTAATGTCCAGTGACCGTAAATTAACTTTATGCCCATAAAAATTAGCTTCATTTTTTAAAGGCCAGTGACCGTAAATTAATGTTATGCTCGTAAAAGATAGCTTCATTTTTTAATGTCCAGTGACCGTAAATTAACATTATGCTCGTAAAAGTTGCCTTCATTTTTTATGTCCACTGACCATAAATTAATATGGTCCTTATAAATTTAATATTACTGCCCGTAAAATTAACAAGTCATTGGACCTATAGCCGGGCTTCACCTGGGCAGTTCAGGGACCCCAATGGGTAGTTTGGGGACTCTGCTGCCCCTAACGGGATATAACCCGGGCTTTGTTCAGCCTACTTGTTCAAGCAGTTATTCTTTGCTGCATATCATCGTATAAATATATGACTGGTATGAATGGATTACCAACAATGTTAGATTTGTTATTTATTGTTGGAAAACCGATTACAAAGTACATAGTTTTTTAAACATAACTAAAAAACTACTGGATGAAGTAAGCTGTAATTTTGAATCTGTATATTTAAAGCTTCTAAAAATCCATTTCTGTAAAATATATATGTGACAATTCATGCTTCTTTCAAAATTTCCAAAAGCAGATATTTTCAAAAAGTATTTGAACTGTAACTTATAAAATGCTTGATAAAAAAAAAATATATTTCTAGAAGCTTCAATTATGCAAATTAAAAATGTCAGTAATTTTTGTGGTTTAAAAATTCTATCCATATTACAATTTTCCCATGATAAATAACAAATTCAACATCAGAGGTTCCAAACTTGAAACATTCATAAATAACTAGATGAAAATGACTTGAAATTTGGTATCCTGGGGTAAAATTTCATGTAGAATTTAAATATGATGGGTTAGTACTGAGGATTTTTGAGTTTGAAACAATTTTCAATTGTAGGTAACCCTCTAAGAAAAGATTAAGTATAGCATTAAAAATCAGATATTGTTACTAATCCACTCACAAAAATTTCTTTTTTTTTTTTGCATTCCTACATAATTTGTTTTATATGACAAAAATTGTTTCGATTTAAAAATTTGAATCTAAAAAAAAGTGTTTTGTTGCAGCCATATACTTTATACATATTTACGCAGAAAATATATCTTGATAATTAGCAAGAAACAATTGAGAGTTCTTTTAGCGAAATTGTGTGCATGCATGAAATTAAATGTAGAACATATTTAGTTTTAGAGTAACTCAGATCAAGGTCACCGTGGCTGAGTGGTCTAATATGCTGGGTTTCAAGTGCGAAATTGTCAGTTCGATTCCCACTTCATTCATTTTAATAATGTCATATGTAACTTCAGGAGAAGAAGTTATATAATTTGTACATATATTTTTTAATTTGAGTACTTTATAACTAAGTAAAATTTAACAGTGGCAATATTTTTTTTAAATTACTAATTTTATATTAAAAATATTTAAATTAAAAGATTTTTCATGTAGTAATAGATTAAATAAATTGATGTAAACTTTTATTTATATTTTGTATCACTATTATGTACTATAATATAGTATATAAATATATCAAGAAGATATAAACAGAAAAAAGAAAGGAAAAAAAATTAATACAAGAACTATAATAGAAATCATCTTGATATCCATGGTTTAATATATAAAAAATGTATGAAAATGTAAAATAAAATTCAAGTAATTTAAAAATTATATATTATAAATCGTTTGCTGCAAACAGCAAAGTTTAAGTTCTTTTGTCAGCCTGTTAAAAATAAAATTAATAAAAAAAATTTAAAGGTCGTGCAATTTAAAAAAAAATGACAAAATACTAAATATTGTTATTTAAAAAGAGAGAGAGATTGTAGCAAGTAAAAATAAATGCCCTCTTCATTCAATTACTTTTTAATCTCCTGTTTTAAAATTCTTTCACTTCATTAATTGAATATCTTTAACTGGCAGCGCTATCTATCACCTTATATTGCACTATATAACAATTCTTCAAATTTTCAATACTTAACCAATTTAAAAGCAACAAAATAAAATTCTAAAAATTTTTATAATGAAACTTACAAGTAGTTCACCGTCAAATCTTGATGGGTACTATCTAGTTTAAAATAATTACTTTTAGAAAAGCAGTAACATTTCTATAAATATGAACAGTAAAGAAAACAACTAATTTAAAAAAATACAAAAAACATTTATTGCAACAAGTATTTACAAGTAATAAATAAATAAAATCTTCTGAAGTGAATCCATTTGGATGAAAAATCTTTTACATTATTAATCCGTGTAAGGACTTTAGGGTGGATGTCAACTCTTTTTCCAAATATCTTTTCCATCTTGGAGCCTTTGGAATGTGGGTTTATCCCAAACAATGCTCTATAAAGAAAATACAATGAGACTGAATAAACAGGCTTGAATATCTTAAAACAGAATTAAAGACAAACAAATTAAATGCATACTATTACACAAACAGAGCTCTTAAATTAAGTGACTGCTTTGAGTATAAGAGGTACATGACTTTCAGATTTGTTTATGGAAAAAGTAATTTTAACTCAGTATGTTACACTTAAAAGATTACAACATACTGTCAATCCCTATATAAAAAATCCGAAATTTTATATATCTGATTCATTTTAAGAAAAGCTGGAAATGTGAGAATGAGCTTTGGCAGTAGCCGGATATTGTGATTATCCAGCAGTACATTCGGCATAAGATTCTAAGGCCATATTATACATTTATTACTCTAACTCATTGTTAAAATTTCCATCATAAAGTGAATATTGCAAAATACAATGTATTAATTTATTAAATTTTTAATTATTTTTATTTATGGCAAATTGTGTTTCTAAACTTATATATATATGTATAAAAAAAGTGAACAACTATAAGCATAGGCCTCAAGTTGTATGAACTCATCAGATTCGAACCTCACCAATTGCTATAAGTGAACAAACACTCTTTTCCTCAAGTATATGAAAAAAGTTTAGTTTTTTGCTTTAATATTTTATGAAACTTTTAATGTGTCTTTTTGTAGCAGATATCTTTTTTTTCTTCTTTTGTTAGAAATAAACAACAGTACGAGATTCTTTCCCTTTTGGTTCAATATTTAAATTAAAATGCTAAGCAGTTTAACTTTAGTAGCGAAAAAGCCTTTTAAAATACAAAAATAAGATTTAAAAAATTCATATTCCAAAAAAGACATTTTAAGCCAATTCTTGTTGTATTTTTATTACAAATGATTTGGGAATAATGTAGAGTATATCATTTTAATAAATGGTGCTATACATTCAAATTTTTGCATTGTCTTACCTTTTTAATTAACTCTTGTGAGTTCATTAATAAGATGAAACTGTTTAATTTCTTTAAAAGAAAATCTAAAAAGCAACATCAAATTGGTAAGCATTTTCTATTATGCACAAATACATGCGTATTAGTGTAAAAAAAATATATTTAAGACTATAATCTACCAATAATTTTCAAAACTCTACACGTATGACTAAAACTACTCATACACTTTGTACAGGGTTCGTACGGATGAGGAAATTTTCCAGGAGTTTCACCAGTATTTTCTTTATAGAAAAAGAAATCTAGATTAAACTCGCGAAACTTTGTCTTCTTTTAAGGAGATATTTCCTGTAACAAAATACTGATATCAAAGAATTTTCTGGTTGCAAAATTCCAGGAGCCATACGAACCCTGTTTGTACCTTCATATATGAGCAACAGTCACAAATGCAGAATGACTCAAAGAAAAGAAAATCTTTTCAGTAACAAGCAAGAATAAGCAGGGGTCGATCCAGGAAAATTTGGGGCCTATTTAAGGCCCCTTCACAAAAATCAATTTGATAAAATGGGCCTCTTCACAAAAATCAATTTGATAAAATGGGCCTCTTCACAAAAATCAATTTGATAAAATGGACCTCTTCACGAAAATCAATTTGATACAGTGAACCGGTTCACAAAAATCAATTTGATAAAATGGGCCACTTCACAAAATTCTATTCCATAAAAACTGACTAATTATTATGTATTTGTTATTTTGTGATGTTTTAAAATGTGTAATTTGTAAACAAACAAGTTCACCAGAGAGGAAAACTTCAGCAAAAGGATTTACACCCCCCCCCCCCAAACAAAAAAAAAAGAAAAAAAAACCTGCATAGACTGTTCTCACAACACAAAATTTGCTTTTATAAGATAAAGTGGTGCTTAGAATGAAGTTTAAAAAAAATTGGGAAGGTAAAGATAGTAATAAAAAAAAAGAAAAAAAGAGAAAGATTGCTATATATATGAGTGTGTGTATATATATTTTTTTCCCCACGAAAATAATGTTCTATTTACTAATTTTGTTACGCAATTCAGCTATTTAGTAGCAACCAGCAAAAAAAAAAAAAAAATATGGGTACTTTTCGGTTAGCCGGGCACCAGTGATATATGTACATACATAAATATATAAACACATATCTATCTGCATATACATACATATATGCATGTAAATATATGTATATGTATATATCACTGCCGCCCGGCTAACCGAAAAGTACCAAAATATGTATAAGCTAAGCAATCATGATAGCGGGGAATGCCAGAAAAACAATATTTCTTATTTTGATTCTGCCAGACAAAAGTACATATGAAAGAAAATCTGAATTTGTGAGAATATTTTGCACTATAAAAATCAAAACACACTTCAAATATTTGTTTATATATATATATTTAAACCACAGTCTATGTGAAATAAAATTATCAGGTTAAAACTGTTACGAATAACATTGCTATTCGAATATATTTAATAGTTTGCTGTGTTAAACAGATCATTCTGAAATGTTATTAAAAGATAACAATAATGTTTGTTATGTGTTTTGGTCTTAATCTTTAAAAAATATATATCAACGTTTCACGATGGCAAACTGGAAGGTTAACTGGATGAATTAGGCCCTCCAGATTCAACCGGGATAGCTCAGTTGGTAGAGCATTGCGGCTTCAGCCAAGAGATCCCAGGTTCGAATCCTGGCCCGGACATTTTTCATCCAGTTGGAAAATTACAACTTGTATTACTGCTTTACCAATTTGAAATAATTGTGTTAAAAATAATCTAGTGAAATATTGATATTTAACTAAAAATCACTGTTATACATTTAAATTTTATTTCACATCGAAATCCTAAGTGAATTTTTTTAATTTTCAAACTGATTATATATCATCCCTAAATCTGACTAAATGTGGATCAAATCTATACTCGATCATTAGCTGAAAGTTTAGCATACAGTATTAAAATTTTGGTGCTATTGTATAAAATAAAAGTATATTTTTAAAATCAAAATATGAATAATGTTCATCCTGCGGTAAAAAACCTAACCATAACACAAATGTGCCATAACCATAACTTAATTATAACCTAACCATAACCTAACTAGATCCTTTTTTTTTTTTCAAATAACTCTTTAAAAAAGTTATCAGGATTTTAAAGTTTTTGTTGTAAAGATTTTTGTAGTAATAAATTATTTGTAAAAGTTATACCTAGAGGCTCAAATAAAAATAAAATGAAGATTGATTTGACAAATGTTTATGTACTATTAATGTTGTTTTTAATTATATGTTTCTTAAATGTAGAAACTGTTGAATTAAGTTATATATATATATATATATATATATATATATATATATATATATTACTTTCAAAGGCAACATTACTACATTAATTTGAGGGGGGGGGGGGGGATTTTTACTTCATGTCTCCATCACACAAATTTATTTACAAAATTGATTATGTTGTACTTATTTTTCGATTGCTATTATCAATGAAAATTATTTAATTAATCAAAATAATATTAATGAAATATCCAATTAATATTCTGATTTAAGTCTCAATTATAATGTACACAAAATTATATTATTTTAGTATATTTATTAAATCCAGCCCTTTTTTCTAGTTTTTGTTGGCAAATTGCCCAATAAACATTTATGAAATCTCATCCCTGACACATACATAAAAATAAACCAAGTGATAAAGAAAACTACCAGAACTCCACAATATATAATAGAAGAAATAAATGAATGCATACACAAATTCCAAGTAGTATGTATATATATATAATATATAATACCTCTGAATAAATTCCTGTGTAGTACAGCATTCTTTAGGACATTTTAAATGAGAACCACACGAGAACTGCCTATAACGGGATACTGGCTTCAAACAGCTCCTTCTCAACAAATACAGGGTATACAGGAGCCAGGTCAAAAGGATTTCCTAGAAGAAAGGAAATAAAAGTATAATTGCAGTTGTGAACTACAAACAAAAATCAAACAATTATATTTGCATAAGAACAATCACATTACAACTTAACAGTTAATATATGTAAACTGTACAGTTTTCCCCAATTTTCTTCAAGCCCTATCTTATACGTTGGATAAAATTATTAAATCATTAATAAATGGTAGGATGTAAAAATTAAAGAATTAACATTTAAATCTTTCATCAACAAGCATGAAACTTTCTGACACATTTACTGACTCATTTTTAAACATGATGGTACAAAATTGGCTGGGCTGACTATGGAAGTGATTTAGAATCTAAAAACGTTTTCCATTTTTTGATAAATTATTTATTGAGTTATAAGTGATTTTGGGGTCATGTGCTAACCTGTTCTCTCCTGCCTGGCTGGCTTTACTCTTTTTGTCTGAAAATTCAGTTCAAAATGTCAATTTTGACAGTATTTTCTGAAAGATCTTTTGTATTCACCAAAAAATGGAAAAAGTCTTTCAATCACATAATTTTTTAATAACAACACCTGCTAATTTCATGTATTTCCAAGCAAAAATGAATTACAACTTTTGGTCAAAGTTGACTTTTTTGATTTGAGAACATTTTTATTTATTTACATATTAATCACATACAAATCTTTTTAGAAAATGCAATAAACCGTTTTGACAAAAATTTTTGTACAGTGCAAAGTCTCAAATACAGCATTTTTCAAAATCCGGACGTTTCCTTAATCAGCATTTTTTTACGAAACTTATAGCGAAATGCCTCCCTTAAAAGAAAAAAATGCTAAAAACTTAAAAAAAATTCAGAGGAGAAATTTTACTATTTCACATTAAAAGTTTGAAATCAAATTCTTTTTATGAATGTAAAAAAATTACCGCAAAACATGAAAAATATCTAAAAATCAATCTCATCAAAAAATTCGCAAAAAAAAAAAAAAAAAAAAAAAAAAAAAAAAAATTGTACGAATTTTGAATAAACTTTTCTGAAAATAAACATTTTATCGATTAAAATATTAAAATTGGATTCCTTTTACTAATATGTAAAAATCACCACAAAGCAAAAAGCTAGAAATTCTAAAATTGCAGAGAGCAAAATTTATTATAGTGGGCTAAAACATTGTAAACAGCAATAAATTGTCGCACGACGGAAGAAAAAAATAAAAATTTTACAAAATTTACTATATTAGGCTAAAAGAATGAAACCGAATTTTTTATATGAATGTCAAAATATGGCCGTGGGAAGCAAAAAAAAAAAAAAAAAAAAAAAAAAAAAAAACTAAAAGTTGCATGTAAACAAATTCATAAAAAATGCAAAAATCACTGTTAATTGTTATTCATTGCAACATAACTACAAATATTAATAATATTAATAAGTAAAGAAGAACTTACCAATACATGCAATGAATGATGCCTCTTCATGTAACTAGTGCCTCTTCATATATATCCACCAGGCTTGTTTTCCTGCAAGAATGAAGAGATTTAAATATGAATGAACAAACACAATAACTTTAAACATAAAATTAGTTGATTTGTTGATGAACCAAGAGTTTGCAACATGTGCGCTGCACTTCATAATGTTCGATAAACAACAAATTGTGTCAGAAAAAAAAAATCATGTTTGTTTTACAAGGTCTAATTGCCCCCCCCCCCCCCCCCCCCAAGATGAAAAAGAAGCTCTTGCATATGCATGTAAAGCATTTTACTTATGAACAAGTAAATAGGAGAATTTTTGAAGGCGAATGAATATTAAATCTTTAAAATGAGTTTTCTCAATTTAGCAAATTTTGAGTTTACACGCACTGTTACTTTAGAACTACACAGGCTAAAATTGAAAAACTTTTATCATTAGTGCATTTCTTCATAAAAAGAAAAAAAATAATAATACTATGCCTGTTTTAACAAAATTTCAAATATTTTATAATATTCAAAACTTTAAAAAAAAGTATGGTATATTTTTTAAAACACTGACAAAACTGAATGTATGAACAAAATGTTTGCATTCTAAAATGTAATAAGTAGAAACAGCGAAAAACAGCACCCTTATTGCCTCTCAGTCAAAAAGGTGCCTTTGAGGTATTATTTGTTTATGTATTAAATATGTAAATGGGCCTTTCTTTGAAAAAAATTTTTACTATATAGCTTTCTAAGCAGACTACTTAAAACTAAGAGATAAAAGAAAAATATTATTCAAAATCGATATTTACAACTAATAAAAAATCGTGTCTCATGTTAAGGCTTAAAAAATTATACAGTTATTGAATCGTCGCATCAAACGAATGCTATGACTTTTAAAATTTAAAAATGTTTTTAAAATAAAACTAGTCGTTGGGGGCCATAGTATTACTTACCCATCATGGATATGTATAATATAAAATATGAAAATAAAAATGTGTAAACTAGTTATAAAATGCATTGCAATTTGAAT
The DNA here is from genome assembly GCA_963931845.1 of Maratus michaelseni. Taxonomy (NCBI): domain Eukaryota; kingdom Metazoa; phylum Arthropoda; class Arachnida; order Araneae; family Salticidae; genus Maratus; species Maratus michaelseni. The sequence goes on from OZ007592.1 coordinate 348,287,962, forward strand.
AAAATCGTGGCTTGATGACGTCCTAAACTTTAAATGCTCTATTGCTGAATTGCGTAAAAGAAATATCCTTATAACTCCTAAAATGATAATCATATTAACGAACGGTTTACTGCGTCAGATTAAGCGTCTCATTTCAAATTAAATTATATTTTTGAATTGAAATGAAATACAGGGTCATGAAAAATCGAAGCGTGTGGAAAATAGGATTACAAATATCTCGGCAACTAATTATCCGATCGACTTCATGTTTTATGCAAAATTTATGTTTTTTTATTGTCTTTTATATTCACTCCTTAAAATAAACAATTTCGAAAATTTTTATATACCTATTATCAGAACGAATATTTCGAGAGTTCGAAAAAAATAGTTCCGGTTAATCGAGGTTACTGAAATTCAATAAGCTTCTTCCCATTATCACATACTAAGTACATACCAAATTTCAAGTCTCTATCTCAATTTGTTTGGGAGATAGAGCGTTTACAGACACACACAGACAAACGAACGGCAATTTTTTTTTTTCTAAAAATATGTTTTTCGGATTCTCTAGTGTCTGAAACGTGTAAATCAGTCTTTTTTTTTTTCGATTTTCAAAACGATTACAAGACTTACCCTATACTACGTATGATGAGTAAGTAAAATGTGTTTTTAAGAATCTCAAAAATACAGTTTCCATACTTGAAGGCCTTTTCTCAACCAAAAGGGGTTCTGAGGTTGTCTAAATGTTTTATGCACATAAGGAAAAGTAAAAAAATGTTTTGTAACTAAGACATGTTTAATTATGAACACATTTTTTTAAATTTATTTTCATTAGGGATGCACCAAATATTCGGTATTCGACCTATTTCGGTTTGAAAAGTATCATTTAAGAAAATAAACCATTAATGATAACCTTCATAGGAATTAATGATGTACAAATAAATGCAAGTTCATGATTATTGTCTGTCTAGTAAATAATATGTTTCTTGCTTTTTTACAAACATCATGTTTCTAAACAAAATGGAAAAAAAAAACTTTCTCAGGTGATAATAGACATCAAGACAGACAATTTTTGTTCAGGAAACCAGAGTCAGAACACACTTATTTTCAATCAAAAATAAAATGCATCTCACTGCAGGTCAAATTTGAATTTACGTTTGTTACTTTAATAATATTGAAGATATTTTAACTATATTTTTAAGATAGTTACTTTGATTTCTGTGAATCACGATAAGTGCTGGAAATTTCCACTATTCATATCTAAACAACAATGAGCTAGACATTCCTTTATTCAGAGTGCAGCTGACATTACTACTTATACTCTGTCACTGGCCAAAATTCAGCCACATACATACATATATCTACACCGGTGACAGAAATTGGGACATGAAAGGTAGACGTCAAATGACACCTACTGTAAATATCTTAGGCGTCAAATGAAAATTTCTAGTTGCAATTTCTAAAATTCACATAACTGTATCATTATATGCTACTTTATAGAAAAGCATGAATATTTTGTTTTTATTTAAATTATTGAATCTGCAATATTATAATAATTGAAGCAACTGTAAAACTGATAACACATTTATAATTACTACTACATTTAGAAATTAATAGAAAAATGCACTTAACCATGTTAAAAAAAAAAAAAAAAAAAAAAAAAAAAAAAAAATTAAACCTAAAAAAATGTTACCCAGTGTTGATAATTAGACTTAAAAACTATACATATAATATAATTAGAGAAATATTGTTAAAATGAAATCTAAAGGACCACATTTTGTGTGTGTTAACCGTAAAAATAATATAGTACATCTTATCTGTTGGGACTGCATTATTAATTCATGTTCAGCAAAAATTCATATTAAGCGATTTAATGCTAACAATGCTTGACTGCATATAGATTGCAAAGGTGAAACTCAAACAATACCCACTAATTTTAAGTAATTAATTAAAGGTAGATACTAAAATCAGGATGTCTAACTGTCCTTCAGCTATATTATTTCTCAGGGATTTATAGCTTTACCTGGATAAAAATCTGCTAAATTGGGTCTAAGTTTTACCACCAATAAATCATTAACAGTATCAGTGGATAAATGGTTACGTGTATTATTTTTTAGTAAATTAAACTGACTAAATAAATCCCTTTTCACATTCAGCAGTGCTAAATGGCAAGTTCAATATAAAGTTTAGAAGTTTGTATAAATTAATATATTCATTTGGATTTGTACACTTTGCTAAAAATCTCTGCTAAACTGTCTCACATTATAGTTTATGTTTGGTTCGAGACCAGATTTTCAAAAGAGGGTGATTGACTAAGTTAAGCAAAAAATAAATGTTATAAAAAGCTAGGCGTCAAATTTGATGCCCAGGAATAATTTTGTTGTCGTCAAATGCTATAATGTAGTCTCATTTGACAACTAACGACTGCTAATTTTGAACACTGATCTACACATATACATGTATGCAGGGGTGGGGAATTTTCAGAAAATCTTACCAGCCAAAGACTTATTTTACCAGCCAGAATAGAATTGAAAATTGTTATAACAATGTAGTACATGACTTCAAAAATAGTCAATTACACTGCTACAATGCATTTTCATATTTTTTTCGATAAAATTAAGAAATATATAGGGTAGATATGCCAGTAATGGACACCCTTAGGGAATTTCTTTAAAAATTATTTTTAAATTAATAGTTATAATTGTTATATTCCACATTTTTTAATATTATATTAATCTACCAACAATATTTAACCATGCTCATAGTCACATTTCCCAATGTGAATCAAAATTTAATTGTAAATAACAGAAATAAATCAAAACGCCCTAAATTCCAGTAATGGACACCCTACAAAAAGTAACTGATATTATGATTGTATTTAAAACTAGAATTTAAAGAAAGCATATTAATGAAATAAAAAAAGCTGAATTTGTATTGGTTATTTTTTTATAAACCAAAAATGTTGAAGGTGGCCCATTACTGGAAGGCGGACCATTACTGGCACATCTACCCTACAACAGAGAAAAGTTTAGTATAGGATTGAACATAGTAAATACCATGCTTATATCACAGTAAATTTGAAAGTTACAAAATATAGTGAACTAAAAAAAAAATAAAGTTTTTGTCATATCTTCTATAGTCTGCTATTTTTCAAAGATTTCCTAAACATTCGCCTTGTCAATAAATCCACTCACCAGTAGCGAGTAAAAACATGTATTTCCCCACCCCTGCATGTATGAATATATATACCTGTGTATACATATATATTTATACATGTACATATATCACTGGCACCCGGCTAACCGAAAAGTACCAAAAAAAAAGGGGGGGGGGGGGGAGTTGGAAGCTATGCACTTAAAAAAGGTTAATAAAAGAAATGTGTCAAAAGAAACAATGACGAAAAAAAAAAAGGTGGGGTTGGGGGGGGGGGGGGGGCTGTATTATTTAGAACCAGAATTTAATGAAAGCATACTAATGAAACAAGTTATTTTCAAATAAATTTAAATAATTAGGATATTGATAATTAAAAAAATATTTGTAATAATAATTCACTGTTTAAATTAATTATTGTGATTATCACAAGTTCAATATTTTAATTATTTTAGATAAATGGTTTAAAATACTAAATGACAGGGAATTACAGTTATCAAATTATTGAAACAGTGGGGGGGGGGGAGGGAGGGCTAGCGGGGTAAAAAAAAAAAAAAAAAAGTTTTCGAATATTAGTTCATACATTCATTTATTTCCCCACTATTTTTAACAGTTAAACTAGCCGAAACTTCTGGATATATTACTGGATAGTGAAATTTTGAAACATTATTTTCTGCTTCCTGATTGATTTGATTAAAAATGTAAACAATAATCCAGATTATAAAACATGCAAGTGAAAGTTATCAAAAAATAATAAGAGCTAAATTTTAATTGGTTATCTTTTTTTTATAAACAAACATTCACATTAAAACGTCTGCATTACTGGTACATCTATCTACCCTATAATTCAATCAGGACCAGCTTAACTTCTGAAGCCAAATTTTCTAAGGAAAGCATGTGCAACAACAAATGTCCTTGTCGTGCCTATTTGGTAATAATCAGGGCCGGAATGCAGTTATTTACACTGTTATACTGACATATAAACAAGATACAAATGATTAAACTAAAATACATTATCAGAATACTATACAAAGTATACAATAAAACACTTACCCAAATTACCGATACTTGAAAAACATTCTGCACGCGAACGTCGCCATTTGCATTCTTCCCTTCCACCCTTCCTCCTTCGACGCGACGTAGTAGCGATGACGTATGATATCTAACAGCCAATGGCAGGTGCTCATGGTAAAGATATTTTCTTCGGAAGGAAAAAATTACGGCCTCTGCCCTTTTTTCCAGAAAAATGACACTGATGTTTAAATATACGGCCAACTCTCCGAATTTTACAGCACTTTGTTACAAATAACGGGCACTGGACTTTTTTCTCAAAAAAGGGAGATGGCCGTAAAAATTAACGGCCAAATCTCCGAATTTTACGGAAATTTCTAACAGTGTACAGTTGTTATGACAGTTGAGTTTTAACTGTTTTATAGTTTTAAATGTGCTTTTTCAGTTTTCTTCTAACCCCCCCCCCCCCTCCCCCCGTTTTGTAAAAATTATATAAATAAATTAATAAAATGTAATAAATAAATAGATAAAATTTAAATAAGTAAATAAATAAAACATTGTGTAAAGTTTAGCCCACAATTTGTATAGGGAGCAAATTTTTCCTTCTATCAAAATTGTATTCGTTTTAGACGTTACGGGTGGTGGTCGATGATTTCATCCCCTCCCCGTAAAATTTTACTTGTAAACAAGATGTTCTCACGGGAGAGAGTGTGGCTCTTAAAGGACCACACAGTAGATATTTTACTTTTACAACAGGAGTGGGAGATTTTATTGCAAAAAAAGTTTCAAGTAACAATCGCCTGTTTCTCTAAAACTCATAAAAATAAGGTTTGTTGTTCGTGTGTATTTAAAAGTGCATCTAACTGCATGTTATTGCTTCAGTAATGGGTAGGAGCTGTCATCATAAATTCAACAAGTTTTTTCCATGAAACAGGGACCTACAGGGTTGTTTTATCACGTGGTTTTTCGGGGTGGACCCTAGCAACAACTTTGACCCTGTGTGCACCCTTGACCAATAGGGCACTTCAGTTAAGTGTATGCGAAAGAGGGTGGAAAACACGGAGTGCTCATTGGTTAGGCATATGGAAGGGAGTTGACGGGGCTGGCGTGGATGTCAGTTCGAGGAGCGGAGATTAAGATGGAAGAGTCACTATGACATATAGCGAGAATAATGAAGTTGGGACCGGAAGTTTTTGAAGAACTACGGTAGGAACGGTAGAACGAAAAGTTTGTGGCGGCCGGAGTCACGAATGGGCACCGGTAGATGAATGCGGTAAGCTCTCGTCCCTTGAAAAGTCTTGTAAATCACGGCGACCGCGGTATTTAGCGTAGCGTGCCGCAGCATATTCAACCCAAGCGGCAACAGACTTCATGCATTCGGTGGTCTTCGTCCGAGTTATACGCGGCATGTCGGGGGAGATGTGAGCGTTCCGATGCGGGATAACTTCGATGACTGACGGAAAGGCAACGGGAGAGACGTCAGGAAGGGGTCCCTAGACTTGGTCCTCAGCGGAGAGAATCCTGGTAAATACTGGCGTGGAGTGCGCTACACTAAAATTTGACGGAGACAGGCGGCTAGATGCCTCGGTAATAGACTGATAAAAATGAACGCTGTGCCCAGCCGATAAACGGCGAACACCTATCAAGACTGGCTGGTGAGTGCTAATATAAAAAAAAATTATATATATTAATTGTTGTATTAAATGATGTTAAGAAAACATCTTGTTCATTAATGTGATAATGTTATTTATGTAATTGTGTGTTTACGTAGGTTTTATTTGAATATTATGGCTCTTATCTCCATTCAAAATATACTTGTCTAGAAGAGCACATTAGTGATGGTGCTCTGGTATAAGCTCATGGCTTCTTGTGTTTATGATCTAATTCTATGATCGACGATTTTGTTTTCAAGTAATAATCATTGTGGTTTACCCTCTAAATTGTGTAGTTGATCTTATAAGAATTGATGAGACTAAAAAATATACTTTCTCTTTTCTTGAATAAATTTTGTCACTTTGTTCATATAAGTGCTTGATTTTTGTCTCTAGACTAATTTATGTAATTGAAGCGTTCTGTTAGTTCACAAGATTTTTAAGGAGGAGTAGTTCCGCCTATTTTGAGAGTCAAGATAAAACTTTGAAGAGTATTATTTTAAACTATAAGATACACTCAGTGTGAGGAACATTGCTAGTTTACTACATACTTTCATGGCTTCTGCAATTTACATTTATTTACTCAAAACTGTCAGATAATGAGATAATTTAACTTAATATTATACTTTAATTTTCACAACGCAAAATTCCTTTTAGTACTCATGTTTAAGACTTCAGTAGCACTTATGCAAAATTTTGGATGTTGCATGCTTGCCATGAAACAGAGTGTGCTTTTGTGATTTGCTCTTCTTGTGATCAGGTGCTGTCTTTAGCCACCACTAAATTATTCTCTTCACCTTAATTTCAGGTGGTTTTATTCAAAATTTTAAACTCTTGACTGCACCTGTCATCTTAATGTTACTTGTGGATTCTCGGTTGATTATCACAAAAGGACATAATAGATTGTAATCTCAATCTACTATTAGAGGATATTAAGTATACTTACATATTCATACAGGTGAAGGCTACTGCTAATTGTGAGTAAATTTAAAGAAAGGTAATTAGTAACAATTAAAATTAAATTAAGAGAAATAATATAATAAATAAAAAAAAAACACATCTAACACCGTCATTCAACCATTTTTTATAAAAACGGTTACACAACCGTAATTTAACTGTAGTCTGACCATAATATGGCCAATAATATGATCAGAATAAAGTTAAATTACGGTTAGCTAAATCGTTTTCTATAAAAACTGTCAAATGACTGGGCAGTATGCTGCAACTTTTTAACAGTGTGAAAAACGCATATCACATTTAAAAATCAAATTTCAGGAATTATTAACAATATTCGGAAAAATATCAGAATTAGTTTGTGCAGCCCTGTATATGATCTGTAGATTTGCATACATACTGTATAGAATGCTAAATTTTAGTTCAATTAGGAAACGCATAGCACAGTTTAAAATTCCCCATCTCGAATTTCCGCCAATAAACGGAAATGTACTCGAGAACATTTGTGCTACACTGTATATGATCTATAGAATTTATACACACAAAGTATTAGGCAAAAAGTGAGTTAAACGCGTTCAGCAACTGAAAATGCAGTTCCAGGAATTATTGTTAACAGACAGTAGAGAATTCTTTTGTGTGTCCCTGTAAATGCACGATGACTGCTATACACAATATTCTGTAGTAATCCTCTTGTACTGCTCCTTAGTGATATATATAAATATCAATGCGTTTAAAATAGTGAAACATTAACGGACAGTACCAAATTCTTTTGTGTGTCCCTGTAAATGAACGATGAATGCTATACACAAAATATTGTATAGTAAGATTCTTGTAATGAACCTTAGTGATATATATCAATATCAATATGTTTGAAATTAAAATAAACCGCAGATAATTTTTTTCCATAGACCGTAATGTATCGGGATTCTTTTGATTGTCCCTGTAAAAATCTGTAGACAACAGACGGTAGACAGACAGACAGACAAGCCGAATTCATAAACACTTTTCATCTATGTTGGAAAGCGTTAAAAATATTATATTTTTATGCATCAATGGAATTACCTCACTTTCAAAAGAAATGATTTTGTGTATTCGTTTCGTGTAAACGTTGATTTCATTTGAATGGAATATAATCCTAGTAACGAAAAGTTGAATATTTTATTTTATTTACTTACTAGCAAGCTACGCCCGCTACGCTGGTCAATTTCTAATAACGAACTTTTAATCCAACAAAATATTGTCATTTCATAATTCACTTTTATATTTTAACAGAATAATAAGGCTACTATAATTTGTGACTCGTGCTATAGCCAATATACACGCCAGGACACGTCGCCCTTATCATTATCTTTTTACGCATGAAGGTTTCGCTATGGTACTCCATTGTGAAATTTGGTAATTTTTCAAATTCAATATTTGAAAAATGGCATAATCATTAGATTTGAAATTTATATCAAGAAAATTAAATGTTTTACCTTTCAAACGCAGTTTTCCTAACAATTTTCTGACAAATACTTTTCGAGCTACTATTTTTTTCTGTAACTTCAAATGTTTCATTTTCCGAGATTAATCTGTGGCAACAATTAGCGAAAAACCCAGTCGTCAGAAACGCATAGATTTTTATTAAAGAGGCTGTTGGAGCAGGGATTGTCACCACCAATTTGCCACCATCACTTTTGAAATCGGTTCGGTAGTTCTAGAGATTCCATAGAAATTGTAATTTAGAATGTTTTTAGAAAGCTTTTCGCTCATTTCACACTTTTAAATTTCGAATTTTTTTTTTATTTTGTTCTTATAGAGCATTTACATCTTATAAGTAACTACAACGCCAAATTTCAAATCGGTTCGGTAGTTCTAGAGATTCCATAGAAATTGTAATTTAGAATGTTTTTAGAACGCTTGTCGCCACCCTTTTAAATTTCGAATTTTTTTTTATTTTGTTCTTAGAGAGCATTTACATCTTATAAGTAACTACAACGCCAAATTTCAAATCGGTTCGGTAGTTCCCGAGATTCCATAGAAATTGTAATTTAGAATGTTTTTAGAACGCTTTTCGCTCATTTCACCCTTTTAAATTTAGAATTTTTTTTTTTTTTTTTTTGTTTTTTTTTTTTTGTTCTTAGAGAGCATTTACATCTTATAAGAAACTACAACGCCAAATTTCAAATCGGTTCGGTAGTTCTAGAGATTCCATAGAAATTGTAATTTAGATTGTTTTTAGAACGCTTTTCGCTCATTTCACTCTTTTAAATTTCGATTTTTTTTTATTTTGTTCTTAGAGAGCATTTACATCTTATAAGAAACTACAACGCCAAATTTCAAATCGGTTCGGTAGTTCTAGAGATTCCATAGAAATTGTAATTTAGATTGTTTTTAGAACGCTTTTCGCTCATTTCACCCTTTTAAATTTCGATTTTTTTTTTATTTTGTTCTTAGAGAGCATTTACATCTTATAAGTAACTACAACGCCAAATTTCAAATCGGTTCGGTAGTTCCAGAGATTCCATAGAAATTGTAATTTAGAATGTTTTTAGAACGCTTTTCGCTCATTTCACCCTTTTAAATTTCCAATTTTTTTTATTTTGTTCTTAGAGAACATTTACATCTTATAAGTAACTACAAAGCCAAATTTCAAATCGGTTCGGTAGTTCTAGAGATTCCATACAAATTGTAATTTAGAATGTTTTTAGAACGCTTTTCGTTCATTTCACCCTTTTAAATTTCGAATTTTATTTATTTTGTTCTTAGAGAGCATTTACATCTTATAAGTAACTACAACGCCAAATTTCAAATTTCTAGCTGCTTCAGTATAGAAAAGATCGCAATTTTAGAACGTTTTTTGCTCCAGCACCCCCCTGTGGTGGTGGCACCGACATAAAATATAGCCTATGTTGGAGCAGGGGTTGTCACCATCAATTTGCCACCATCACTTTTGAAATCGGTTCGGTAGTTCCAGAGATTACCCCCTACAAACAAACAAACAAACAATCTTTACTCCTTTATAATATTAGTATAGATTTACTTTATTTTAATATTTCATTATTCCTTAAAAAAGTTACAATAAAACAAAAAATAAGTTTACTTTTATAGGACTAAGGAATAAAAAAAGAAAGGAAAATATTCAGAAATAAGTTGTATGCGTATAATCATATTTTCAACTTAGATAGTGAAGATTTTTAAAGTATTCATGGTAAAATTCTGATTGTGCTCCTTGATATTATGCAACATAAAAAATAATTATATTCAAAGTTGACTTGCCTCAATTTCAGAATAAACGCATTCGAAATACGTTGACTAAAATTGTCAATAACAAATTAATACTGATATCAAAATATATTTATTTTGAATTGATTAAAAACATAAATTTTACGTTAATTTGTTATAAGTGTTAGTTTTAACTGTTGTTTTTCACAAAATAAATTTCTCCTTTTTCGAAATAAACTGCCCAAATTATTATGTTCATAGCCAATAATTCAAAATGTTTGTTTCATAAGAACTAGAAGATTATTTAAAGCTACAGTTTCATGTTGTATGTATATATTTAATATTTAACTACATAATTTTTATCTAATGCCTACTTTTAGTTTTTTCTAACAAGTTCACTAATTTTGAATTTTATAAAGATTTTGTGCATTTACAGGGTATTTAGCCAATGGTTAAATGACAAATAACACAAAAAATCCAAAGCAAGATTTTAAAAATATATATGTTTTTTTTTTTTTTTTTTACTTCAGTGACAGGGTACAAATTGTTTTCAATCAGCGGGAAAAGCGCTTTAGATTTAGGATAACAGGTTCCCAATCATTAAACGAAATTACGACACTTTTACGAGGGCTGTTCAATAAAGAGTGACAATAATTTTTTTATTCGGATAATTTTTTGTACACGAATTTAGTTTCCTATTGTATTGTCCAGAATTGGTCGGTAATGAATATTTGGGAAATATTTCATTAATTTAATTGCAGCAGTACTGTGGCAGCCGTGCAAGTTCAGACACATTCAGTACCACCTACGGGAACGATGAAGGCAACACGCGATGAGCCATCTGAAATTTTAATTCCTTTTTAAGAAATCGTCAGCCAATGCCATTAAAATGCTTAGCATTTCTATTGGTTTCATTTATGGTAATTAATATTTGGTCGAGAAATTTCGCCAAGTGTCGCCATGCTGGATCAGAATTTGAAGCTGGCTGATATGACCATGTCGTTTAAAACGTATGAGAGTTACAACAAACGATACAATAATTAATATAAATTTGCGAAAAACCATGTTTCCTAAATGAAACTTAATATGGAAATTTCAGCCACTCTAGAATTTCAAACTGCAATATTTTAACCATTTTTGAGATAGAGGTAAAATAAAAAATGTTCCGGAATCCTTGTAATAAGGCCAAACTCTAAAAGGGGCAAAACTTAGATTTCAAATTCTTTTGTACATCTTTTTGAATTTGAAATATTGAAGCTGGCTAATGAACCCGTTCGTGAATTTGATTTGTCCTGTACACTTGCTCAATCGCACACAGATCAGTTAATAAATACAAGGGCTGTCGCATGACAAAAATCAGAGGATTTCTAAATGTCAGTGACCCTGGAATTTCAAACTTCTATATCTCAGTCAATTTTTTAGGATAAAGGCAAAACGAAAAATTCCCTGGAATCCTTGTACCAAGGTCAAAGACTTAAAGGAAAAACTTTTTAAAATTCTAACCTTTTATACACCTTTTTGAACTTAGAAAAACTAAATACAATTTTAAGTGGCCGTTATTTTGAAACAAGATGGAGGAAGCTACCCAAAGATCTCGTTCAATATCTTGGCATGTAGTTTGCTCATGCTAAGTCACATCCAAATTGGCTCATAAATACAAAAGTTACAGTTTTGCAAAAATCAGATATATATATATATATATATACAAAGTGTCCACGTATAACCTGACCGACCTTTATTTTAGCAACCGTTGGTCTTACATGCATACTTCCAATTACAAAAATGGTTTAAATAAGGTAAAGAATTATTTTTAAAGCGATTTGGGTTAAAAAAAAAACATTTATTAAAAAATTACGAAATTAAAATTTTTATACGGTCCCCCGGTCCTATAAGTGATATTTAGTAAAAATTTACTGTGACACTAACAAGTAATATAAAAAAGTCCCATTCATCTACGATTAAAACTGATTGAGTAATAGCTGTTTAAAGTTGGAGTATATTTTTTGTTGCGAAATAGGGGTCATTCACAAATGTAGTAGAAATATAAATAATCGTCAGATATAGCAAAAATATAGTTGAGAGCAAAAATAACATTGCAATTTATATGTTAACCTTTTGAATCCCACGATAGCCAAAAATAGCCGGTTACTCTGAAACCCACAGTAGCCCAGGATAGCTGAAAGGATTTTCCTCCCCTTTAAATTGGTTGGGGTGCTGTCAAGGGGGTGGTCTCCCTCAGTGATGGATGGGGTAATGTGTTGGCATTTCTGGACAGTACAGAAGGAATTTTTTTCTATAACTGGAGCAAGGATAAACAAAGGGGTGTAACACCTGTCCAAATTTGAATAAAGGGAGAAAGCAGTAAAGTCATTTCTACTACTTACCTAGTGAAAAAGGGGGTAACGAAAAAATTGAATATTTTGGGCTATTTTACTGGGATTCTAAGGTCATTCTGTGTTTTAAATCTTGGGACTTACAGAGTTAATATAAATGTGAAATCTATAATCATTCTGAAATATTAATGCAAAATATACAATTTGTACAGAACATTTAAGAGGATAAAAATAACAGAATTTTTGTTAAATAAAAGGATGTAAAACAACAGCCTCAATTAAGATTTTAAAATGCTGTTAGATTACACTGTCTGTCAAATTTTGGGTTGTGCCATGTTTTTTAGCTTTTGAAAATTGATTCTAATGTATTTTTTAATGCTGAATCCGAAAATAACCTTCATTTTAAACCATCACGTCAGGATTTTTCTCAAATCGAAAATTTCAAAGTTCAAAAGCTCAAAGTTAAAATTGATCCCCTCTCCCCTCCCAAACTCATCGGACCCCTGAGCTATTTAGTTGTAAAAAACGCAGTATAAGCCAAAAAATTTAATAAATTATTGAATTAAATAAAATTAAACTGAATAAAAAAGTCTTACATCTATTTTATAGTATCAGATTTTTCGATATTTTTAAACCTTGAAATTTACGATTTGCGAAAAATTTTGACATGATGGTTAAAAGTGAAGGTAATTTTTTTATTCAGCGTTAAAATACATAAAACGTAATTATAAAAGTTAAAAAACACAACCATCGCAGGTTTATGTTATCTAATCTAAAACTTTTCCTTAAACTTGTTGACGGTAATCTATCCGAATTTTTTTTGTGTTATCCTCTATTATGAGTATTATTAAGATGGTGAGCGTCGAAAATCCTAATAATATTACATTGTCATCGGATTAAAGTCAGTATGTAAAATTTAACTTCGATCGGTCAGTTGAAAGTGAATTAAAGTTCGAGTACAAATTTTAAACTGGAAAGACGATCGTTGCAAGTTAAATTAAACCTTATGAAAATAATATAATTTTTTGTTAAAATAAATCATAGCCTCAAATCCTTACAAAATAAAACATATGCTAAAATACAATTATTTTAACTAATCTGAAACTGAACTACAGTAAAACCTCCAAAGTTGACCACCTCTCTAAGTTGACCACCTCTCTATGTTGACAAAAATTTATCAGTTTGAATGGTCACAACACATTTTCAATGGAGATTTACCTCTCTATGTTGACCATCTCCGTAAGTTGTATGTTGACCAATTTTTAGTAGTTTTTACTCTCTGTACTTGACCACTGATGTTTTCTTCAATTTGCTGTTTCCTCCGTTTGTTCTCCATCTGGTTTTCAGAAATTTCTTTATCCGTCATTCGGTTTATCTGAGCAACACTCGCCCCCCTTCTGGTGCTCCATTCATTGTTCACTTCCAGTATGATAGAATGAGAGGGAAATGCCAGACTTCCTGGAATCTGTCGAAAAATATCAGGGGAGTGGGCGATGTGCGGTGCGGTGTAGCTATACGCAGAATTGGAAAACAACGTGTATCGCTCACATGTGAAACACATACCGTTCTTTTTTTCTGGATGTCGAGTCGTGACGGGACCGGTCGTTTATTTGCAAATTTTCATTAAAAATGGCGCAAAGAAAAGGTCTAAAAGAACTTAAATTAAAGGAGAAAGTGGATCTTCTTAATTTTCTGGAAAGCAGCAATCAAAGAAAGACAGCAGAAAAATTTGGTGTGAGCAACATTTTAAAACGCAAGGAAGAATATCTGGAAAAATATTCTTCTGAAAACGGAGGACTCCAAAGAAAATTTGTCTCGACGCTGTGAACGAAGCCACGTTTCGTTGGTTTAAAGAGATGATATCAATCAATGCAAGAATATAGGGACCTACGCTTCAGGAAATAGCAAAAAAAATTGCAAAATAATTCGAAATAGAGGACTACCAAGCGTCAGTAGGTTGACTTAAAAAATTCAAATTACAATACGAGATTTCTCAAAAAGTTTTGTGTGGGGAATCGAGTGAGGATTCAGCTGAAGTGGTGGAGAAGTTTATTGAAAAATTTCCAGAGTTTGCTAAAGGTTTAAAAGATGAGGACATCTTTAATGCTGATGAGTGCGGTCTCTTCTTTAAAGCAATGCTTGATACAAGTCTAGTAATGAAGGGTGACACTTGCAAAAGAGGAAAATTTTCAAAACAGCGTTTTACTGTTCTTCTATGTGCTAGTATGACTGGGGAAAAATTGAAGCCTTCGGTGATCGTCCAATCCGCAAAACCTCATGTATTTAAAAGTTTAAACCAGAAGACCTTCCTGTTTTTTGGGAGAGCAAATAAATCCGCTTGGATCCTGCTTTGTTCGAAGAGTGGGTTAGAGGATTTGACGCAGAAATCAGGAAAAAGAAGCGGTCTATTCTACTTACCGTGGACAACTGCCCCAGCCACCCGAAAGTGAATAATCTCATGTATGTGAAGCAAAAACATTTGCCTCCAAACACAACTTTGGAAACCCAATCTTTAGATCAAGGCATTATTCAGTCCTTAAAAGTGCACTACAGAGCTCAACTTCTGGAATAGGTGATCATGAAAGCACAAACCTGTGGTCTTTCTGCATTGGCATTGTCAACAGCTGCGTCAGTAAATGCTTTGAATGCTGTTCATTGGATTAATTTGGCTTGGAATAAAGTTATGCAAACCATGATTAAGAACTTCTTCAAGAAATTTGGATTTGTTACAGCTACAACATCGGTGCAAGAGAATGAGCCTCCTCTATCTCCCTTGCCAGTTTTTGATGGAGTTGAATTTGAACATTATGTTACCATGGTCGATGAGTTAGTAACATGTGTTAAACAAGACCGAGAGGCAATCATCAATGAGATACACTCTGCAACTAAGCACAGCGAGGACAAGAAAATGTACAAGAAATGGACGGCGAAGAGGATGATGATCCAAGTGATGATGAAACGTACCCAAAAAGAAACTGAAAAGTACCCAACTCTGTGGGAATACGATGTAAAGCGCATGATTGAGCAACTTAAAGATTTCGCTGCAGAAAACTGCCCAAGCATGCTTAATGGATTTGTAAACTGAGAAAGTGCTTTTTGCAGTTACCTAATGAACAAAAAGAAGACTCAAACAAAAATTGAATTATTATTTCAAAAATTGTAAAAATGTGCTGTACCTTCAGTAAAAATAAAAAAGAGTAAGTGCTAATTTTTTTCTAAATTTTTCCTTAAAAATTACTAAAAAAGTTTACTAAATTTTTTCTAATATTGTACTAAATATTTTCTAAAAATTCCCTAAGTTTACCACCTCCTTATGTTGACCACTTAGTTCCAGTCCCTTGGGTGGTCAACTTATGGAGGTTCTACTGTAATAAAATTTAAGTCAATCGTAATAGTTGTACGATTTCTTTCAAAGCGCAGATACCTTGAAATAAGTTTAAGAACTTTATAAACGACCCCTGAAAGCATGGCCGAAATCATCTGTTTTGAGATGCAAAAAAGTAGTATAAGTCATGCGTTTCAAAGTTTCATAATTTGGCCATTTTTAATGTTACATGCTTGGGACGTTTTAGCTCACAGGCTATCAAAGCCTGAGAGCTAATGTGCCCGCACGTTCTGTCTGTCTGTCTGTATGTATGTATGTACGTACATATGTATGTACGTAACGCGATAACTCTTGATAGAAATAAGCGTTTTGCTTAAAATTTTGAATATAGGTTCATTGTGATAAGGCGCTGCCCTGATTAGTTTTGGGGGTTCATTGGCTAAGTATAAAGGGGGAAAGGGGGGCTAATTCCCCACCCATTAATTTAAATAAATAGATTTTTCATATAGAATTATCCGATTTTCTTCAAATTTTGTATATAGGCTCATTGTGGTAAGCCCTGATTAGTTTTGGGAATTCATTGATGAAGTATAAAGGGGGAACGGGAGCTACCCCCCACCCCGTTAATTTAGATAAATGTATTTTTCATGCAGAATAATCCGATTTGCTTCAAATATTGTATATAGGTTCATAGTGATAAGGCACTTTCCTGATTAGTTTTGGGGGTTCTTTGGTTAAGTATAAAGAGGGTGAAAGGGGGGCTGGCTTATCCTTCCCTTTAATTTAGATAAATGTGTTTTTCATGGAGAATTATCCGATTTTCTTCAAATTTTGTATGTAGACTCATTGTGGTCAGGAGCTTCCCTGGTATTTGGGGATTCAGTGGTTAACTATAAGGGGGTGGGAACGGGGGGATGATCCCCCCTTAATATATTGTCGATTTCTTTATTTTTCGAGGGGGTTATTTCAAATAAGAATATAATATACAATTAGTGTGAATAGCCTGTGATCTCAATGCCCTCAGTTTAACTGGGCAGTTTTTTTTTATTTTATATTACTTGTTAATGTCACAGTAAATTTATACTATATATCACTTATAGGACCGGGGGACTGTATAAGAATTTAAATTTCGTAATTTTTAATAAATGTCTTTCTTGACCCAAATCGCTTTAAAAATAATTCTTCACCTTATTTAAACCATTTTTGTAATTGGAAGTATGCATCTAGGACCAACAGTTGGGAAAATAAAGGTCGGTCAGGTTATACGTGGACACCCTGTATATATACATATATATATATATATATATATATATATATGGTAGGAAGCAAGATATTTGAAAAGAAAACCCAACAAAACCTTAATAAAAAAAGTAGATGACTAAACAAAGAACTGTTCAAAGAAAATATACACGAATACATAAAACAATACCACTTGTCATGAGTCAGCTGGATGGGGAGTCCTACCAAATGGCTTAAGCACTCACAAGTCCCGTTCAGAAGAGTTTCTCTCTTAATTTTGAACCAAATTCAGATGAGAGACGTGCACCTGGATTTACACCCACCAGAGGTAACACTTATTGACCTGTGTGAAGTTGGCACCCCCCATTTCGAATTAAAATATATGAATTACGTAGAAGTTTTGCCCAAGTTTTGCCCATTTTTGCCCACCCATTATTTAATTTTGCCCACCATTTATGACGCTGTAAATCACATTTTATTTTTTGACCCATTTTTCATACTGGCAGCCCCCAATTCGAAATTTCAAAGAAGAATTGTGCCATTATTTTACCCAAGTTTTGCCCAGTTTTGCCCACCCATTAGATAATTTTGCCCACCTTTTAAAAAGCTGTAAATTAAAAAATATGGTTTTGACCACGTGTTCAGCTGGCACCCCCCCAATTCGAATATAGCCATAAAAATTACATAGAAGTTTTGTCCAAGTTTTGCCCAGTTTTGCCCACCCTTTATAACGCTGTAAATCACATTTCATTTTTTGACCCATTTTTCATACTGGCACCCCCTAATTCGAAATTTCAAAAAACAATTGAGCCATTATTTTGCCCAAGTTTTGCCCAGTTTTGCCCACTCATTGGATAATTTTGCCCACCTTTTAAAAAGCTGTAAATTAAAAAATATGGTTTTGACAACGTGTTCAGCCTGCACCCCCCCCCCAATTCGGATATAGCCGTAAAAATTACATAGAAGCTTTGCCCAAGTTTTGCCCAGTTTTGTCCACCATTTATAACGCTGTAAATCACATTTCATTTTTTGACCCATTTTTCATACTGGCACCCCCCAATTCGAAATTTCAAAAAACAATTGTGCCATTATTTTGCACAAGTTTTGCCCAGTTTTGCTCACCCATTAAATTATTTTGCCCACCCTTTATAACGCTGTAAATCAAAGATATCTTTGTTGACCACGTGTGAAGTTGTCACCCCCCCCCCCAATTCGAAATTTCAAAAAACAATTGTGTCATTATTTTGCCCAAGTTTTGCCGAGTTTTACCCGCCCATTATATAATTTTGCCCACCTTTTAAAAAGCTGTAAATTAAAAAATGTGGTTTTGACCACTTGTTCAGCTGGCACCACCCAATTCGAATATAGCCATAAAAATTACATAGAAGTTTTGCCCAAGTTTTGCCCACCCATTATTTAATTTTGCCCACCCTTTATAACGCTGTAAATCACATTTCATTTTTTGACCCATTTTTCATACTGGCACCCCCAATTCGAAATTTCAAAAAACAATTGTGCCATTATTTTGCCCAGTTTTGCCCACCTTTTATAACGCTGTAAATCAAAGATATCTTTGTTGACTACGTGTGTAGTTGGCACCTCCCAATTCGAAATTTAACAAAACAATTCTTGCATTATTTTGCACAAGTTTTGCCCAGTTTTGCCCACCCATTATAACGCTGTAAATCACATTTTATTTTTTGACCCTTTTTTCATACTGGCACTTCCCAATTCGACATTTCAAAAAACAATTGTTGCATTATTTTGCGCAAGTTTTGCCCAGTTTTGCCGATCCGCTAGATAATTTTGCCCACCTTTTAAAATAAAAAATATCTTTGTTGGTCATGTGTGAAGTTTTCACATCCCCTTTATCCAATTCGAATTAAGTTAGACAAATTAAGCAGAAAAAGTTTTGCCAAAGTTTTATAACACTATAATCATTTATGTGTCCGTTGACCATGTTTCTAGAATTTTTCTTAGCGTTTCTAAAGATTTGTCCAAAGTTTTTATAGCACTAGGACTTCCTTCAAAGGGATTAGTCTGAGTGATATTGCTGAGAACATAGGGTTAACAATTACAATATAAAGAAAAAGAGCAAATTAAATGAGAGAATTACAAAATATTATATATAAATTCATATACACTGTTAAAAAAATAGAAAAGAAGTACCGTCCATGAGATGTGTTGTCATATTATTTTTTTAACATGTGGCAAAGAATCTCATTTTCTTAAGCGCGTATTGCGCAAAACTTTAAAAAAAAAACGCCGGATCTTTTAAAACGCCAAGCTTTTTAAAGTTACGTAATTGGATTTGCAGCCAATAGATTATTCTATCAAGCGTGGCTTAACGCAAATTTAATTTCATTGTTGCACCTTTTTTTGTGTGCGAATTAAAAATTTTTCTTCCTTGATTATATATCTATTATTTGTATAACTTTTTATAGAAACACTTACACGTCAAACCACATTGATAGCATGCTTTGCTACAAACCAGATTGCAAAACTATAGTCTAAATTACTATTAAAGTATACAAAAAATCTTTGGATGACTTCTGTAAAATAACTTTTACATTAAATTTCGATATCGGCAAAATTGAAAAATTACACATATTTCAAAGTTAAGCTTAACAGATACTTCTTGATTATTCTCTAGGAGGCTCTGCCTCCTGCGCCTTTACTGCGCCAATCCGCAGACTTTTCTTTTGCCTGTCTGTCTCTCCACAATCTGTCTGTTTCCCTATCCGATCTTCTGCCCGTTTCTCTAACCGATTGTCTATCTCTCTACACGTCTCGCTACCTGTCTCTATATTTCTCTACCGGTCTCGCTACCCGCCAATCTATTTCTCTAACCGTCTGTCTATCCGTCTAACTACTTGTATGTCTAGCCGTGTCTCTATTCACTTCTCTAACCATTTGTCTATCTGTCTCACAACTTGTCTATCTGTCTCTCTACCCGTCTGGCTTGGCTATACGCCTCTCTACCCATCTTCTTACCCATCTACTATCTCACTACTCGTCTGTATACCCGTCTCACTATCCGTCTATTTTTGTACCCGTCTCTTTACCCGTCTCGCTACCAATCTCATTACGCGTCAGTCAACTCGTCTCTGTACTCATCTCTCTACTTGTCTCTTTATCTACCACGTTACGCGTCTCGCAACCTTTCTCGCTAGATTCCTGTCTACCGTCTCGTGACCCATCTCGCTACTCCTCTGTCAACCCTCTTTTTACCTTTCTCTCTAGCTGTCTATCTATTCGTTTCGCTACCCGTCAGCCTACTTATGTCGCTACTTGTCTCTCTACCCTTCTCACTACCCGTCTGTCTACCCGTTTGTTTACTCGTCTTTCTACCTCTCGCCACCTCTTCCTAAAATTTAAACAATTCATTTAATATACAGAAGCCGATTAAATGCAAACAGAAGTAATTTATCTAATAAGTGTAATCAGATGCATTTTTTTTTAAATACATACATAAACCTGAATAATAATTCATCAGTTTTGTGTTCATGGTTGTTTATATCATTTGACAGTAAATCTCAACTTCTTAAACCGGAATTGTCTCAAGCTTTTTAAAAAAACCACAAGGTCTGTATAACTGCAAAGTACCCTGAGGGCTATATTAGCTACATGTTATTAAGATAACTAAAAGTTTCGTTATCGCGTTTGCAGCCAATTGCTTATGTCAGAAAGCGTGGCTTAACGCCATTTTAAGTTCATTAGTGTAACTTTTTTTTTTTTTTGGGGGGGGGGGGGGTGAAGGGTTTCAAATATATACACACAAATTAAAACTTTTGCCTCCATGCCATTAGTGTTGTTTGTATTATTAACTAATACCTTGTAGACCGAGCTTCATTTGAAACAAATGTAAAAGACTTCTTCTACAGTTTTTTTAGGAGAAACTTTCGTAATTGGGCCTAAAGCCAATCGGAGCATTTAATATCAATATTGTAACTCTTATAGAGTTAAAACAATATTGTTGCTAGCTTTAATCTTGTTTGAGACCAGCCTTGCCTGTGTATCTGAATGAGGAAAAGTTTCGTATCCAATGTCGGTTGGCGAAAAATTTTTTAAATGGTGCCAAAAGGTACTTTTAGCATCTTACAAAATTTTTCAAGAGACCGGTAAAACATGTTTTTCAAATATTTGCAAACATACGTTTATTAAAGCATGTTTTTGCACCATCATAAAAATTTAAGCACGATGCTAAAATAAAATTTTATCGCCATATTCGATATTTTAATAAGTAATGAAAATACATAAACAAACTTATTTAACAAACCTAAGAGGCATTTTTGTGATAAATAATTGTTATTGTCAGGGGAGTAAATTGTAAACAATTAATAAACGGCTAGTAAATAATAAATAGCATTTAAAATCTAAAAATGAAGAAGTGGTCCGTATAAAAATGCAAAACATAACATTATACGCTTGATATATGTAAATCTTTTTTATTTTTTAATATTTCCGAAGGCACAGATAAAAAGGTAAAAATATCTTTTCCAAATGCCATTACAATTTAATATATATATATATATATATATACACAAAATAGAGAAATATCTGCAAAAAAATATATTTACATAATACTACATCTGCAAAAAAAATAAATAAGATTTAGAAAAAGTAAGCCAAATTCTGCAGATCCCAACAATCACATCGAAAAACTTATCACCAAAAAAGAACTCGCCAAATCTTACGGCACAGGAGATGGATTTTTCCCTCTGAATGCAGAATATTAGTTTTTTTTTTCTTGTACGATGGGTGATTATAATATAATTGTTTCATTTCACGTACTACATACCGTTTGATATATTGGTACTTTTATGTTATCCTGGCGCAGTTGATAAATCGCCAAATATTGTTCCTATAACATTTTCATATTGAATTTATTTCATTTAAATATAAACCTTTCACTCATTTAATTTAAAATACATGCCTTTCATTAATCCCATTTAAAATGCTAAAAAGAGAAAAAAAAGAAATAATGCCATAAATCGAAACACTTTATTTAAACACCAAAGAATTCTTTTTAAATTTACACACGCGAAATAAAAAAAGCTGCTATTGCTGAGATTTGCGCCAAATCTCTAATACCAAGTCTACCAAGTTTTTGCAGGTTTTTTCTTTCAAACAGAAAAAAATCCAGATTAATTTTCGATTTCTACTAAATTGAAATATATTTTATTGTGCTGAATATTAGTGCTTGCATATTTTTTTGCTCCATGTACTCCGTGAACTTTTCAATTCCGATTGTCTACGAAAATCTCCCGCCGGTGAAAATGACGTACGCACAAAATTTAGTGACGTATGTACTTTAATTGTGCTTTTTTATCTATTTTTTTAATATAATTTCCAAACGGTTTGACATTTATTCTTGGTAATAAATAGACGTCGTTGTCACTTTTATAGGTACCTGATGTAAAAATTTGAACGAAATCCGTTACATATTTTTTGAGTTATGCTTGACGAAATGTTTTAATATTCATCGTCGCTATATATAGGGCAAAGTAATACTGCGCTGTGTATGAGTCTTCGTTGCACTCAGACAATTACTTGGTTTTCTCAGTGTTCCTGGAGATTTGTCCATCGTTTCTACAAAGTCCATTTTTGCTATATCGTTGCCGGTTTTTGTAGATTGTTCGTAGTGTTTTCCCAGAGTCCAATAATTATGTTCAGCGTCTCGTTAACGGTATGTTTCGAAGGAGAGGGTGATTCTAGATTAAGGCTGGGATTGCGGTGCCTCGCTTTCTTAAATCTTACGTTCGAACTTAAGAATGGGCGTTCCTACGATCTATCTTAACTTCGTATTGCGGTGCCTCATCGTAAGTCCTCCTGCTTAAGCGTAAATCCTCCTGCAGTCAGCCAATCAGAGACCGTAGTTAGATTTGTTGTGGTTGCGCGCGCATACACTTGTGCTTCGTCGTAAGATAGCTTTCGGGTTAGCGTTAGAACGCGAGGCACTGCAATACCGATTACGCTTTGTTTAATCGTAAGTCAGAGTTACGCTCAAGATTGATCTTAAGCGAGGCACCGCAATCCCAGCCTAACAGTTTGAGAGCTTGGCAGGTTGAGAATTGAATGATTTTGTCCAGTGTTCCTGGAATTTTGTTCCGTTTCTTCCAACGTGTCTAGAGTTTTGTTTGTAACTAAAGTTTTGCCTGTTATCCTTCCATACATGTCTACGATCGGAAGCCGTGGGAAAGCAAGAGCCGTCGGAGTAACTCGACATATGGCCGAAGGACCGTCTCCACCTATGGGGTTTCGCGAACGAAGTCGTCGGGGGTTCTTCGGCGGTTCGTCAGGTGTCTGTTCCACGCGGAAGTTTCCCATGAATGGGATTACTGGCGCAACGACCTAGAGGTCGACACCTGGTAGAATGACCTGGGGGTTCGCAGTGGGGAGCGGCCTCAGGCCGATCGCAGCGCCGGGCGATTCAAAGCTCTGGTGCGTTATAAGCCCTTCAGAGGCTTGGGCGCGATGGTCGTTTACGCGCGTCGGCGACCCCCATGGGCTCCTGTCGGCGCCGGATAGTTTTATATCATTGCCAAGTGTTACCCATTGTTCCTAGTATTTTGCCCAACTCTCTTATGTTTGTTTAGCTTTTCTAAAGAGTTCGTAGGCTTTGCCTAACATTCTTAGAGCATTTTTTCATTTTTTCTAAATTTTTGCTTAGCGTTCTTAAAGTTTTGTAAACTTTGCTCGTTTTCATGTAAGATTGTCCGTTTTTTCCAAATTTTGCTGTAGTTTTGCCCAGTGATCGAAGATCTTTGCCCAGATTTGCACAGAGTTTTAAGAGTTTAAAACAGTCTTTGCAGAATTTAAACTAGCATTTGAAATGTTTTTCCCGACCCGTTTTCCTTTACAGTCGACTGCAAAATGAATCGAGCACCGGAACCCCTTCAGAAAAATTTATAATGCCCGTCGGCCCCTTTAGCCCCCCCCCCCAAAAAAAAAACCTTAATACCCTTCGCGCTTCACTCGCTTTGCGCCTGTCCACGGACGCAAAAAAATGGACCAAAGAACATTGCCCTTTCTGTTATTCAGAAAGATTCTAGTCCCTTTTGCAGGTCGTCTTTCACTCGCCAACGATGGCCTGTCCACGGACGCAAAAAAAAATGGACCAAAGGATATTATCCTTTGGTCCATTTTTTTTTGCCCTTTCTGGCCTTCAGAAAGATTCTAGTCCCTTTTGCAGGTCGTCTGCATTTTATCCTGCCATTCGAGCAAGTAGGCGGGCAGCAGGTATCCCTCCTTTTCGCCGCATTGTCTCAAATACACGACTTTGCCGACCCGTTTGCGCTCCAAGATGCGTCCCTTGTTCAAAAACTCGTAGAGTCTCGCTTCCCTATCGGCCTTATACCCCGATGCCAAGCGGTAGGCGAGGAGATGAATCAGGGCCGTGTGTTCAATCACCCATTCGGTTTTCCATTCGGGTAAAATGTCGCTGCTGAGACAGCTACCCACTTCTCGAGCCCAGGCGTGAACATTGCTTTTCCCTAGCAACAGAGCCAACTCTAACGTTCCCCAATACATTTTTCCATTCTTTCCCACAGCTCCGAAAAGATTAAAGTAGAGTTGGCGGTCCATCAAACCCACTCGAAACTGCATGACTGTTTTTTTCTTCTTCTCCTCTCCCTTCCCGTCTTTTTATCCTCCTTCCCCCCCCCCCTCCTTTCCAAACCCGTTTACGCCGCTCGACCGGCCGCGCGCGCAGCTCTCTCCCGATTCGTCGCTGCGTGTCCCGCCCCTCGAGCGGGCTCCGCCTCCTCAGCCTCAGTCGCTCGTCCGCTTCGATCCGCGCGGCATTCTCGTTCTTGCTCTCGCTCTCACCATGTCCTTTTGCATCCAGTATCAGCCCACACCGTATCACCACTACGTCCTGACCGGACTCATCGGTCAAGACGAACTCCTCTACTGGTTCGCCCGAGATGTCATCAGCGTCCTGGGCCTTCATAGGCCTTCGCGAACCCTGACCAACGTGCAAGTGCGGCACGTGGCCCCGACCCTGAAGAATACGCCGCCTCACTACCTCAAGAAACGCGTAGTGCGGCACGAAGCGGCCATGCGACTGTTTCAAATGTCGAGGGTCGAGTCGGTGCAAGAGTTTGGCAGGCGACTCGGCTCGGATCAAACGTACGTCCGCATCTTGATGGAATGGGACGAAAAAGACGTGAGTCATCCGACTATTTTGCTCATCCTGAACGTACCGGGGATACCGGATATGGTCCGACACCCCACCTTCTTTCACTGGTTTGAAACGTTTAAAAAAAATGCCGTGTTTAAACTCTACCCGGATCCCCTCATCGAGACGATGATGAAATGTAACCAAGACATTTTAATGAACCCGCCCGTCGTTGCAGAAAACAGTCAAGTCACTGTACTGGAATCACGTCAAGAGGATGCCTGTCCTCTTGAAATTTTGTTTGAGTGGAAAGGAACTCTGAAAAAATTTAAACTTGTTGAGGATAAAGATGCTGCTGCTGCAGCTGCTGCTGAAAAAATGTATACCGAACTGTAATTCTCTATCTAGAGGCAAAAAAATGGGTGCCCGGGAGTTGTGCTGATGCATGCACAACTCTCGGGCACCCATTTTTTTGCAGTCTACTCGTCACCAACGTTGGAAAAAAATGGGTGCCCAAGAAAATGCATCAGCATTCTCCCGGGCACCCATTTTTTTTACGGTTCATTCGTCACCAACATTGGTGACGAGTGAACCGCAAAAAAATAGAGTGCCCGAGAGAATGCTGATGCACTATTCCTCGGCACCCCCTTTTTTGCCATGGTTGACGTTTCCAGACTGTAAAGAAAATGTCAATGTACATGCCCGCCTCCTATGCATCCATTGAATAGCGACTCACCCATTCACCTGCGTCCAATTCTTGGAGGAAAAAAAAAAAAAAAAAAAAAAAAAAAAAAAAAAAAAAAAAAAGTCTGGATCGATACGCATGAACTCACGTTCTGCGCGGGCGCTTCGTTCGAGTTTATTCACTCTTCCCCTTGCCTGTCCTTGAAGCGCGCGCCTCTCACAGAAAAGGGTCTTTGGCCCTCCCCGCGTTCCTTCACCACCTCTCTCTCTCTCTCTCTCTCTCTGCTTCTTTCCTCCCCCCTGGCTCCCGCGAGCATAAATAGTCCGGCGCGCGCTCTCTTTGGCCTTCTATATGCCGCGTCATGCTCTTTCAACTCAAGCTCGGCACCGGCGTGCTCTGGGGAGCCATCGGTCAAAATGGCTGCCTGTACTGGGGAGCCCTGTCTGTCGCCAAACTCTTGGGGTATCGATCCCTCTACCAGTTTACACGTCATCGTTCCAACGTGCTGCTCAAAGACATTGCCTCCCGCTATCACGCCCAAGAACACCACCGGTTCCTGGAAACGCGGCTCATGACTCATAACCGCCTGCTGTCGGTGCTCGAACGTTGCCGAAAGACGCGAGCCCAGCTCATTTATGACCATTTCAATCGAGGCAACTTTTACGTGCGAGTGGACACGGATCCTCGCTACCCGAGAGCCGAACTGTGTAATCAGAACGATCCTCTCGCCGTCAATTTTTTCCTATGGCTCGAAGGCTATAAGCACCAACTCTTTGAAGAAGCGCTGGAAGTGGACTCGGATCCGGACCGCGATCGCGAGGAGGAGGAGGAGGAGGAGGAGGAAGAGTATGAAGTGGTGGAGGACGAGGCCACTGCTACTGCTGCTGCTGCTGCTGCTGGTTACTCTGCCGCCTCGCCCCCTGCTGCTGCTGCTACCGATGTCACCGACTATAGTCCCCGGTCGCCGCCCGATTTCACGCCCTACTCTCCAAGCTGCCCCCCTTACGACCCCAACGAAGATGCCGAACCTGCTGCTGCTGCTGCTGCTGCTGCTGCTACTGCTACTGCTGCCATTCCTCCCATCGCTCATCCTTCAACGCTCCCGTTTAAAAAAAGATTTTACACCCAGGATGACGGGATCCTCTTTTGGTTTTCAAGCCTCCCACCCAAAAAAATTATTGTCATGCAAGGCAATTGCTCCCAAGAATTTATTCCCAAAATGGACTAGACTTTTTTTCCCTGCTGCCTTTTTGCAATGCCAAAAAAAAAGTGTGATGAGATGAAAACTCTCTCATCCCATTTTTTTTTTGCGCGCGTCGTTTCCTGCGGGGAGCCGAGACCACGTGATCACCACCGTGAAGGTCGAGTGACTGAAACCCGTTCTTCTTCTCAGAGTCGATTCAGTTGTCAACATGCTCTTCAGAGTGAATCTACGCAACGGAACCTCTCTTCAAGCCGGGATCGGCCGGAACGGCAAAGTGTATTATCACGGGGAGGCAGTGGCGATCCTGATGGGGAAGCCTACTCTCGAAGGGGAGGAGGAAGCCCTCGGATGGATTCGCAAAGTGGCCAGTTGCAAGATGGGCGACGTCTTGCCTCATCTGACGCATCCTGGACTGCGGGATGCCTGGGTCATTGAGCACACGTGGCTGCTCGCCCTAATAGAGAGGGAGATTGCGCAGGGTGCCAAAAGACCCGGACTCAGAGAATGGCAGCTCTTTTTGCATTTCGGGTACGTGATGCCCCTCGGGACCTATGACGGGGTGATGAACGTGATGCAAACGCGCTACCCCATTGGAATATACTTTCGGACATGGCTGAAAAGGGTATGTAGCAATCTGGAATCGGCTGGACTCGTAAGCTAATGCATGCTGCTGCTTCAAAGACTCTAATTATCTTTTACAAGCTGCTTTGAAAAAAAAAAAAAAAAAAAAAAAAAAAAAAAAAAAAAAGCAGTGTTTTAAAGATGCAGAAAAATGGGCCGAAAAAGTAATTGGTTAAAAACCAATTGCTTTTTCGGCCCATTTTTTTGCGTCAGATCCCTCACCAACATTGGACTCGTTTCCACGTTTTTTTGAATAAACCTTTACTGACGTGAGCGGTGAAGCGTTTAATGCAACTAGACTCTATCTTTCAACAGGCTGTTTAAAAGCAGTGTTTTAAAAGATGCAAAAAAAGGGGCCGAAAAAAGGAATGGGTATTCCACCCATTCCTTTTTTCGGCCCCTTTTTTTGCGTCAGATCCCTCACCAACATTGGACTCGGTTCCACGTTTTAAAAAACTGGTTTTCTCGGTGGGCGGAGCTTCCCGTCCAGGTCACTCGCCCGAAACCTCTACTATAAAAGGACGTAAGCGGTGAAGCGTTCAGTGTCAACATGTTGTTCAAGGTGCATCTGCAAGGCGGGACCGCCGTGACGGGTGGGGTCGGCCTGAACGGCAAAGTGTATTACCACGCAGGGCTAGTGGCGAACCTGATGGACAAGGCCTCTGAACGGGGATGGATTCGCAAAGTGGCCAGCTGCAAGATGGGTGAAATCTTGCCCAACATTACGCATCATGGGATACGAGAGACATGGGTCCTTGAGCAGACGTGGCTGCTCAGCCTGCTGGAAAAAGAAGACGCCGAGGGCATCCTCACTCCATCTGCCAGAAAATTGCAGCAGTTTCTCTACGTTGGCTACGTGATGCCAGTCGGAAACTTTGACGGGATGATGCATCTCAAGCAAACCCCGTACCCTTTCGGAAAGTATTTTCCGAAATGGTACGAAGAGGTCTATCGCACTCTGTACTCTAATCTTTAAACAGGCTGTTTCAAAGCAGCGTTTCCAAAGATGCAGAAAAAGGGACCGAAAAAAGGAATAGGTTGAAAACCCATTCCTTTTTTCGGCCCCTTTTTTTGCGTCAGATCCCTCACCAACATTGGACTCGTTTCCACGTTTTAAAAAAAACTGGTTTTCTCGACCTCACCAACATTGGACTCGTTTCCACGTTTTAAAAAACTGGTTTTCTCGGTGGGCGGAGCTTCCCCCGGCCGAGTATAAATAGACGCGGCTCAGAGCGGGCTCCTTCCCTTTTCACCATGTTGTTTCGACTCTTGCTCACCAAAGGCCACTTTTTCTACTGCATTCTTGGGGTGGTCGGGAGGAACGGCAAAGTGTACTTTTCCACCGAAGACGTGGCGCTGGCGGTCCACCGGAGTCAGAGGTGGGTATCGGACGTGGCGAGCTGCAAGCTGAAGGAAGTGAGCCCTGCGTGCAAGAGGCGACCCGAAGCGTGGCTGATTGAACTCTCGGCACTGCTCAACCTGCTGCAGTTGGAGCGCGAGAGGAGGCTCTACTACCTGCTGAAATTTGGAAATGTCAAGGAAGTGACGGGAAGCAACATGCCGCAAATTGAAGAGTGCCCTGAACGGGAGGGAAGGCGGTTTGAAGCGTGGATCAAGGACTATCAGAAAAAATGTGCCGAGGAAGAGAGGGAAAATGAACTGAATTAACTGTAAGCACCCGTGCGGTGTGAAAGTTGCAAAAAAATGGGCCAAAGGTAAAAAAAAACTCGATGTTTTTTTTTACCTTTGGCCCATTTTTTTGCAGCACGTGGGACACCAACCTTGGAAACGGGACGAGTTAAAGGGGTGGATGGGAATGAGTTTATATGTACACAAAAAAAAAAAAAAAAAAAAAAAAAAAAAATTGTAACTGATTTTTTTTTTTTTTTTTTTTTTTTTTTTTTTTTTTTTTTTTTTTTTCAACTGGGCAAGTTTGGAACGCGTCCAAGTCACGTGATTAGGGAAGGGGGGAGATAGTGCCAGCTCTGGAATGGAAGGAGGCTCGCCCAAAACTTTTTTCCCTGGAGCCGATGAAAGCTGTTGAGAGGGGTTGGATTTGACCTTTCGTTTAACATGGGATTCCCATTGGCTTTTTTTAATACCACACAAATCCTACATTATGCTGACTTTTTCAAGGTCAAACATTACATTTTAATTTCAATTTTAATTAAAATTAAATATTAATATTAAAAATTTCAATTTAAAATTTTAATTTAAAATATTTCAATTTCAATTTTAATTTAAAATATTTTAATTAATATTTAA
Organism: Maratus michaelseni; assembly: GCA_963931845.1. Classification (NCBI taxonomy): domain Eukaryota; kingdom Metazoa; phylum Arthropoda; class Arachnida; order Araneae; family Salticidae; genus Maratus; species Maratus michaelseni. The sequence goes on from OZ007592.1 coordinate 348,317,703, forward strand.
AATTTAATTTTAAATTAAATTTAAATATAATTTTAAATATAATTTAAATTTAAATTATAATTTAAAAAGTTGGGAAAAAAATTTTCAACTTGAGTCCGGATCAAAAAATGTTTAATTGAAAAAAAAAAAATTAAAATTAAGAGCGACTGAAGAGTATGAAGATTGGGGGGAAACAAAACTTTATGCCTGCGAGGCGGGAGCGCAGCGACCGCCGAGCGGGTATAAAGTTTTGTTTCCCCCCAATCTTCATACTCTTCAGTCAGAGACCTTCCCAGCTCTTCCTTTTCATTTCTTTGATTTTTTTCCGTCAGTTTCCGACCAGGGTGACTTTCTTTTCGTTTTAAACTTTTCGAGGGCTTGATTTTTCTCTTGCAAAAGTGTTTTGAGAACGCAAATTTCAGCGTTCATGCGTTCCTTTTGCAGGCGATTCTGTTCCGCGCTCTCTTGCCGCAGACGCTCGTACATTTCCTTTTGCACGCGACTCTGTTCGGCGAAATCGTTTCGCATGCGTTCCATTTCCGCGTCTTTTTGCAGCAGGGCATCGTGATGCAGGCGTTCAATTTTCGCGTCTTTGTGGAGCAGGGCTTCTCGATGCAGGCAATCGAGCTCGTCGATGCGAGTGCGCAGGCGCTCCATGTCCGCGTCTTTACGCTGCAGGGTTTCGTGATGCGAGCGAGTGAGCTCGTCGATGCGAGTGCGCAGGCGCTCCAGTTCTGCGTCTTTATGCTGCAGGGATTCGTGATGCGAGCGAGTGAGCGCGTCGATGCGTGTGTGCATGCGTTCCACGGTTTCGCGAGAGTCTTGGAGTTGAGTGCGCATGTCGGCCAGGGCCGCGTCTTTCTTTTCGAGCTCTTCCTCCAACCGAGCAATGCGGAGCACAAAGGGATGGATGCAGGTCAAAATTCTTTGTTGGAAAGGGGAGGGAGTCCAGTATTCTTCGCAGACGACATCGTAAAACAGGTTGCCGAGCTCTGCTTGCAGGCGGCCCCAGGCCGGGTCGTCTAGAGAAGCCAGGGAGTCGTCCCGCTCGAAATAGAGTTTCATGCCTCGATTGAGATGGAGGTAGTGCTCCGTTTCGCGACCCGACCCGACGATGGGTCGAAACGGCTTGGCCACGCGCAGGACGCGGTTGAAGCGAATGTTGGGGAGATGCTTGAGGGCGATTTGAAAGAACCCTTTCGCTTCGTTCCGAACAAAGTCAGTCTCGGCCAAGAGTTCGGGTTTCATGAACCGGTACTCTTGATGGAGGAGTTGCAGGATGCCTCCGTCCCATTGCAGACAGGCGTACAGTCTGAAAGGAGCGGGGAGCTCGGTAAAGATCCAGAAATGATTGGGTTTCTCGATCACTCGGCCACCTTTTTTGGTGAAGGTGCCGTCGCATTTCGACTGCCTCTTGCTCAGGTAGCCCAGGGCGTTGACCAGATGCAGGGGGGATTTAATCTTTTTGCTGCGAATGCAATAAAAATTCTTGCACGGTTTGTCTTGGGGAGCAATTTTAATTTTTTTCCAGACGTTGGGCACGAAATGACCCGCGGGCGAAAAGAGGAGCAAATGCCGGTGCTGGCGATGACGCGCTTGACGGTACGTGCCTCCATCGCACCAGCAAGAAAAGGGTAGGAAACGAGTTTGCCCTGCATCCCCTTCTTCCAGAGCTCTTAGGAAAGGGGCAAATGCGACGGCTCGCACCATGATGTGGAGGCATTCAAAGTCCTTTCCCAACTGCAAGTACTTTCGAACGCAGCCCGCCGCTAAATTCAATCCTTCGTCCTGAAAGGGAAGGGGAAGCGGATCCAAGTCGACTTGCGAAAAGAGTTGGTAGGCTTGAGGCGGAAGATTGGAGAGTTTGGAATGACCCGAGAGACACCTCGCTTGACACAGGGGTTTCATGTCGTCGAGGACAAAGTTTTCGTGGCAGGGCGGCCACGAGAGGGTAGGCTCCAACACGGTAAGAGGAGGCTCTTCCACGGGAGGCAGCTCTTCCACGGGAGGTTTGCGAGGCTTTTTCAAGGGAGGTTTGCTTACGCGAGGCTTTTTTAAGGGAAACACAAATTGGGTAAAACAGTCGAGTAGATGGTTCAAGTTTTTAAATTTGGTTCCCTTCTCCCAAGACGTGCGTCCGTTACACCAGACGCATTGAATTTCCCGATCGAGATGATGCTTCTTGCAATGTTCTTCAAACGATTTGGGTAATAAGGTTTCATCACAGTGCGGACAAGGAAATGGAATTTTAAAATTCCTTAAACGATGATAATAAGGAGTGAGGGGTCTTTTCAATTTGGGTGGCATGTTTGGTAACAAGATTGTGATGGATTTGAAAAACAGCTTATATAGCGACTCGGAATTTAGTTTGCAAAAAAGTAGTTTGAGAGCTCCAAGTCTGATTGGCTAGCTCAACGAAAAAAAAAAAAAAAAAAAAAAAAAAAAAAAAAAAAAAAAAAAAAATTTTTTTTTTTTTTTTTTTTTTTTTTTTTTTTTTTTTTTTTTTTTTTTTTTTTTTTTTTTTTTTGTAGGGTTATGAGCTTAGACTGTCAAATCAGATTTCAGTTTCTAAAATATTTTGAAAGCTCCAAGTCTGGCTCGTCAAAAAAAAAAAAAAAAAAAAAAAAAAAAAAAATTTTTTTTTTTTTTTTTTTTTTTTTTTTTTTTGTAGGGTTATGAGCTTAGACTGTCAAATCAGATTTCAGTTTCTAAAATATTTTGAAAGCTCCAAGTCTGGCTCGTCAAAAAAAAAAAAAAAAAAAAAAAAAAAAAAAAAAAAAAAAAAAAAAAAAAAAATTTTTTTTTTTTTTTTTTTTTTTTTTTTTTTTTTTTTTTTTTTTGACATGGTAGACTTGGAGCTTTCAAAATATTTTACAAACTGAAATCTCAGGGTCTAACTCGTCAAAAAAAAAAAAAAAAAAAAAAAAACACTTTTGTTCGTCTTTCATAAAAACATTCATTCGATTCCATTCTTTGGTTCGAAAAAACACTGCTTTGGAATGGTTATATTTTCCCAAGACTGTATACTCGTAAACCATAATGGCACCCTCAAAAACTGGCAAAATGTAAGTAACAGGTTCACATTTATAATTGTTTTCATCTTTATCACTTTTATGAATGATTCTACTTTGGCACACAGCGGTCAGTAAAATCTTTGGAAATCGATTTTCCTGGACATTTTCTTTCCATTCAAAGGGACAAATGTTTCTTTCTGAGCTAGTTTTTTCACAGAAAGAAACATTTGTCCCTTTGAATGGAAAGAAAATGTCCAGGAAAATCGATTTCCAAAGATTTTACTGACCGCTGTGTGCCAAAGTAGAATCATTCATAAAAGTGATAAAGATGAAAACAATTATAAATGTGAACCTGTTACTTACATTTTGCCAGTTTTTGAGGGTGCCATTATGGTTTACGAGTATACAAACAGTCTTGGGAAAATATAACCATTCCAAAGCAGTGTTTTTTCGAACCAAAGAATGGAATCGAATGAATGTTTTTATGAAAGACGAACAAAAGTTTTTTTTTTTTTTTTTTTTTTTTTTTTTTTTTTTTGATAAGCTAGACTTGGAGCTTTCAAAATATTTTAGAAACTGAAATCTGAGTTGACAGTCTAAGCCCAAAAAAAAAAAAAAAAAAAAAAAAAAAAAAAAAAAAGTAACTGTTTTTTTTTTTTTTTTTTTTTTTTTTTGTAGGGTTACGAGCTTAGACTGTCAACTCAGATTTTAGTTTCTAAAATATTTTGAAAGCTCCAAGTCTAACTCGTCAAAAAAAAAAAAAAAAAAAAAAAAAAAAAAAAAAAAAAAAAAAAAAAAAAATTTTTTTTTTTTTTTTTTTTTTCTTTTTTTTTTTTTTTTTATATATTTCGACAGGGGACTCAGATTTCAGTTTGAAAAATATTTTGACGTTTCGTGACATTCTAAACAGTTTTCAAATTTTCCCACAACTTTTTAGTTGAGTGATTCTGATGTGTTTACAAGTGACACTGTTTAATGATTCAATCTACCTTTTCTTCCAGTTTACGTGCTTTGCGTTTGCATTCATCTCGCTAGGCCGTGGTTGACGTGCTTTGCGTTCCCATGTCACTGGTTGACGTGCTTTGCGTTCCCATGTCACTCGTTGACGGGGGGCGGGCGCGGGCGAGTTCACGGTTCGTTTCTCACGGGTAGCCATATTCGAGAGTTCCTGGGGTACTGACGGGAAGAGTGCTTGAAACGGGTGGAGGGTGATTGCACGGCACCCAGGCTTGCGAAAACGGGTAGAATGAGACGGATGACTTGGAAACGCCCTTTCAGGCGGGCTCGTACCCCGTTGCCCTCCATTCCTGAATGGGGGCAACGGGGTACGAGCTCGCGTGCCCATTGCGAGACGAGGGGGGGTAATCTGAACTCTTTAGGTAGACTCTCGAAACGATAAAAATGATTCGAGGTTTCCGGGAAATTTGCAGACTGACGCAGGTTGACTCGTATAGCCGAGAGTGTGGACATGCGGATGAGTGGAACCGGATGGATGAATGTAAGCGGATGGACGAGAAGATGGTATTTGGTATCCAGAAAATACACAGAGGTTATCAAAAGAGCACTGAAATCTTTTCGGATCACTTTTGAATAATGTTCTCATTTAGACTTTAAACAATTTGACGTAAAAGATGGTATTCGGTATCCAGAAAATACACAGAGGTTATCAGAAGAGCACTGAAATCTTTTCGGATCACTGTTGAATAATGTTCTCATTTAGACTTTAAACAATTTGACGTAAAAGATGGTATTCGGTATCCAGAAAATACACAGAGGTTATCAGAAGAGCACTGAAATCTTTTCGGATCACTGTTGAATAATGTTCTCATTTAGACTTTAAACAATTTGACGTAAAAGATGGTATTCGGTATCCAGAAAATACACAGAGGTTATCAGAAGAGCACTGAAATCTTTCCGGATCACTGTTGAATAATGTTCTCATTTAGACTTTTATAAACAATTTGACGTAAAAGATGGTATTCGGTATCCAGAAAATACACAGAGGTTATCAAAAGAGCACTGAAATCTTTTCGGATCACTTTGCATTGAATCTAGCTTACTTGCATCGCTACCCTGTTAATCTTTAGAGGCCTTAAAAGAATCAACAGAAAAATATGCAACTAGAATAACAACTTTAAAACCCCACTGAATGCCTTGCACTAAATTTTGACACTAAAGGGAAGCTTGACAATTTTCATCTTGAAGGGCTCAGGGGTATATGCTTAATAACATCAGTTAAGGGTTCCTCAATGAAAGAGCTTTTTCTGGATAAGGATGGATTAAGAGTTAATAGAGCGGCAGTCCACAAGAGCGCATCTCATTGCAAAAATTTTCCTTGCTGAAAGCACCAACGAAGCGTTTGCTTTAAAGTTTAAAACAGTAGTTGACAAATCTATAATCCCGCATGAAACCGCAATCGAGCTCTCGCTTTAGAGTTCAAAATAGGAGTGGACACATCTACAATCCCGCATTAAACCAATCACATATAGAAACAGATGGAATAGCGCATCTCTGAGCTCAGAGTTTAATCAAAGTTCCAAAAAAAGTCGGCTTTTACATCAACCCCCTAGACCTAAATAGGAACCCGAAAAAAGAAGCACCACTCAGATAAAATTAAAAAAAATTAAAAAAAAAATGAAATGGATTGAGAGCCGACTGATAAAGACAAATTTTACTTTTTGACCCGCGAGGCGGGAGCGCAGCGACCGCCGAGTGGGTTAAAAAGTAAAATTTGTCTTTATCCAGTCGGCTCTCAATTCCCCCCCCCCTCACCCCACTTCCCAGTCTCTTTCCATTCACATAAACTTAAGCGTTCCAATGTTGGAGAGCCATCGTCTGCAAAAAAAATGCGATACAAGTAAATTTGGAAATTTCCAAATTTACTTGTATCGCATTTTTTTTGCTCCCCCTGATGCCGACGGCACCAGTCTATACGGGGAAAAAAGAAAAAACAGTTTAGCATAGTTTTTGACGTTTATAAAATGGATTACCTTCATCTAAAAGTCTTTTCAGTTCCGGGTTGCGTTTCATGGGTTTGGTCAAGGCGACTGTATTGTTCAGGTCGCGGTTGACGTGGTAAATAATGATGCAGGTGACATGTTTCTCGTCCTTTTCCAGCTTCAGTTTTTGATAGGCGACAAAGGGAATGGATTCGCCTCCGGCCCGAGTGAGAAAGCGATGGCCTTCCGAGACGCCAAACGTAAAGGGAGTCAGTTCTTGAAGGCGGGATTGGCAGCGGCAGTGAACATTGGGCGGCAGGATGCATTCGACGAGGAGGCGCCGATCACTTTGGATCCTGACAGAAAAGTGACTAAAGGGATGATTTCGAGGTCTCAGGATCGTCGCCACGTTGGTCTCAATGTCGTGTAGACCGCGGTCGAAAAAGCGCATTGCTTGCACTTTGAGGTAGGGAGAGAAATTGATCATGATGTAGCCGTAGCCGGGGAGGTGATAGGTCAACAGGTGCATATCTTCCATCCATTGGTAAGAGTTTAAATACTGATCCATGACTTCTCGCATGCGTTCAAAAGTGCCTTTGTAGAAGGCGCCGCGTGCATTGGGGGCGTACCGGCCCCGAAAGCCATCGATGAGGAAATGACGCAGGGTAAATTGCAGGGTGTTTTCGTTTCGGAGCAGACAGAGGCGATGGCCCCAATTATTTCGGTCCACGTACCATCCGGTCCGGAGCAGGTTGAAATAGCGCAGGTAGTCAAAGGAGAAGGGGAGTCGGCAGTCTAGGTACGAAGCACGGTGCTCGAGGAAAGGCTTGAATTCGGGCATCTTGTAGAGGATGCACATTTTATCCTCGAGCGGGATGTATCGGAGAATATGCTGGAGAATGTACGGATGCAAGTCGAGCAGGTTCCGCGGAGACACGGCGGAACGAGAAGAGGCAGGAGCGGCCATCTCAAGAGTCGGCGTTTGAATGAAGACCCGTCCTTTGCATCCCTTTTTCCTCCTTCCTCCTCCTCCCTCCCGCCTCCCTTTCTCTCCACTCATCCAACTGGTTTTTGAAGGACGCGGGCTGAAGGACGCGGGCAGAGACTCTTTGACTGTTCTATTCGTGCGTCAATAATAATAATAATAATAATAATAATAAAAAGACGATTCCCTTTACAAAAATCTGTTTTTTTTTTAGAGTGAAAGAATCAAACAAAAAACGGTTCCAAGGTTGGTAACAAGGCAGCGGCAAAAAAAAGGGCGGTATTTGTAAAGATGTTTAGCCATCTTTACAAATACCGCCCTTTTTTCTGCTCCCCCGCTTCACTGAAATCCTCATCAGCTTAAAGGGGAATGTTTCTTTCCAGGACGACTCTTTTGAGTCGTTTCAGTCCAATTTCGTGCTGCATGGAAATTTTAAAGGGGTAATGAACGTACGAGGTCGTCTCCCCTTCCACGTCCCCGTCCTCGTTGAGCTGAAATTCTTGATGCGCGGCCAGGCGGATGGGATCGCCTCCGGGCCAGGTGAGCGTGCGACAGTCTAGACTCGGTTGAAACGAAAACGGGGTCAGGTGCTGGATGCGACTTGGGCACGGGCATTCGAGCAGCGTGCATTCGACGACGAGGGTCCGATCCGGGGTGAGCGTGACTCGAAAGTGACTGCTCACCTCGAAGCGGTTCAGCATGTCTCTCGGCACGTTGGTTTCGAGGGTGCATCGGGTCCAGTCGTAGAAGCGGAGGTTTTGCACGGGGCCTGCAAACGAGTGGTCGAGCAGGAGGAACCCGTACCCTCTCAGGTGATAGGCGAGCAGCGTCAGGTCGTCCAGGCAGACGTAGTCGGTCATGAAAAAGGTCAAGTTGCGAACCATGCGGTCGATGGGTTCGCGGAAAGGACAGTCCCGTTTGGGTTGGGGCCTATAGAGGCTCGGATGACAGTCCAGTAAAAAGTGGTAAAGGTGAAAGTGCAGGGTGCTCGGGTCGATGCTCAAGAGGAAACGGTGCGACCAGTTTTGCCGGGCCATGTACATACCGGGCCGCAAGAGTCGCAGCACGCGGAGGTAGGGAGGAGAGAAGGGAAGGGGCGAGTCGAGGTAGGAGCCTCGGTCGTGCAGGTAAGGAAGAAATTGCGGAATCTGGGAGAGAGAATGCAGTTTATCGTGCAGAGGCACGAGTTTGAAAATGGAAAGCAAGAGTTCGGGAAGCAAGTCGAGTAAATGCATGGGAGCAGAATTAGCCGCCATGCTGAACGCGGCAGAGAATGAAAATGGGCCTCAGAGAGCGAGAGCCCACCCACCCCCGAATCGGCGCTGAGGACCCTCGTGACGTTCTTTTCCCTCCCCCCGCATCTCCGCTTCAGGCCCTCCCATTTACTTGAAACCACTGAAGCGCGACGGCCGGATGCCCTTGAAAAGCCTCCGCAGGCGATGCGCTTCGGGAAGCGGGTGACCTTCGGGAAGCGGGTGACCTTCGGGATGCTTTGAGTGGAAAGAGTTTATTTCTCGACGCGCGCTCTGGCAAGATGGCGTATTTCACACTCGTTGCAATTTACGATCAAAAAGAGTATAGAATGGAAGCAGTGTTGGCCGAAGACGATGGAGAGGTTTATTTTTCCACCGCGGATGTGGATAAAATGCTGAGAGGGGACGTGGAAGGGCCGCTCCGGAATAGTCAATGGCCTCGGAGTCGCCACATCCGGCAGCTCGAGTTTTTGACGCGGGAAAATGTCAACATGTTTATGATTAGACAGGATCATTTGCTGGAAGAGTTGGAAACGTGGGGGACGCCGCGAGCCATCGCGCTACGGGATTTGCTGAAGCACGGGTCGGTGAGAGACTTGCCTCACTATCCCTCACTACCTCCGCAAGTGATCCAGATTCACGATGTGTACGGCATCACGTTCCCGTCCTGGTTGAGAACGTTCAAGAGAAATTACGGGCCCCTCTAAAAAAAGGTAAGGTGGAATAAAGTTATCTTTTTCTTCTTTGCATGCTGATGAACAATCAGTTTAAAGAAGGGCAAAAAAAATGAGCCAAAGGAAAATTTTTCCTTTGGCTCATTTTTTTTGTAAAGCGAGAGACACCAATGTTGGAAAGGAAGTGAGCCGAAGGAAAAATTTTCCTTTGGCTCATTTTTTTTGTAAAGCGAGAGACACCAATGTTGGAAAGGAAGCGAGCCGAAGGAAAAAAAAATAAATTTTTTCCTTCGGCTCGCATTTTTTTGTAAAGGGAGAGACGCCAATGTTGGAAAGGAAACGAGCTGAAAAAGGTGAAAGGCTTTTTCGGCTCGCATGGAGACGTTTCGGGATAAACCAACCAAATTTTAAGACTGGATTAAAAAATAGTTTCAGGGGCAAATAGGGGGGTCCCGGGACGTTCAAAATAGGATGGAGATAATAGTTTACAGTTGCCTGAAAAAAAAAAAAAAAAAAAAAAAAAAAAAAAAAAAAAACTTTGAACCGATCGTTCCCCCCACCGCGTTCCCGCCACTTCCGAGACCTTGAACCGAGCCGAGTCAATGCTCCGTTCATTTCCCTTCTTCTTCCTGCATCGCATTCTTCCGCGTTCCAGTCTCTGACCTCCTCCGCCCCCCTCTCCCTAGTCATACGTATAAATAGAGCTTTCGATTCCATCGTCACTCAGACACGATGGCTACCGACCGGAGCACAAAGACAGATGTCTTTCCTACCCGGATAGATGACCCGAGAAATGTGAAAAAGCTGCCGCGGGTCCCCAACTTTCAGGGAGTCGTCAGCAATTTCAAAATCTATGGCTTCATCGTCTACATGGATGAGCGGGAGCTCATCTACTACAATCTGGTCGAGTGGAATGGCCGGTACCAGAAACATTTTCTCGACACGGCGAGCAGCGTCAAGCCGTTGCGACAGTACGAAGAGAAACCCTGGAGCTGGGCGGCCCGCAAGCTCAAAAAGGATGTGGCGGACAACTTGAGGAAAAACATTGATACGAGGACCTGCTTCAAATACGAGGTCAATTTCTTCCTGGTCAAGAGTTGTTTTACGTTTGGCCAGAGGAAAGTGGAGGACGAAAGAGTGCACGTCTACCAGATAGGGGCCGTGCAAATGCTCTTCTACTACGTGGAGCGCCATAATGTGCATAAAGTGAAGCAGAAAAGTAAATTTCTGCCTGTCGACGACCAGTACAAGTACAAAAAAAAGACGCTGCGACCGTACGAGAGCTACTGCATTCCGGAAGGCACCATTTACCTCATCTACTGCACCAACAAGTCCTTCTTTTCGCTACACATTTTGCGGGCCGATCAACTGCGCCATTTGCCCTTTGAGTGCATCAACCCGATCCGGGAAGTGCCGAGGCCCAATCCTGTCGACCATGTTTACCGACGACCCGTGAGAACCCCGCTGATCGAGGAAGCCGTGATTGGGGATGAAGAAGAGGAAAAAGAAGAGCTTCCGCCGCCCCCGCCGATCCGGACCTCGCCCTACTTTGCGACGACAGCGACTGCTAGTACTGCGACTGCTACTGCTACGACTGCTACGAGTACCTGGAACAACGATCCTGTGCTTTTGGATCTAGATTCTGGGGCACGGGTGACGGAGGGTAGGTTGATGCCCCCGCCCCCGCCACCTCCGCCAGTTTTGCATAAAGTGCCTCCGACGACGACGACGACTTTGCATAAAGTGATTACTCTCATGACTTTTCCTCTGGAAAAAACGGTCCAGGTGGTCAGACCGGACGTTTTGAATTGGTATCGACGCATG